>OX103972.1:5216475-5237258 GCA_944470395.2 Schistosoma turkestanicum
ATAGAGCATTAATAAAAATATACAGTCAAACAAAAATAAGACAGACATATGACAGGCGAAATGGTCATGCACACACATGAATAAAAGCGACAAATGATTGACAAGGTCAAAAGCAAGCGCGACAAGTCGTGTGAGTTCATAGGGATATTAAGAGATTGCAAGCTCATAAAAACGAGAAAATAAAAAATACCAGTGGTACATATGGGCTGTTGCCATACATAAACCTCGATTACATAAGCTAATCGAAAGGCTTAATCAAAATAAATATGAGCGAACTCAAGTTTAGGTGGAGCCACTACACATCATTGAAAATGTAACTTCGTCTAAAGACTATATAAATAATCTTTGATTACGATGAGCTCTATGCCAGGAATCATAGCTGAGTGGAAATATTTGGACATAAAAACCGAAAAGTGTAATATGTACTTGTTGATTTCTCTACTGAATGAATTATATCTCTGGCAACAGTTTTTGATTTAGCGATTTTATATGTTCATGATGTTGAATAAATTTTTTTTGTTCTCCTAACGACATTAGGGCGGAACGATTATGAGACTGCTGTGAATGACCGAGTTCACGGACAACTGATTCTATTCAGTTAATGTCAGCAGCTAAACAACCTCTTGTGTTCTTTTCAGAATGATTTTCATCTACATAATCGCGATGGTGGAGAAGAGATTTTGCTTAACAGAATAACAATGCAGTAACAAGAATAACACATGGTTATTTCCACTGAGTTTGTCAACATCTTTGTGGCTTTCAGTTTTTAACATGCACATGAGAGGAGAATGTTTTATTCAAATTTTACGGCTCAGTTAGACAACAGACAGTTTTGAAGTTGAAAGGAACATTATTCATTAGGTTATTAGAAGAGGACTTAAATCATTTGCACATAAAATGGCTTCAAAGAATAAAGAAAGAAAGCAAATGCAGTGACGATTTCAAAAGAAGAACTGAGGTGATATTCGGAATGAGATAACGAAACAGACAATGCGGTTGAACAATTGAGCGACTAGTCGAATCACCTCACGATATGCAAGCTTCGTGCTAATGGATTTCGTTCATAAATATTGTGCATTTGAACTACTTCTTCATGCAGTCCTGTTTTATCCGCATTCATCTGTTGTCCATTATCAGAACTGGACTCCGGTTATTCCTCTTGAATGTAGGTGGATTTTGACGGTGTCCAGTTACCGTACCTGCAGATGTCAAGCTGAACTTGTATCACTGATTTTCGATGCCTTACACTCAAATGCATTTTATAAGAGCAACTGAATTGAGTTTCAAGATATTCAGGTTCAATACAGAATCACGTTTTTTACTTGAGCATTACAATTAATTAGGTTGAAATCGAAATTATTCAGACTTCATTGAATTCAAACATCGAGATACTAATCAACTAGAAGTCAAAGACTATTCATCTCTAAACATTACATCGATTTCATTAGTACTACGTTTTTTCTGAGTTTACTGCATAGACCTACTTCTTCCTTAATGAATGTAAAATTATCTGACTGTGTAACTGACAGATATATATTTACGTTGACCTAATTAGGTATCTTAACTAGGTATAAGAAGCAGTTTTCTGTATTGTGGTATGAGCTAGGTGAAATTCCTAGTGAAATTAATTAATCACATTGTGCAATGATGTGTGTGTGTGTGACCGAGAAACACGTATGCCAACCAATCAATGGCAATGGAACGTTCGTACAACAAGAGATGATCAATAATTAAGAACACATATTTCAGTAGTCGGTTTAAAGAAGATGTAACTGAAAGACCTAATGAACACTGTAAATATTTACCATACAAATACACAATACTCAGTGGTGGATTTTTCGCGCTGTATTTGGGTGTATGAGCAGCCTGATACAAAAATAAGTCATCTGTGTGTGTGTTCATATTTGAATTACAATTTATCCAACATATTATACGTACGATGAAGACATTAGCAAATTTTGTTGTCCATCATATAAATACAAATCTCTGAATAATAGATAACGAAATATTCATCAAAATGAAAATAATACGGCCAAAATGAAAATTGGTAATTCTGTATATAAGTTAACGTGGAAAGATGATATACAATCACAAAAAATGAAATCCGTCCTTGCGAAAAATGAAAAATATGGATGGAAAAAACCATACTGATCCTATTTCAAAAACACAAGAATTTCCAAATGATTGCAACAACTGGGTTTGCGGCACGAAGCAAAGCTCTAATCTCATCAGTTATCCAGGAAATACGCAGAAAAAAGTCAATTTAATCATTCTTAAATAAGAAACAACTGTAGATTTTTTAACTTGTGAGTAATGACGATATCGGCCAAACACGCGTTCAATTGTGATCTCAGTGCTCTCATTCCGTTTGTTGGAAGGAGTATTTCCAACATATTCATCGTCTCAAACGTCTTGTTTATTCAAGAAATATGGTCCATATGAAATGAAAACTATCCACCAATCAAAAGTTAGTCAGTGTCGAAGCGCAGTGGTTATTTGAGAATGCACTGAATTCTAAGGATGAGTAAGATGTCGGCAAATGATTGATGTGGTTATTACATAACAGTGACTTGAATTACATTTACGTTGTTCCCATTTGGCTGTATACTAATAATTTTTGTTACTGCAAATATTAGCCGTTGTACACCAATTACATTTCTCATCGGACGTCGTCGCATTTCGAAATTAATTCGGCCAATGTCGTTCCACGCTACACCTGTGAAAAGAATGAGGTGAATGCATCACAGTTACACAGTAGTCAATATCACCACAAATTATAAACATGCTGATTGACGAGTTCAGTGACAGATTCACTGACTGAGAAAGCTTCTTACTCTAGTAATTCGATATTCAAATCATCTTCAAAGACATCCGCATTTCACGACAATATGTTTTCATCAAACACCTGTCAGTGAGAAATCGGATGTGAGTGATTAGTTACGTTCGTCGAATCTGGTGTATTACAACATCTGTCCTTTTCAACCTCTACTCATTCAAGCTGATCAAACAGCCTATGCAGTGGTCAAAATTTGGCCTGTGTTTTTAATGAACGATGATCTGGAAAACGCTTCAACCAGCTTACTGACAAACCTCAAATCGCGATACATCAATATTTATAGAATAATGCGACTGTATATTCAGTATAATAAATTGCTTTCGCTCGACAATATATTCAGCGTTTGATGAATTTCTGAACGCGTAAGATTTTCAAATGGTGGGGACTGTTGATGTTGTTTCCATGTGATTTATTTATATACCAATGAATACAAACGCAGCATGTTATGGAATCAAATGCTCAAACATTCAACACTCTGATGTCTGTATTATGAGTTTGCCTCGCTAAAACAACATCTTAATACAACATACATGTTTGATGAGGAAACACACAGTTATTGAGCATCATCTTCATGCAAACACAGTTTATAAAAGTTTTTCAAAAATCACTTCAAAACAATATGAAGGAAAACTTGATATCGCTCAAGTATACGCCACAAACACCTATCTTTTCGTCGACAACTGTTTCCTTGTACAATCCTTTGCTTTCGCATGATCAAAGATCGTCAAGTTATACGTTGAGCTCAACTACTCAAAGATTTCAAAATAGCAGATAACTCAAACAGATTGAATTTCACCTATCAGGTATGCGTTGCGAATAACTTGTTATAAGAGAAAGATGTGCAATGACAGTTTTATAAGATTTCAATTGAATAGGCTAAATAAGGAAGCTAGTTTGATTGAACGTTTGACAGAAACATTGATTATCGTATTTCAATATTTATAACTAAAGCAGTAATACTGTGTTTATTCACTTGACGTGTGTTTTGAAGGTTTTCGTCGTGATTATTGACTTGCAAATTGACTTGATCGACTATCTAAATGAATATCAATGTTCTTGGTTATTAGAATGAAACCTAATCACTATCTGACTGATAAACCTTTTGTTCACTTTGATGTGATAATCGAAACTCTTGAACAGATTAGTCACGATATAGACTTCTACAATAAAGTGCTACAGATGCTTTGAACAGTGATTCTACAATCTTACCGTTTGTAGGTTGAAGTGTGTAGTTAGTCAGGTAGATAAATATAATTTGTGATGCTAGGACACATCAATAAACAAAAACTACAAGAAATGTATTCTTTCGTTTTCAATCACAACCAAGCACGTCCGTGGAGACTAGAACGCTGAAAAGTTAGTAAAATGTGACTTATTTCTCGTAAGAAGTTAACTAACCGAATACTTAGTTGGCTACTGTCATCAGGATCATTTATCAACGATATAATTCATTGTTCTTGAACCACCTCAACAGAAGTATTATTTCCACAAGTTCAGTTTATATCCGTTCATGATCATCAGTGAATATTTGCATTGGTCACAAAAGAAAGCTGAATTGGCTGTTTGATCAGCTTGAATGAGTAGAGGTTGAAAAGGACAGATGTTGTAATACACCAGATTCGACGAACGTAACTAATCACTCACATCCGATTTCTGACTGACAGGTGTTTGATGAAAACATATTGTCGTGAAATGCGGATGTCTTTGAAGATGATTTGAATATCGAATTACTAGAGTAAGAAGCTTTCTCAGTCAGTGAATCTGTCACTGAACTCGTCAATCAGCATGTTTATAATTTGTGGTGATATTGACTACTGTGTAACTGCGATGCATTCACCTCATTCTTTTCACAGGTGTAGCGTGGAACAACATTGGCCGAATTAATTTCGAAATGCGACGACGTCCGATGAGAAATGTAATTGGTGTACAACGGCTAATATTTGCAGTAACAAAAATTATTAGTATACAGCTATATGGGAACAACGTAAATGTAATTCAAGTCACTGTCATGTAATAACCACGTCAATCATTTTCCGACATCTTGCTCATCCTTAGAATTCAGTGCATTCTCAAATAACCACTGCGCTTCGACACTGACTAACTTTTGATTGGTGGATAATTTTTATTTCATATTGACCATATTTCTTGAATAAGCAAGACGTTTGAGACGATGAATATGTTGGAAATACTCCTTTCAACAAACGGAATGAGAGCTCTGAGATCACAATTGAATGCGTGTTTGGCCGATATGGTCAATACTCATACGATGAAATATCGACAGTGTTTTCGGTCCTTATTTATAAGTAGATCACCTCAATCAATTTCCTAATTTTTGTGAAATATATTTGAACTTTCTTACCTTTTCCATCAAGTTTATTCTGTACTTCCTCATTTCTATATTCAACACTTTGCTAATTTCCCGTATTCGTTTCATTGTTTTTACGTTTTTGTTATTACAATATTTTGTATATTTTAGCATAGACCGATTTCACTGTTTGTGATCGTTTCGAGTTTTTGTGATTGTACATCATCTTTTCATGTTATTTTATACCCAAAATTTCGTTCCTCATCATGATGTTCATGTCCGTTTTGCAACTAACAAAATATTTTTTTTATTCGATGTGGCATTATAATAATCTCGTATTATTTATAAACTACTTTCTGAAAGTTGTATTATTTTTAATTTCTATTATCAATGGCGAAACATAATTAACATTCAATAACAAAATGTTTAGAATCCTTTTTGAATGTTTTGTTTCTTGGAAAATCCCTCCATGTTTATATATTTTGGTCATGACATGACGGACTCTTTCTGTTGACATTTTGGTATTTTATTTGATTACAATTCGAGATTTTGTCATTGTATATTGTTATTATTTCTATATTTTGAACTAATAATGATGTTTTTATGTTTGCTTCTGAACTGTTCATATGTTGTTTAAATTTGATAAAATATGGCTACAGCCACATTTTTGGATTTGATATCGTTGCGGTATATGAGTTCCACCTAGTCTCCGGAACCTGGCTACTCACTCAGAGTAATTTTGAATTGGAAGACGTAAAATTTGCTAGGTAACGTTTGTATTTCCATTTATTCTCTATTATTAGACCACTTTCTCCTAGAATTATTGTGTTCTGATATTGGACTAGGAGAGGGGTGCGTATGACATACGTCTATTGGAATCGAATTGAACTGCTACTGTAGTAAATCTAATTACAAATGTTCTGGCTAAAGCTTTCCCAAGCACCACTAAAATGAGATTTCTTTCAGAAGTTCATACCCTTCCCAACTCCATGAAGAATTTATTTGTGACGTGTCAATTGGAAGTTCCTGACTATTACCTGTTGATAAGACGTGCGGATATATGAGTCGTTTTCTTTAGGTTATCAAGACTTTTCGCTACCTATAGGTCTCGCATATAGGTGAGACGAGAGAGCAGTATGTAACAACAAGCCAATAAGTGAATATAACCAGATCATTGGTTTACGACTCACACTGAAGTTGATGAAGCAGTGATGGGTCGAGATAAATTCATGAGCACCACAAAATATTAGGAATACCGCAATAATTTAGCTCGCATTGAAGTAGTACAATGAATAAAGATAATGGGTGGTGAATCACGTCAAGAGAAACGAAGTGAGAATTATGCTTTATGTCTGTACATTGAACCCAAATGGCCAAGAAGAAGTGTGTTATGAAGAGCGATTACACATGAGATGAGATGTCCATCAGTTGCTTTTCTTCAGATTACTCAAATTGTCTATTAGGATGATAACAATTATTAATTTACAATCTTTTCGAAATTTCGCATTTTGGGACGGAATGTTATCAATGAGACGTTTTGAAACAAATCGGCTTCAGTTTATTCTGTAAATGAGTGAGGTCGTTAAAGTAATCCAACATGTACTACGAGAATCAGTTGTGTGCATACTAGGTTAGTTTACACTATGTGCAACGGGAACTGTACTTCGTGAGATTTCAGCGGAACAATTCTTAGAAACATAGAAACATTCAAGTATTCAACTTGAGGTACATGATTTTTCAGAATATAATGAGTCAGTGCCCATAAAAGACTGACGAACTGAAGAGATGCTCAATAATGCATGTGCTTAGGTTGCTCACACTGATTGACAAATTGATCTAAATAACACGCTAGATGTCTGATAACCAGTCAAGACTTCTTGTACTATAATCTTTGTAACTCATTTTTTGTGATTATGAAGCAGAGAATTATTTGTTTCGTCAATTTTATCTCAGCTCATGGAGGTTAATCTAAAGGAGACGCTCTAGTCAAGTGTATCGTATGAATCACTGAAGTACGATATTACAGTCTAAAGTATGATGATGAGAAAAGTAGATGAATAAACAATGAACTTCAAAAGTGACTTTGCTAATTAGGAAAATAGGGGTTAGTAAAAGTGTAGCTTACATAGCTTACACGTTTCCTCAAATTGATTGGGGTTTAAAAACAGAGGCAGTTCTTAAAATTTTTATCCGACCGGTTATGGAAGGAGGAACTGGAACTAAATTTGTTCTTTTTGTTTATAATTCCTAATGACACATGTTTACGTCTCATCCAACTTTTCGATAGGCAATAAGTCAAAGTTATATATTTCACAATTCTTTATTGTTATTGATACAATCTCATTTTCAATCTTCTGTTTGTATGAAGTGGTTTAACGGAAAACCTGCGAGACCATGGAATGGTGTACCTCAATCTATCCTTCACGCAAGATCGCTACCAATCTTCGTTTGCTGCAACGATGCCTACTGCTCGTCAGCAGCGACCTCTGTTCAGTGGCAGCACTCGGTGTACTGCATTTTGCAAGTGAGAATGAAGAAGTTCGAAATATTGGACAATTTTGTTATTGGTTAGTAAGAATTTGACCTCTTTTTTACAGATTCTTCAGATCAACATCTTCCTACGCAAAGGCAATTCGCCTGAATGTTATGTAGTCTGAACGAGCAAACAACAAATAACCTTCTGCATGAAGATGTTAGACCTCATGGACCTGACTAACATGTCGTGCCAATTACAGCTCTCGTATATCGGTATTACTTGCATCGGCTTGTCGCGCAGAATGAAATACTCCTTGAACGCTCAACGTTGAGATCATCAGGCTATTTTCCTCATCAACAATGAACATTCTACATGGAATTTCGGATTAACCTTTTGATAGAAGCTTCCTTATATAAACCGTAGTTCACATTTCTCACGCACTAATCCTGTGATTGTCTACTAAGCTGAAAGTAGTAACTTTTTATTTTTTGTGATTTTGAAGCAGAGAATTATTTGTTTCGTTCAATTTTATCTCAGCTCATGGAGGTTAATCTAAAGGAGACGCTCTAGTCAAGTGTATCGTATGAATCATTGAAGTACGATATTACAGTCTAAAGTATGATGATAAGAAATGTAGATGAATAAACAATGAACTTCAAAAGTGACTTTGCTAATTAGGAAAATAGGGGTTAGTAAAAGTGTAGCTTACATAGCTTTCACATTTCATCAAATCGATTGGGGTTTAAAAACAGAGGCAGTTCTTAAAATTTTTATCCGACTGGTTATGGATGAAGAAACTGGAACTAAATTTGTTCTTTTCGTTTATAATTCCTAATGACATACGTTTACGTGAGAATGAAGAGGTTCGAAATATTGGACAATTTTGTTATTGGTTAGTAAGAATTAGACCTCTTTTTTCAGATACTTCAGATCAACATCTTCCTACGCAAAGGCAATTCGCCTGAATGTTATGTAGTCTGAACGAGCAAACAACAAATAACCTTCTGCATGAAGATGTTAGACCTCATGGATCTGACTAACATGTCGTGCCAATTACAGCTCTCGTATATCGATACTACTTGCATCCGCTTATCACGCAGAATGAAATACTCCTTGAACGCTCAACGTTGAGATCATCAGGCTGGATTCCGTAATAAAGTCCACAAATGAAGGAGTACAACAACGAGCGAAGGAAGAGTTATGAGGAACGGTAATGGTACTGAGATTATTCTCACTGCTGCACGTAACAATATTATCAGAGGAAAGAGAATACGACTGAGAAAGAACCATGTAGATAACAGTTGACAAATAATAAGATCGTCATAATAAGTGTGTTCAGCATGTAGTATTTAATAAATGTTGTTAAGTGATTTTCTGTTTATGCGTTTTTAAGCAGACGATAGAGGTTTTGAGACATACATGTAGTAGGGAGTGCATCGTTTTCTTCTATTTGCCTACTCATTTTACCTCGATTTTTCATACCTTTAGACAGTCAGTCAATATCAACGTGGAAATTCCTACGTAAATCCGTCAGTTCAGGTTGCCATACCCCATGAGCTCAGAGATGTCACTGTCATTTCAAATCCCATAGTGGTTGAGATAGTTGAAGAATTACTGGTAATGAAGAATATTACGGATTGAAGATATTGTTGAAGAAGTATAGCTCGGTGAGATAACGTTAGGAAGAGAAAGATATATATGATGATGAAACCTGAAGTTTGTAATTTGAAAAAAAAAAAGAGTGGATGCACCTGAGACGTTGCAAAAGATTTCTTAATCACGACATTCAAGGTCTTGGTGAACTTTGTCTCGCAGTCCCTAACCAGGCAAACAGTGTAGAATCTTTTTTGAATGTTTTGTTTTTTGGAAAATCCCTCCATGTTTATATATTTTTGTTATGACATGACGGACTCTTTCTGTTGACATTTTGGTATTTTATTTGATTCCAATTTGAGATTTTATCATTGTATATTGTTATTATTTCTATATTTTGTACTTATATTGAAGTTTTTATGTTTGCTTCTGAACTGTACATATGTTGTTTAAATTTGATATAATATGGCTACAGCCACATTTTTGGATTTGATATCGTGCGGTATAGGAGTTCACCTAGTCTTCGGAACCTCGATACTCATTCAGAGTAATTTTGAATTGGAAGGCGTAAAATTTGTTAGGTAACGTTTGTATTTCCATTTATTCTCTATTAATAGACCATTTTCTCCTAGAATTATTGTGTTTTTATATTCTAAATCGGAGAGTGTGTCCAACATACGTCTATTGGAATCGAATTGAACTGCTACGGTAGAAAATCCAATTACAGTCTAACAAATTTTGGAGAATAAGACTACCACAGTCTGATTATTAAGAAGAATAAAGAAACATTTGGAATTTTAATCGTTTATAATATTAAACTTCTTGGAAGAAGAACTTTGGATTACTTATCGTATTTTTTGTGATCGAACTGTATTTTGGAAAACGATTTTCTGATTTTGGATATTTCTTATTGAGAACTTACCTGTGGAATTCCTATATTTTGTATTTGTTATTTATCTTCCGTTGAACTTCACTTAAACATGAGCAACCGCAAGAAAACAAACACGAAGAGGGTGGAAGAGCTTGAAGAATCCCGAAATGCTAGGCAAGTCGTTGATGATTCTTGTTTAATGGGTCCCCACTGTATTCGTGATGATGTTATGTTTGATACTTATTATTGTAAGTCACCCTTAGAAAGCATTAAGGAACAAAGTTTAAGTGAGAATTCTAAGGTACCAGAGAAGGATCAGATGCTTAGGACACCGATAGTAGGCTTAGAATTACCTAAGGTTGAACTTTCATTCTTTGAAGGCAAACCTCGCGACTACTTTAGATTCATTAGACAATTTGAATCGTTTATAGAACCTAGAGTAAAGGATGACAATTTGCGTTTATTATATTTAATTCACTACTGTAAAGGAAAGGCAAAAAATGCGATTGAAGGTTGTCTTATAATGGATCCACAAGTGGGATATAAGAGAGCTAAGGCTATTTTAAAACAGCTCTTTGGGCAGTCACATGTAATAGCCCGTGAAACCTTGGAGGACTTGTTTAGAACCGGGAATGCAGATTATAATGATCCTGAACTATTGACGAATTTGGCGATTAAAATGCAGAATGTTGCTCTAACCTTAGAACAGTTAAATTGTACAACCGAACTTAATTCTCTGGTTACTTTGGAGCGAATAGTTAGAAATCTGCCCCGGTCTATGCAAGCTCAATGGGCGGAATTAGCCGTAAAATGGATTGAAGAAGATAGAGAGCCTACCTTTACTGAACTTACTGAGTTTATATTATCTCGAGCAAGAATAGCTGATAGTAGATTCGGTCGGCTGGCTAATCGGCCAAAAATAGGAAGAGATGTAAAAATGAACTGTCACCTTCAATCGAAACCAGCAACCATACCGAATACTAGATATAACTGTAGCATTTGTACTGGTGATCACTTGGTTACTAAATGCCCTCAGTTTTTAGAGCTTACTGTTCAAGATAGATGGAATCAGGTTAGAAAAAAGGGGATGTGTTTCACCTGTCTGAAGCAAGGGCATAAGGCCAGTGACTGTAAATCGACAATGCGTTGTGGTATCGACAAGTGTGAGAAAAAACATCATGTTTTGTTGCACGAAGACTCGACCATCAAAAGGTTGGATGATAAACGTGAATCCCAGCACTGTTGCGGACTCACTAGGTCACTGAGCAGACAGGTATGCTTAGGATTGGTCCCAGTACGTGTGAAATCGGAAACAGCCGAGATAATAGGATATGCTCTTTTAGATAACGGCTCTGATTCTACGTTGATAACGTCAACTTGTGCAAAAGCGCTTGGGTTGCCGGAAAACTGTGAGTTAGTTGTGGTACAAACTGTGGGTGGTGACAAAACGGCAGCATGTACGAATGCCACTTTTGAAGTGCATTCTTTAGATCAGTTGGAACACATCGTGATTGAAGGAGCGATGATCGTACCTAGCCTACCGAGGCATAAGCTCACCATGTTAGCAACGAAAAATCTAACTAAATGGCCGCACTTAAAGAATGTACCGGTAGAAGGTTTAGAATCTGAAGACGTTTTGATGCTCATCGGGTGTGACGTGCCAGAAGCACATTGGGTGTTAGAGCAACGTCTAGGTGGGAGGAAGGCGCCGTATGCGGTAAAGACACTACTTGGATGGACTGTGTTTGGACCTACATCATACTCGGAATATAGAAAAAGAGCTGTTAACCATATTAGTAGCGCACAGGATATGGAGGATCAGATATGTAAACTGTATGCTGTAGAATTTGCTGATGTCTATTTCAGTGACAAGTCAGTGTCGGTAGAAGACCAGGTAGCTTTAGAGATAGTGGAGAGAGGTGTTCACTACGTTGATGACTGCCTGATATCTTTTTCAAGTTGTGACCAAGCGAAGAGATTTGTCATGCAGATAAACGACTTGTTACATAGAGGTGGATTTAACTTAAAAAAGTGGGTTACCAACTCAGAAGAAGTGAGGTCTATATTACCGGATAAGGGTGCCAAGGAATCATTATTAGGAATATCAGCGGATTGTACCGTCACTCATCGAACGCTTCGTATAGAATGGGATGTCGAACAAGACGTATTCAAGTTCCACTTTGATGCACCAGATAAACCAGTGACAAGGTGAGGAATCTTGTCTGTTGTTTCGTCTCTGTTCGATCATTTGGGTCTGATCGCTCCAGTGTGTCTCACAGCTAAGCTACTTCTGCAAGGATTATGTAAATCCCAAATAGGATGGGATCAACCTCTCGACGAACCATACGTGTCCAAGTGGTTAGATTGGTTAAGTTCCATGCGACAGATGGGTCATGTCACAGTTGCTCGAGGTATTAAGAATAGAATCGACGAAACTGACGTGAAGGTGGAGTTGCACCTATTCAGTGATGCTTCAGAGATTGGTTATGGGGCGGTTGCTTACGCTCGGGTAAGCTATACGAAGGCACAACCTTACTGTGTCCTTTTATACAGCAAGTCTAGGGTGGCACCTATTAAACCAGTCACGATACCGAGGTTAGAAATGGCGGCAGCAGTCTTAAGTGTAAGACTGAGCGAGGTAATACGGAAAAGTCTGCCCAACTTCTTCTGTGGAGTGAGTTTTCATACGGATTCCATGATAGTATTATACTATATTAAAAATGCTGAAAAGCGGTACACCAGCTATATAGCTAACCGTCTTGCTGTTGTTCACCAGTATACCAGTATTGAGCAATGGAGTTATGTAAGATCGTCACAGAATCCGGCAGATTGGACTTCAAGAGACATTCAAAAGATGAATGATCTAGAGACCTGGTTTAAATGTCCGACACTGCTGTACAGTAACTCAGGTACCATCACTAACTACTCAGAACCTTCTATGGACAATGTTGAGTTCAGAAAAGCTGCGGTCAACTTGAGTAGCACGATAAATACTCCGTCACCGACTGCTAACCAGCATTTGTCAACGTACTCCGTACTGGTTCATCAACACTGGTGAATCGCAAAAAACAAGCTGATAGCAGATGTTTGCCACGTATTACCAGGTTTTCGGAAAATGATTTTACATGGTTAACAAGGTTAATTATCCAAGTATTAGGATTTAGAATGAAGTTATCACCACTCTGAATATATGAGGTTTCATAATGAATGGCAGTATTTCGTCGCTTGACTACAAAATGAAATCATGAATTAAGAAAACAGAATAAGCAATTTTCATAATAAAACTGCATTCAAATGAATGTCTCACTGTCGTTCTCTACAAGGAGGTCGTTCGCTTTGACCACATTCCAACAAGCAAAATACTTCGGCTAGTTGTCTAGATCAGTGTTTGTAACCAGTGCATTCCCAATTTGGGTAGAATTCAAAACAGAATATTTACTTCATTTGTACTCTGAAAACACCTAGGCTAAATAATCTTTCTCAACTACTATACGAAATGTTGCTGGATATATTTTCATTGTTTGACTGTTGAGTAACCTCACAATCATAGTAATGTACTCATCTTAATGTGAACTTCTGTTTGACCGTGACATCGCCTTTCTAGTTTCACCATATTTTTGGATGAAAAATGAATGCAGATTATTGATTTGCGATAATTCCGGCTCACTGTGTCCGTATTAGGAAACGTTTCATCCTACTAAGCGTAAAATTATATGAGGAACTGTGTTTGATTTTACATTCCTTTTGTGGACAAAATAGGATGCTTTTATAAAATCATGAGTTTATACTTACAAGACAACTAATAAGCTATTCCCTGCCTCGGGAAATCGATAAAGGAAAATTTAATATATCTAGGTTACCAATAGTCGTTGCAATCAACTAAGTTCAGTATTTTAGCTGTCTTACGGTTGTGTATACTACCGTAATGGTCAATGTATCACTAGTTTCGTGATGATTAGTATGCAACGTGTTCTTGAAATTCGTAATTAGCTGGTCCAGATAATCGTTACTAAAACGAGTCTGACGGTTTGTAAATCAGAAGGTGATTTCGAAGTACTGAGTATGTTTGTTCTGGGACACCACAATTATATCAGCAAACCACCAGAATCCGAAGATACAGTACTCAGGCGAGCGGTCAAGAGCAAGCAAGCGAGCGGATAGACGAATGAATGTATGGAGCATAGGGGAGAAGGCTATTGAGCCAACATCCGAAGATGAAGCATGACGAAAAATGTTTAGGCGGACTAAAATAAGACAGACAGGTAACAATCGAGATATGCACACTCATGAATGAAAGCGATGAATGACTGTCAAGGTCAAAAGACAAGTGGGACAAGTGGTGTGAGCTAGACATTGTATGACTCACTTCACTATCACGATTTTAACCCGATATTGATGAAATCCGACAGAATTAAAAAACCAGTACTGTAGACCAAATGTCTATAAACGTCAACTGACGTTTGAAAGAAAGAGCAATAACATGATTGCTAACGAAAACAGTTAAGAACTGCGATTTGAAATTCGAAAAGGAATGATGTGAAAACAAAAGATAGGTATGTATGAATAAAGTAAACGGAGCGCTGTAATTTGTTATCTCTTTCAAAAAACTTGTTTTCAACTCTATATGGGTGAAGGGAACATGGCCTGGGTAATCTCTCGTAGGTTTCATATACTTTTGATCAGTGTTGTTGAAAAAGAACATCTGCAAATGCATATTCAAGATCCACCACATGTTGTACAATATATGACTCATTAAGATTTTGAATCTTTCATTTGATAAGTGATATTGGCGAATGCTGTCGAATTGAAGGAGGAATCGAAAATAACGGACGATCTACCACTTTTATTAAACTGCAGCAGCTTCTCTCATAAACCAATATTAGCTATAGCATTTGTATCAATCAAAGCAGCAAAAGCCAAGGACAGAACTGGGTATATCAGACTGAATATGTATTTTCAAAAACTCGTGCGTATCTGATGAAATGGAATATTGAGTACCTGTATAAAATTGAATTCTCTTTATCTCTGCCTATGCTTCTACAGACTGCAGGAAACGTTCTAACCGTCTTCAAAACACTGAACGCTCTGATGGAGTGATAATAGCTGTTGCCTTTATTGCTCACGTAAGGAGACTCAATGTAAATGTTTGACACCTGGCTGGACCTCATGGTGTCTTGAATAAAAAATCAGGTAATGGCGATGGCTGCTGCGGCTGTGCTTATATAAGTTCCAGCAAACACTAGTTTCAAGCACAGGAAGGATTATTTCTTGTTTTGACAGGCTAACATCTGATACTTTCAGTGATGATGATCTACTTTTAGCATTTTGCTTGAATGAGATTTTAGATAGAGACTGAGACCGGCGCGTAATGCAAAGTGACTGATCCTAATCAATCATTGTCCCAATTCATAAGAAATGTCAAACCTTCTTTTGTGACAGTCACGGTTGAATCAGTGCAAATTATGTGTCGTTTAAATTGTTAAACTTGGTGATGCTCCAACGCATAATTAGAGATCACGAAATACAGATTCGATAAAAATAAGCTGGTATCATAACTGGACGTGGCCGACAATAGTTGTCTTACTGGATACTGAAGATGCATTTGAATTAATTGATCGAGGGATTCTATGGCAGCGTCTGTCATTAAAATTGTACAAGAAACCTACATAACCATGTACAAGCTCTCCGTCAGAAGACCTTTGATCGCGTTTCTGCTCATAGCCATTTGTCATCGGGATTGGGTGTCGGTCGTGGATGTGAGCTTTCTTCATTCCTGTTTAGTTTCCAGTTTTAGAAGATAACCTCATCCTCTTGTGACACAGTATTCAATTCTCATCGATCTTTTCGGAGCTCTTGTAAATAGTGTCCACTCAATGATATGAGACAATTAAAGCTGAGTGTTGGTGCCTACATAAAAAAGATTTTGAATGATTGAAATCCAATAATCACTACTTCTCATTTTGATTGCTATAACCTTGTCCGTCCATCAACAACATACACGTCAGCATATTGCAAACTCTGTTGTCTCACAAACACTCTGATTACTTAAGTAAATTAAATCGGAATTGCAACTTTCCTCTGAAAATTGTATCACTTGGATAATCAGATTCAATCTATGATTACAAAAATATTCATTTGAAGTGAACTATTCAACAGCCTCAGTCGATCGATTTTCTGACACTTAGCAGCAGTTTTGTGCAAAAGGGCATCAGTAAGTTTATTGTTTGAATTTTAATTCGCTTTGAAACATAATTTACTAATGATGTTATTTGATGTATTTTCCTCAGAACTCCTGATGTAAACATCCGTGTATTTGTCACACATTGATCTACGCAACTCAATTGTTTTACTCTCTTGTTCTTATGCTCAAAAAATATTTTGCATATTTTCTAAGTACTGATCATTTGTCATTTTTTTGCAGTTTTCAACCCACAAACTGCACTTCAGTTACACTATGGATACGACTGTTACCATTCAATGTAACACAATCATAATTAAAGTCAAGTTCTCAGGTGCAGTGTTCACAATTTACAGGCGATGGCTGATCATTACAATCTATATCAGTATTTATCTTTTCATTTTATTGAATGATTTAACGTCTTCGTTTTGAAACGTTGCTAGAGTTTATCTGTTTAGGAACAAATATTTGTATGAGTTCATCTCGCCACACATGTGAAATTATTTTGTTCGGTATCAGGAGTGAATACAATTATCTAATGTTACAATCATCGAACATGTACAGCAGTTATAAGTGGGAAAATATCATAAACGTAATACGAATGACCACATCATCCATCTCTACTGAAATAATCACATCAAAATCTTAAGAAATATGTTCAGTGACTGAAGTCAGTCAGTCAATCATTCAACAGAGGTGAGTCAAAATCAATATTTTTTTTGTAAAATATGACGAATAAATAATTGATAAAAAACAATTTAAGTTCGTCTAGTCGCATTGTCATTAAATAATTAGAAACGATTTTTGAAAATGCATTACAAACCGTGATTCCATGAAGATCATACCGAATAACCGCGAGTGTGGCTACATAACTGGTAGTCAGAACCTATTCATCCATCAACATTGTATATGGCCTGTCTGAAATACATGTACAGGCAACGATAAGCCATCCACATTGTTCAAAGCGAGCTTCCACTCTCAGCTGACAGACTCTTTTGAGGTGAAGACCGGCGCAGGCAATTTGCTTACTCTCACTCTTTCTCTTTCTCCTGGTGATCGTTTGGATTATGAAGACGTCGACGTCTGGAGGAAAGCACGGTATCAACTGGACAGTTAGGACGCAGCTGGACGATCTGGACTTCGCAGATGATCTGGCTCTTCTATCGCACACTCAACAACAAATGCAAGAGAAGACGACCAGTGTAGCAGCAGCCTCTGCAGCAGTAGGTCTCAACATACATAAAGGAAAAAGCAAAATTCTCCGATGCAACACAACATGCACCAAACAAATCACGCTTGATGGAGATGCTTTCGAGGACGTTAACAACTTTACATATCTGGGCAGCATCATCGACGAGAAAGGTGGATCGGACGCAGATGTGAGGGCGCGGATTGGCAAAGCGAGGGCTGCATTTCTACAGTTGAAAAATATCTGGAACTCCAAACAACTTTCAACCAAAACCAAAATCAGCATTTTCAATACAAATGTGAAGACAGTTCTACTGTATGGAGCGGAAACTTGGAGAACTACCAAAGCCATCATTCAGAAGATACAAGTGTTTATTAACAGCTGTCTACGCAAAATACTTCGTATTCGTTGGCCAGACACCATCAGCAACAACGAACTGTGGGAGAGAACAAGTCAGATTTCAGTGGAGGAGGAAATCAGGAAGAAGCGGTGGAAGTGGATAGGACACACACTACGAAAAGCACCTAACTGCGTCACGAGACAAGCCCTCACATGGAACCCTCAAGGCAAAAGGAAAAGAGGAAGGCCAAGAAACACATTACGCCGAGAAATAGAGAAAGATATGAGAGGAATGAACAAACATTGGACAGAACTGGAGAGGGAAGCCGAGGACAGAGTTGGTTGGAGAAAAGTGGTGAGCGGCCTATGCTCCATTGGGAGCAACAGGCGTAAATAAGTAAGTAAGTAATGAGTTATCTGCGTGCGAGACAAGAAGATTCTTCGTTTACACCTAACTCACACCCGGAATATAAGAGAGTTGTCAATTGTATCAGAAAAGTATACGCTGTTGAAAGCCGAGTATGTGACCGCGATGATTTAAAACCCCTTGATGCGTATCCCAGTAAGAAGCCGGTTTGTGTAGCAGATAAGATGGCTTTCTTAAGTATGGAAAAGAAAGAAAAAGGTGAAAAGGGTAGGCATCAAGATGGATCCGAGGTGTGTGATGATAAAAGCCTCTTAACTGCTCGAAAAGCCAGGAACGGTTATTTGGATTGGAGCAAACAGAGGTTAGTGAGTTCAGTATATATGAATAAGGACAAAACAGGATTGGCTGGATGGAATAAAGCTCATGTTCGGTAAATTATAGAACGGGACCTAGAGTTGATTCTAGGACAACAAGTGTAAATAGTGACACAGCACTTCATGTTGCTGAGCAATCAGGATGTCTGCAGGCTACTATATCTAGTTCTATGGAGCATCATGATATTGAAGGGGAAGATAATAGCAGCTTAGCGCGTCCCGCCGATGTTTGTTTACAGTCAAAGGATGAACGGTTGTATACCAGTCCAAGTAGTCATAGCAACATTGATAGTGTTAGTGAAAGTGGTAGCTTAGCTCTAAAGCCGGCATGCCAACTATCTTGCAACTCGTCATTAACTATGAATAGTCGGAACATCATTGTGGACAACAATAACGCCAAAGTGGAGGTGAAACCTGATGTATTTATTAATAGCGTAGTTGATGTGAATAATAAACGTGATGGTAATGATAGTGGAATCACTATAGGTAGTGCTGTTTCTTCGGTTGATGTTGTTAATGTAGCTTCTTTGCGTGCATCGGATCAAGACGAAATCGGATGTTTGAGCGTGGAGAAGGTAGGCGTCGTTGGCAATAGCGTCAGCCACAGTGATGGCAGTACTATGAGAGCTAACATTCGGTACCCAAGGTGCAATGAGGAGTCATCTAGGTTTCATGGACATGCTGTTGTGTTGAATATGCAGCATGAGGAAAAGATCATGGAATCGTCCACCTGTCTCACTCCACCATCATTGACTTTTACTACAGGTATCGGGATGAGCACTACCAACAGTGATAAGATAGATGAGGTTAAGAGCATTCCTAGTAAAGAAAGCAATGTTGATCGAGTAGATTTGGACACTGCACATGAGTCGAATGGATGTCATGAGAAGTGTACTGATGCTTGTACAGCTGCGGCTATTGATGATAATAGCATTGATGATACTCCTGCGAGTAATAGTGATCGATGGAAGTTGAAAGACACTCATCTTCGTCGAAATGATCGTACGTTACGCTCACATGCTGCTACCCAAGCTAAGAAGCATAGGAAACGACATGATGCTACTATTATTAAGAAGCCTAAACTTCGTTCTCTTTCGGATGCTATGACTAGCAATGGAAATAGTAGTCATCGGAATCGTAGTAGTGACAGCGACAGTAAGGAGACAGAAAGTGTGAGCAGTCCATCTATAGTGACTAGTCAATCGACTTCATCGAACGAGCCTTCTAGTGTTTTGACGTCATCGGACCTTGTCGCGAATGTTAAGTTGATTGAGGATACACAAGGTTGTGTAACTGTAAGTGTTCCTACATCGGTTGACTGTCAGTCGAGTGATGATGAGAAGGAACCGTCTGATGGTAACAGTCAGTCTACAGTGTTGCATGATAACGATGCTATTGATGTGCATATGTCTGGTGTCTCTGAAACGGAACATGAAGAACAACAACTGAGTTTATCGGTTTTGGATTGTGACACTTATGCTGTTCTGTCACGTAGAGATATGAGACCACTTTCTCCTAGAATTATTGTGTTCCGATATTGGACTAGGAGAGGGGTGCGTATGACATACGTCTATTGGAATCGAATTGAACTGCTACGGAAGAAAATCCAATTACAATGTTATTTGACGTATTTTTCTCAGAACTACCTATGTAAACATCCGTGTATTTGTCACACATTGATCTACGGAACGCAATTGTTTTATTCTCTTGTTCTTATGCTCGAAAAATATTTTGCATATTTTCTAAGTACTGATCATTTGTCATTTTGTTTGCAGTTTTCAACCCACAAACTGCACTTCAGTTACACTATGGATACGACTGTTACCATTCAATGTAACACAATCATAATTAAAGTCAAGTTCTCAGGTGCAGTGTTCACAATTTACAGGCGATGGCTGATCATTACAATCTATATCAGTATTTATCTTTTCATTTTATTGAATGATTTAACGTCTTCGTTTTGAAACGTTGCTAGAGTTTATCTGTTTAGGAACAAATATTTGTATGAGTTCATCTCGCCACACATGTGAAATTATTTTGTTCGGTATCAGGAGTGAATACAATTATCTAATGTTACAATCATCGAACATGTACAGCAGTTATAAGTGGGAAAATATCATAAACGTAATACGAATGACCACATCATCCATCTCTACTGAAATAATCACATCAAAATCTTAAGAAATATGTTCAGTGACTGAAGTCAGGTACCTGGTAAATTCAAAATTTATTCAATTAAAATCACTGACGTTCGT
>OX103972.1:5237756-5341394 GCA_944470395.2 Schistosoma turkestanicum
ACGAGGCATAAATAAGTCCTTAGGAATTCTGGGTCTCTAGGATCCTAAGGGTGCAAATTTATTCAGAATGTTATTTGTGTTGTGATAAAATACATTAATTAGTTCATCAGTATTGTTTTCGGTAAAGTAGTTAGTCCAGTTAATGATTCTGAGGCAGTTACGGAAGTTTGAATAATCAATCCTACGAACGTTTCTACGAAGTTTAGTGGATTTATACTTTATCCAATGTATTTTGATTTCTCGTTGGGCCGTTCACATGTTGAGTCCACTCTCCAAGCCCTAAGCATTCAATAAATGATTCGAATCGTTTAGGTGCTTTGATTGGGAACCAAGTGATTTCAGGCATGTTGAAGTCCCCACAAATAGCCTTGCTTGTGAACGGTAGGGATGAAACAAATGTGAATACTTCTGACAATAATGCTAGATCTCCTGTTGGTACATTAGGCTGTCGGTAGACACAGCCGAACGGTAAGGAAACGGCATTCGACGGTTTCAGAACGATCCACACAGAGTCTGGCAATCTATTTAGTTCAGATATATCACATAAGCGCGAGTTTAGGCTAGAGTGGGCATATATAAGGCAACCTCCACCTCTTCCTTGTAACCTATCACTTCGAAACAGGTCATAGTTTTCAAGAGATATAGTAAGATCAGAAATATTACTACAGGTCCATGCCTCAGTTATCATTATAAATGACGGCTGGCAGATAGTTGCAAACATTACTAGATCTGTCTTTTTACTACAGGTCGAACGAGCATTAATAAGACATGTACTAAATAAATGTCTCGCTCTATCTGAAATAGTTAACGGTATCTTGAGCAGAGGTGCTAATATGATCTACGTGAGTGTGATATGAGGAGTTAGGGTGGGACATGTTAGGTTAAATACTGGAATTTATAGGAGGGGTTGTCAGCCCGGAGGAAAAGGGAGGAATGTTGTCCGTTTGAGATTGTGCGAGGAGAGTGCTTTTATATTCTGTATGTGGTATGAAATGACTTGAGCTATATGTCGCGCAAGAGGTACCACAGGTGGCTGTATCCGAAAAAAATTATGATTCGGCTGGCATTGCAGTACACCACCGTTTCTAATAATGTCTTGATGACACAGCTCGTTACTAAGGGCTAAATATATACGAAATGGATTTTGCTTGAGGAGTGTTTGCCATGTACGAGTGCCAGTTGTTATAACCTTTTCTAAATTTGGGGGTCATGTTTACCAGCTGGCTTGGTAGAGGAGGATGCATATAGTTTTCATTCTCAGCGTTTTTGAGAATAAACGCCCGGGTATTTAGAATAGGGTGAAGGGTGAAAAATCTTCCATTTCCAGTTTCACTAATAGTTCTAGAATTTTGTGGTTGAGCAGAGCACCTAGCTCTTGAATAATTATTGTTTGTATGCATGATCAGATGTTGGTCTCACATGTTCTTAATATTATCAGTCTTACAACATGGAGAGGCTAGGGGCACATCACATGACATTAAAGTAGTAAACCTGTTCATCGTAGCAAGGAAAGTCGCAGGCGAGCGGGTTTGAATCCGACCTATTTTTTACTTGAGACCCAAGACGGGGAATGTTTTGGTCCCCTGGAAGTGTTTTTCAAAAAAAATCAGTTTCTATAGTATATTATCGTGCAATATATTTTGGGGATCTATTCTTAAATTTATTAGTTTGAGCTGAAACAGTGTTGTTTACTAGGACATATTCAGTCACGTTAACGTTCGAACACGCGCGATAAGGAACGCAAATGTCGTTCCATCTTTTTGGTGACAGAGTGAATCCGTACTGTGTTAGAAGGTTACCACTCCACAGTCTCATAAAGAAAAACAAAGTGGGATCTGCACGCCGAAAAGAACAAACTCATGCTTCAGAGGTAATTTTACATGAATGTATATCAAATGAACCTTCTCTGTAGTAAAACGCGAGAAAAAACGTGCCGATGAAAGATTTTATGCTGAAAGATGCAGCAGAAGAAAAAAGTCAACGTTAGGAAGATCAAAGTTACAAAAACGTACACAATATGTAAACGACGGTTAACAGATATGTGAGAAGATGAATCCAGTGATCTTACTTTATGGTTGAAGAAACCTCTTGGAATAAATTCGATATTGTTTTTTACATACCCACTCGATCGCTGTCAAACACACCTGGCGACCTCGTAGTATTTTCGTATGTCTCAAGCTTCGAGAATTGACAAGTTATGAGCAAATGTTCAGCGGCTTATTCACAATTTATCATCACTTGATGGAATTTCCTTTTCAGAACAAAAATGCAATTCACTGAAATTAATGCGAAGTGGAAGACCTTCAACAAATCAATATGACAAATATGTCTTCTTCATTCATTATTGATCTGTACATTGAGGTGATCATTACAGCAAAAAGGCACCCGAAGACAACCACTCAGTCCGTTGGCGTTTGAATGAAAAAAAACTTTACTCTGCTTACAACCATTCTCTGATACAACTACGTTGAGCCGTTGCCATCGACCGCTTGGCACAGGTAACTGTCGGTCAAATACACACATCAGATGACAGTGTGATTGAGTGATTTCAGAAAGAAATATACTAATATCACACCACATTAGAGAAATCCGTCTGAATTAACTAATTAAGATACCTAATAAGGTCAACAGAAGTATATTTGATAAACACAGTGCCAGGTAAATTCTTTTTCATTAGGAATTGTAGCTTTATACAAAATACACAAAATAAGCTCAATTTGATAGAAATAAATATGATGTTTATAAGGTATACTACTCCTTACTCAGGTCTCTTGTTTTCGAAAAATGAAATTTTCAGTATTGCGAAAGTATTACAAAACGTCGCATGCGTTTTTGCGTAATTAGTGTGTTTGAGCCTATTCACGTCAAGCTGGACTGCATCTCTTAGTACCCTATGACATGCTTTGTATTCCATTTGCGTTGATCGTATATAGAGATGAAGGTTTCTATGACAGTGGAAGCTCGCTTTGAACAATGTGGATGGCTTATCGTCGCCTACACATGTATTTCAGACAGGCCATATACAATGTTGATGGATGAATAGGTTCTGACTACCAGGTACCTGACTTCAATCACTGAACATATTTCTTAAAATTTTGATGTTATTATTTCATCAGGGATGGATGATGTGGTCATCCGTGATACTTTGATGATATTTTCTCACTTATAACTGCTGTTGATGTTCGAAGATTGTATCGTTAGATAATCGTATTCAATCTAGCTACCGAACCAAATAATTTCACATGTGTGGCGAGATAAACTCATACAAATATTTGTTCATAAACAGATAAACTTTGTCAACGTTTCAAAACGAAGACGTTAAATCATTCAATAAAATGATAAGATAAATACTGATATAGATTGTAATGATCAGTCCTCGCCTGGTAATTATAAACACTGCACCTGAGAACTTAGCTTTAATTATGATTGTGTTACACTGAATGGTAACGGTCGTATCCGTACTGTAACTGAAGTGCAGTTTGTGGGATGAAAACTGCAAAAAAATGACAAATGATCAGTACTTAGAAAATATGCAAAATATTTTTCGAGCATAAGAACAAGAGAATGAAACAAATGAGTAGCGTAGATCAATGTGTGACAAATACACGGATGTTTACATCGGTAGTTCTGAGAAAAATACGTCAAATTACATCATTGGTAAATTATGTTTCAAAGCGAATTATAATTCAAACAATAAACTTACTGATGCCTTTTTGCACAAAACTGCTGCTAAGTGTCAGAAAATCGACCGACTGAGGCTGTTGAATAGTTCACTTCAAATGAATATGTTTGTAATCATAGATTGAATCTGATTATCCAAGTGAGACAATTTTCAGAGGAAGGTTGCAATTCCGATTTAATTTACTGAAGTAATCAGAGTGTTTGTGAGACAACAGAGTTTGTAATATGCTGACGTGTATGTTGTTGATGGACGGATAAGGTTATAGCAATCAAAATGAGAAGTAGTGATTATTGGATTTCAATCATTCAAAATCTTTTTTATGTAGGCACTAACACTCAGCTTTAATTGTCTCATATCATTGAGTGGACACTATTTACAAGAGCTCCGAAAAGATCGATGAGAGTTGAATACTGTGTCACAAGAGGATGAGGTTATCTTCTAAAACTGGAAACTAAACAGGAATGAAGAAAGCTCACATCTCTGACCGACACAACTTAAAGTACTCAATTCCGATGACAAAAGGCTATGAGCAGAAACGCGATCAAAGGTCTTCTGACGGAGAGCTTGTACATGGTAATGTGGGTTTCTTGTACTATTTTAATGACAGACGCTGCCAAAAAATCCCTCGATCAATTAATTCAAATGCATCTTTAGTATCCAGGAAGACAACTATTGTCGGCCGCCCAAATGTGTTTCTGTGTTCCAGTATCTGAATATGTGCTCTAGTTATGCGTTGGAGCATCCCCAAGTTTAACAATTTAAACGACACATTATATGCACTGATTCAACCGTGACTGTCACAAAAGAAGGTTTGTCCTTTCTTATGAATTGGGACAATGATTGATCGGGATCAGTCACTTTGCATTACGCGCCGGTCTCAGTTTCTATCTAAAATCTCATTCAAGCAAAATGCTAAAAAGTAGATCATCATCACTGAAAGTATCAGATGTTGACCTGTCACAACCTGTTGTTTGTCCTGGCTTCAAATTTCCGTACGCACTCTCGGCTTCATCAAGAGTTGGATGACTTGCGTTGATTTGCCAGTCAGGTTGACTGGAGATGGTGGGCGACAAATCTATCGTGAATGCAAGCTGAACTTACCCCTTGATTGCTCTCTTCATCGATTTAATCATGTAGATTGAGAATGAATAATAAGATCCTCTGATGGGAAACAGCCACGCTTACAGCCATATTCTGACACTGATATCCTTGAATAGTCAGGATAGTTTTCTACTGTTTCCTCTCGCCGCTGCATTTTCGATCCTTCTCACTTTCGCTAACAACCACTGTTCTCAATCGTTGTTTTATCGCCATTTCCTGATCTTTTATCCACCACAACATGAGGTCCACTCAGGTGACAAACATTTACATTTAGTCTACTTACTTGCGCAATAAAGCCATCAGCAATTATTACTCTATCAGAGCTTCTTAGTAACAATAGTCTGGACCAGTTAATTACGAAGCCAAAAATCACGTTGAATACTAATCGTCACGAAACTAGTGAGACATTGACCACCATGGTAGAATACACAACTCTAAGACAGCTTAAATACTGAACTTAGTTGATCGCAACGTCTACTGGTAACGGAGATATATTAGATTGTCCTTTATCGATAGCTTGAGGCTGTTGAGCAGTAAACATCCAGAACATAGCTTATTACTTATAAATCATCCTACTTTGTTCACAAATATGACTCTTCGAAGGAATGTAAAATCAGACACAGTTCCTCATATAATTTTACGCTTATTATGGTCAAAATTGTACCTAATACGGACGCAGTTAGCTGCATTAATCGTCAGTCATTAATCTTCAGTCATTATGCGGTTGTTGTGGTAATAATGAAACTAAAAATGAGATGTTACGGTCAAACAAAAGTTCACAAAGTTACTCAACAGTCAAGCAATAAAAATATATCCAGCAACATTGCGTATAATAGTTGAAAAAGATAAGATAAGATATTCTATTCCGAATTCCACCTAATTAGGAATGCACTGGTTACAAAGACTGATCAAGACAACCAGCCGAAGTATTTTGGTTGTTGGAATGTGGTCAAAGCGAACGACCTCCTTGTAGAGAACGACAGTGAGAAATTCATTTAAATGCAGTTTCATTATGAAAATTGCTTATTCCATTTTCTTTACTCCTTCTTTTATTTTGTATTCAAGCGACGAAATACTGCCATTCATAATGAAACCCCATATATTCAGAGTGGTGATAACTTCATTCCAAATCGTAATACACAGACATATTAAATTTGGTAAACATGTAAAATCATTTTCCGAAAACTTTGTAACACCTGGCAAACATCTGCTATCAGCTTGTTCATCATTAGTAATGAACCAGTACGGGGTATGTTGACAAATGCTGGTTAGCAGTCTGTGCTGGACTGTGGATAAAAGTTGTAGGTAAGTAAGTGATTACGTAAATTTATTTTTCACTGCATAATTCATTGTGATATAACCTTGCTCAGGTGTTTGTTTATTGGTCGTACGTATTAGAATCTTGGATGAATACCAGCGAAACTGCATGGAAATGAATTAGATAAGGTTTTCAGTTCCACTTATACGGTTCGGTCAAAATTCACATATTAGTTTTTAAGTTCGTTGAAAGCTAATGATTGTCCACTCAACTAATGAAAGCAGATCAGTCGTTTCAACATAAATCAGTTTCAGTTGCAATCCTCATGTATGATGCTTGATTCTTATCACGTTCGTAAATGCGTAATGTATGTAGAAATATTTCATCACAATTCTTGCCATGTGAAAATTGCATACATCTATATATACTAAACATAGAGTGAAATGTTTCATTGGAATAACCTTAAGAAGGTTTTCTTGACAATCTGTCACTTGTATATGTTATTAACTTGATGCGTCTAAATTCGGATTGCCAGGCTAAATGTTCAATGTGTAAATATATGTAGACAGCAAGTGTATTATTAGTTCCAGTTCCAGTTCTCGATACAACCATGCATTTCTGTTTGGACGACTGGCTTGCTGATGACTAGACTATTCATTGCATGCTTTAATCATTTTCAGTGAAACGCACGCTACCTGGTTAGGGACTGCGAGACAAAGCTCACCATGACCTTGAATGTCTTCAATTATAAATCCTTTGAAACGTCTGAGGTGCATCCACTCTTCTGTTTTATTTCAAATTCCAAACTTCCGGTTTCATCATCATCTATATCTTTCTCTTTCGAACGTTATCTCACTGAGCTAAACGCCTTTAATAATATCTTCAATCCGTAATATTATTCACCACCAGTAATTCTTCATATATCTCAACCACTATGGGATTTGAAATGACAGTGACATCTCTGAGCTCATGAGGTATGGCAACCTGAACTGAAGCATATACGTAGGAATGTCCACGTTGCTATTGACTGACTGTCTAAAGGTATGAAAAATCGAGGTCAAATGAGTGGGCAAAAAGAAGAAAACGATGCACTCCCTACTGCATGTATTTCTCAAAACCTCTATCGTCTGCTTAAAACGCGCATAAAAAGGAAATCTCTTGACAACACTTATTAAAAACTACATGTTCAACACACATTATGACGATCTTATTATTTGTGAACTGTTAACCAAATGGTTCTTTCTCAGTCCTATTCTCTTTCCTCTGATACTATTGTTACGTGTAGCAGTAGGAATAATCTCAGTACCATTACCGTTCCCCACAACTCTTCCTTCGCTCGTTGTTGTATTCCTTCACTCGTGGACCATAATACGGGATTCAGCCTGATGATCTCAACGTTGAGCGTTCAATGGAGTATTTCATTCTGCGTGATAAGCCGATGCAAGTAGTATCGATATACGAAAGCCGTTATTGGCACGACATGTTAGTCAGGTACATGAAGTCAAACATTTTCATGCAGAAGGTTATTTGTTGTTTGCTCGTTCAGACTACATAACATTCAGGTGAATTACCTTTGCCTAGGAAGATGTTGATCTGAAGAATCTGAAAAAAGAGTTTTAATTATTACTAACCAATAACAAAATTGTCCAATATTTCGAGCGGTAGGCATCGTTGCAGCAAACAAAGATTGGTAGTGATCTTGCGTGAAGGATAGATTGAGGTACACCATTCCATGATCTCGCAGATTTTCCGTTAAATCACTTCATACAAAAAGAAGATTGAAAATGAGATTATATCAATAACAATAAAGAATTGTGAAATTTATAATTTCGACTTATTTCCTATCGAAAACTGGATGAGACGTTAACATAGGTCATTAGGTATTCTAAACAAAAAGAACAAATTTAGTTCCAGTTACTCCCTCCATAACCAGTCAGATTACAATTTTCAGAACTGCCTTTATGGTTCGAACCTCAATCGATTTGAGGAAATGTGTCTACAAATTGTTTCCGAACCAATTACTGTACCGCTCATATCATCTAGTGTGATTACTTATGTTTCCATAAAACTTAAGCTATTCAGTGGTCATTGCAAACTTTGATGACACGTTTACTGGTTGTGCAGAGTGACTTTTCATATGTCCGGGAGTGGTGCTGCATGTTCGCCTGCATTTACACGTCGATTATAATAAAATTTATCGCACATGTAAAATAATCTTATGAAACGAATGGTAAGCTAAACTTTTACCAATACCTTTTTTCCTTACAAGCAAAGTCTTATTTGAAGTCCATTGTTTATTCTTCTACTTTACTTATCATCATACTTTAGACTGTAACATTGTACTTCAGTGATTCACACGATGCACTTCACTAAAGCGTCTCCTTTAGAATAACCTCCATGTTCTGCGATAAAATTGACGAAACAAATAATTCTCTACTTCATAATTGCAAGAAATAAAGAGTTACTACTTTCAGCTTAGTAGGCAATCAGATGATTAGTGAGTGAGGAATGTGAACTAGGGTTTATATAAAGAAGCTTCTATCAAAACGTTAATCCGTAATTCCTTGTAGAATGGTCAATGATGATGCGGAAAATAGTCGTAAACAAAAAAATGAGTTACAAAGATTACAGTACAAGATGTCTTTTCTGGTTATTAGATATCTAACATGTTATTTATATCAATTTGTCAATCAGTGTGAGCAACCAAAGCAGATGCATTATTGAGCATCCCATCAATTCTTCAGTCTTTCATGGGTACTGACTCATTATATTCTGAAACATCATGTACCTCAGGTTGAATACTTGAAGGTTTCTATGTTTCTAAGGATTGTTCGGTTGTACACTCACGATGTACAGTTCCCGTTGCACATAGTATAAACTAACCTAGTATGCACACAACTGATTCTCGCGGTACATGTTGGATGACTGTAACGATCTCACTTATTTACAGAATAAACTGAACACAATTTGTTTCAAAACGTCTCATAGATCACATTCAGTCCCAAAATGCGAAATTTCGAAAAGATTGTAAACTTGTAGTGTCCCTATAGCTGCATGTTCTTAAGTTCGATTTATAAATCAGAAGATGAACTCCAAGTATCGTATACGTTTATTCGAGGCACACCACATAGCGAATTGAAGAAGTGAATTGGAGAAGGCTAAAGCCAACTCTTTGGATTACAATGCAAGCGAATGAGCGGAGCGAATTGGAGAAGGCTAGTGAGCCAACTCCTAAGAGATAGAGTATGACTAAGAATATATAGTCCCATAAAAATAAGACAGACATATGACAAGCGAAATAGGTATGCACACACATGAATAAGAGCGACGAATGATTGACAAGGTCAAATGCAAGCGATACAAACCTTGTGAGTTCATGGGAAAAATACGAGATTAACATTAAAGCGAAAAGGATGAGTAAGTGCGTAAGCGTAAGCAATGCTCAGTCGTACAAGCTCATACAAAGCAGATAATAAAAAATAACAATGGTACATACAAGTTGTTGCTAAGCGAATGGCTTGGTTATATAAATTAATCGAAAGGCTCAATCAAATTAAATATGAGCGAACTCAAGTTTATGTGGAGGCACTACAAACTAATATTTATTATCATCCTAGTAGAAAATTTGAGTGATCTGATAAAAAGCAACTGATACAAATCTCATCCGATGTGTATTCGCTCTCGGTACCACACTTCTTCCTGTGCATTTTGGTTCAATGTACAGACCTAAAACCTAATTTTCACTTCGTTCCTCTTGACGTGATACACCACCCATTATCTTTATCATTGTACTACTTCAATGCGAGCTACATTATTGCGGTATACCTAACATTTTGTGGTACTTATGAATTTATCTCGACCCATCACTGCTTTACCAACTTCACCGTGAGTCGTAAATCAATGGTTTGGCTATATTCACTTATTGGCTTGTTATTTCATGCTGCTCTCTCGTCTGACCTATATGAGGGACCTATAAGTATCGAAAAATCTTGATAATTTACAGAAAACGAACCATACGTCTGCACGCCTTATTCTAAGGTTATAGTCAAATACTTTCAATCGAAACGTCACAAATAAATTCTTCATGGAGTTAGGAAGGCTATGAACTTCTGAAATGAATCTCTTTTTTTAATGGTGCTTGAAAACGCTTCACAAGCACATTTTGTTGTCGAATGTAAATTATGTTTCGCCATTGATAATAGAAATTGAAAACAATACAACTTTCAAAAAGTAGTTTATAAATAATACGAAATAATTGGAATGCCACATCGAATAAACAAAATATATTTTGTGAGTAGCAAAACGGACATTAACATCATAATGAGGAACGAATTTTAGCGTGTAAAATAACATGAACGGATGATGTACAATCACAAAAACTCGAATCGATCTTTACTAAAATATACAAAATAATAATATGGCGAAAACGTAAAGTGCATGAAAAGATTACGCCTAATTTGCGAAATAATTAACACCATTTAGTATGCGGCAAGAAATAAATAAATCATTTTGAAAGTTCTAAAAAATAAATAACCTAAAATGTTACATTATTCGTCATAATATGTGCAGCATATTCAGTGTTGAATTTAGAAATGACGAAGTACAGAAAACACTTGAAAAAAGTAAGAACGTTCAACAATATTTCACAGAAATTGAAGAATTGATTGAAAAGATCAACATATGAAATAAGAACCAAAAACATTGTCGATATTTAAACGTATGGGCAATGACGATATCGGCCAAACACGCGTTCAATTGTGATCTCACTGCTCTCATTCCGTTTGTTGGAAGGACTATTTCCCACATATTCATCGTCTCAGATGTCTTGTTTATTCAAGAAATATGGTCCACATGAAATAACAATTGTCCACCAATCAAAAGTTAGTCAGTGTCGAAGCGCAGTCGTTATTTGAGAATGCGATGAATTCAAAGGATGAGTAAGATATCGGCAACTGATTGATGTGGTTATTACATAACAGTGACTTGAATCACAGTTCGGTTGTTCCCAAATTTCTGTATACTGATAATCTCCGTTACTGCGGACATTTTCTGTCTCACACCAATTGCATCTCTCATTGGACGTCGTCGCATTTCGACATTCATTCGGCCAATGTTGTTCCACGCTACACCTGTGAAAAGAATGAGGTGAATGCATCACAGTTAACACAGTAGTCAATATCACCACAAATCATCAACATGCTGATTGAAGAGTTAAATGACAGATTCACTGTCTGAGAAATTTTCTCACTCTAGTAATTCGATATTCAACTTACTTTCAAAGATATCCGCATTTCACGACAATATGTTTTCATCAAACTCCTGTCAGTCAGAAATCGGATGTGAGTGATTAGTTACGTTCGTCGAAACTGGTGTAATACAACATCTTTCCTTTTTAACCTATACTCATTCAAGCTGATCAAACAGCCAATGCAGCTTTCTTTTGTGACCAATGCAAATATTCACTGATGATCATGAACGGATATAAACTGAACTTGTGGAAATAATACTTCTGTTGAGGTGGTTCAAGAAAGATTAATTATGTCGTTGATAAATGATTCTGATGATAGTTAACTTCTTATGACTAACTTTTCAGCATTCTAGTCTCCATGGACGTGCTTGGTTGTGGTTGAGAACTAAACAATACATTTCTTGTAGTATATGTTTTTTGATGTGTGCTAGCATCACAAATTATAGTTATCTACCTGACTAACTACACATTTTAAACTACAAACGGTAAGATTGAAGAATCACTGTTCGAAGCATCTGTAGCACTTTATTGTAGAAGTCTATATCGTGACTAATCTGTTTAAGAGTTTCGATTATCACATCTAAGTGAACAAAAGGTTTATCAGTCAGATGTTGATTAGGCTTCATTCTAATAACCGAGAACATTGATATTCATTTAGACAGTCGATCAAGTCAATTTGCAAGTCAATAACCACGACAAAAACCTTCAGAACACACGTCAAGTGAATGAACACAGTATTACTGCTTTAGTTATAAATATTGAAATACGATAATCAATGTTTCTGTCAAACGTTCAATCAAACTAGCTTCCTTATTCAGCCTTTTCAATTGAAATCTTATAAAACTGTGATTGCACAGTGTTCTCTTTAAACAAGTTATTCAAAGCGCATACCTGATAGGTGAAATTCAATCTGTTTGAGTTATCTGCTATCCTGACATCTTTGAGTGGTTGAGCTCAACGTATAACTCGACGATCTTTGATCATGCGAAAGCAAAGGATTGTACAAGGAAACAGTTGTCGACGAAAAGATAGGTGTTTGTGGCATATACTTGAGCGATGACAAGTTTTCCTTCATATTGATTTGAAGTGATTTTTGCAAAACTTTTATAAACTGTTTTTGCATGAAGATAATGCTCAAAAACTGTGTGTTTCCTCATCATGCATGTATGTATTAAGGTTGTGTTTTAGCGAAGCAATCTCATAATACAGACATCAGAGTGGTGGATGTATAAGTATTTGACTCCATAGTATACTGCGTTTGAAATTTATTAGTATACGAATAAATCACATGTAAACAACAACAACTGTCAGCTCCATTTGAAAACCTTAAGTATTCAGAAATTCATAAGGCCACTGAATATTTTGTCGAGCGAAAGCAATTTATTTTATGGAATATGTAGTTGCATTATTCAGTAAATATTGATGTTTTGCGATTATTGAGGTTTTTCAGTGAGCTGCTTACAGCGTTTTCCAGATCATCGTTCATTGAAAACACAGGCCAAATTTCGACCACTTCATAGACTGTTTGATCAGCTTGAATGAGTATAGGTTAAAAAGGAAAGATGTTGTATTACACCAGTTTCGACGAACGTAACTAATCACTCACATCCGATTTCTGACTGACAGGAGTTTGATGAAAACATATTGTCGTGAAATGCGGATATCTTTGAAAGTAAGTTGAATATCGAATTACTAGAGTAAGAAACTTTCTCAGTCAGCGAATCTGTCATTGAACTCTTCAATCAGCATGTTGATGATGTGTGGTGATATTGACTACTGTTTTAACTGTGATGCATTCACCTCATTCTTTTCACAGATGTAGCGTGGAACAACATTGGCCGAATTATTATCGAAATGCGACGACGTCCAATGAGAGATGTAATTGGTGTAAGACAGAAAATGTCCGCAGTAACGGATATTATCAGTATACAGAAATTTGGGAACAACATAACTATGATTCAAGTCACTGTTATGTAATAACCACATCAATCATTTGCCGACATCTTACTCATCCATTGAATTCATTGCATTCCCAAATAACGACTGCGCTTCGACACTGACTAACTTTTGATTGGTGAATAATTTTTATTTCATGTTGACCATATTTCTTGAATAAACAAGACATCTGAGACGATGAATATGTGGGAAATAGTCCTTCCAACAAACGGAATGAGAGCAGTGAGATCACAATTGAACGCGTGTTTGGCCGATATCGTTATTACTCACAAGTTAAAAAATCCACAGTTATTTCTTATTTAGGAATAAATAAAGTGCCTCGCTCCTGCGTAATCCCTAGAGAACTGGTGAGATCAGAGCTTTGCTACGTGCCGCAAACTTAGTCGTGCCAATCATTTGGAAATTCTTGTGTTTTTGAAGTAGGATCAGTATGGTTTTTTCCATGCTTATTTTTCATTTTTCGCATTGACCGATTTCATTTTTTGTGATTGTTTTTAATTTTTCCACGTTAACTTGTATACAGAATTACCAATTTTTCTTTTTGCCCGTATTATTTTCATTTCGATGAATATTTCGTTATCTTTTATTCAGAGATTTGTTTTTATATAATGGACAACAGAACTTGACAATGTCTTCATCGTACGTATAATATGTTGGATAAATTGTATTTCAAATATGAACACACACACAGAGGACTGTTTTTTATCTGGTCGCTCAAACCCGCAATTACAGCGCGAGAAAACCATCAATGAATGTTGTGCATTTGTATGGTAAATATTTACAGTGTTCATTGGGTCTTTCAGTTACATCTTCTTTAAACCGACTACTGAAATATGTGTTTTTAATTATTGATCATCTCTTGTTGTACGAACGTTCCATTGCAATCTATTGGTTGACATACATGTTTGTCGGTCACACACATCATTGTACAGTATGATTGATTAATTTCACTCGGAATTTCACCAAGCTCATACCACAATGCAGAAAACTGCTTCTTATACCTAGTTAAGATACCTAATTAGGTCAACGTTAATATATATCTGTCAGTTACACAGTCAGATAATTTTACATTCATGTAGGAAGAATTAGGTTTATGCAGTAAACTCAGAAAAAACGTAGTACTAATGAAATCGATGTAATGTTAATAGATGAATAGTCTTTGACTTGTAGTTGATTAATATCTCGATGGTAGAAGCCAATAATGTCTGAATAATTTCAATTTCAACTTATTAAATATAATGTGATTCTGTATTGAACTTAAATATCTTGAAACTCAATTCAGTTGCTTTTATAAAATACATTTGAGTGTGAGGCATCAAAAATCAGTGATACAAGTTTGGCTTGAAATCTGCAGGTACGGTAACTGGACACCGTCAACATCCACCTACATTCAAGAGGAATAACCGGAGTCCAGTTCTGATACTGGACAACAGATGAATGCGGATAACACAGAACTGCATGTAGAAGTAGTTCGAATGCACAATATTTATGAACGAAATCCATTAGCACGAAGCTTGCATATCGTGAGGTGATTCGACTAGTTGCTCAAGTGTTCAACCGCATGGTCTGTTTCGTTATCTCATTCTGAATATCACCTCAGTTCTTCTTTTGAGATCGTCACTGCTTTTGCTTTCTTTCTTTATTCTTTGAAGCCATTTTATGTGCAAATGATTTAAGTCCTCTTCTTTTAACCTAATGAATAATGTTCCTTTCAACTTCAAAACTGTCTGTTGTCTAACTGAGCCGTAAAATTTGAATAAAACATTCTCCTCTTATTTGCATGTTGAAAACTGAAAGCCACAAAGATGTCTACAACTACGTGTTTTTCTTTTACTACAATGTTCATCTGTTAAGCAAAATCACTTTTCAACCATCGCGATTATGTACATAAAAATCATTCTGAAAAGAACACAAGAGGTTGTTTAGCTGCTGACATTAACTGAATCGAATCAGTTGTCTGTGACCTCAGTCATTCACAGTTGTCTCATAATCGTTCCGCCCTAATGTCGTTAGGAGAACAAAAACTTCTATTCAACATCGTGAACATATAAAATCGCTAAATTAAAAACTGTTGCCAGAGATATAATTCATTCAGTAATGAAATCAAGAACTACATATTACACTTTTCGGTTTTTATGTCCAAATATTTGCACACAGTTATGATTCCTGGCATGGAGCTCATCGTAGTCTTTAGACGAAGGTACATTTTCAATGATGTGTAGTGGCTTCACATAAACTTGAGTTCGCTCATATTTATTTTGATTAAGCCTTTCGATTACCTTATGAAACCAAGCTTTTTGTATGGCAACAACCCATATGTACCACTGGTATTTTTTATTTTCTCGTTTTTATGAGCTTGTAATCTCTTAATATCCCTATGAACTCACACGACTTATCATGCTTGCTTTTGACCTTGTCAATCATTTGTCACTTTTATTCATGTGAGTGCATGACTATTTCGCACAAAAACTATTTCACAAAAACAGTCTAAACAAAAGAAATTATTCATGCTGAATTTCCACTTTCACATGCTGAGGACGTAATCAACTCAGTTATTGTTACTTATTTAAAATAGTCATTCAGTGTGACATGCTCTTCTTCCCTCTGACCATACGAGCAAAACAGAGATAACTGAGACATACAAACTGAATAAAGTCTATTTTTACTAGTTTTCTCGTCCTGTTTAACACAGCGTTTAGAACTTCCTGGACTACTGCCAATGTCTTGCTTTGATAAATAACTATGGTTGGGCATTAGGTTGGCCAGCTCATTCCAACAAAAATCTAACTTGCTAAAACAGCGCCTAAAAGAAAAGGAAATCAAATCACTTTTTCCTTTAACTGAGTGTTGTGAAAGAAGAAATGAAGAGATGCAACCTCGAGATGCTTGAATTCTACGAAACGCATTGCACACAGTTAGAATAACTGATACTAGCTTCAGTGGAACTGCTGTTTTACTCTGGTCATGAAGAGGAAATGCTTAACATACACAAGGATTTGCACTGATGCTGTCCAAACATGCTCAAACGGCACTGATCGGATGGGAATTTCATGGACCCAGGATCATGAAAGCATGCTTCAAAACAATGTAAGAGGACATTACAGTGAACGTCATCCAATGTTATGCACCTACCAACAACTAGAAGGATGACGTTAAAGATCAATTCCATCGTCAACAGATGCTCATCGAAGGATTTAGCGATTCTGATGAGAGACCTGAATGCAAAAGTTGGCATGGACAACACCAGATATGAAGACATAATGAGACGACATGATGTGAGAGGGAGGAAAGAAAATGGTGAGAGATTTGCAAATCTATGCGTCTTTAACTAACTAGTCTTCGGCGGCACAATATTCTCACACAAACGCATACACACAGCTACATGGATTTCACGGATCACACTATTCAGAGCCGAATCTACCATATCTGTATCAGCAGTAGTTCAGTAGGACCATCGGGATGTGAAAATCAAGAGAGCAGCTGACGAAGCCTCAGATCACCACTTGTTGAATGCTAAAATAAAACTGAAATTCAAGAAACTTGGCAGACAACATCACATCAGTGTAATACAGCCTTTCTTCGGGACATCGTAAAACTCAATGAATTCAAGAAAGCCCTCACCCATAGGTTCCAGGCCTTGCAGGATAAACTCAATGGAGAGGGAGCAACATTGGAGAACGTTTGGAAAGCGATTACAGAGGCAATCACTTCAACATGTCACGAAGTTCTGAGTCACAAGAAGTAACATCACGAGGATTGTATGTCTGTTGGTACTCTTGAAAAAATTGAAGAAATGAGGAACAAGAAAGCAGCAATCAATGTCAGCTGAGCAACAGCATAGAAAGGTCAGTCTCAAGCTGAATACATAGAAGCAAACAGGAGAGTAAAGAAAAGCACCAGAGACGACAAACGAAGAAATGGTGATGATCTGGCAGTGACGGCGGAAGAGACTGCAGCAGACGGAAACATGAGACAATTGTACGATGCAACAAAGCAGCTCGCTGGAAACCATCGTTAACCATCAGCAGGTCCTGATAGCCTTACCCCTGAGATTTTTAAGAATGGTGGTCCAGTTTTACCAGTTATACTGACCGAGATCTTAGGTAGAATCTGGGAAATGGACGTAATCCCATCTGACTGGTCTCAGTCGCTAATTGTCCCAATCTACAAGAAAGGACAGAAGTCTTCTTGTGACAATCACAGGGCAATAAGTCTAACTAATATAGTTTCTAAATTGTTAGCCAACATTAAATTTAGACGTCTAACTAGAGCTCGTGAGGAGCAGACTAGAGAAAACCAGTCTGGTTTTCAACCTAGACGTGGATGTATACACCACATCTTCACACTACGAAAGGTCCTGGAACACAGACACACATTTCGGCGTCCGACGATAGTTGTGTTCCTGGACCTAAAAGCGGCGTTCCACTCAGTGGATCGCGAAGTTCTGTGGCAGTGCCAGTCATTGAAATGTGTACCAGAGAAGTACATTAACATTATACAAGTTCTCCGCACCAACGCCACTGGTTGAGTGAGAGCTTATGGCGATTTGTCACCAGAATTCTTTACTTCAAGTGGTATCCGTCAGGGATGTACACTCTCTCCATTCTCGTTTAATCTTATCATAGACATGCTCCTAGAAATAACCTTAGCCTCGTCGTAATCTTCGGGAGTAGACCTTTTACCAGGATGCCTGCTTATTGACTTAGAATATGCCGATGAAATAGTCCTACTTGGTGAAGACGCTGACAAAGTGCAGAGTCTTCTGACCACCCTAAGCAACGATACAAGCATGTTCTGGATGCGGTTTCCCACCCTCCGAGAAACGCAAAATGTTGCTTCAAGACTGGGTTGCATCGGCACCTGAACTAGTAATAGGGAGTGAAGTAGTAGAGCATGTTGACCACTTCACTTATCTGGGGAGTCTCATCAGCGCTGACTGACAGCCTGGTGGCTGACGGAATCTCAGCACGCATACAGAAGGCTCGATAGTCTTTTGCCAACCTGCGTCACTTATGGCGTAGGCGAGATAACCGTTTGCTGACTAAAGGACGAGTGTACTGAGCAGCAGTTCGCTACAATATGGATGCGAAACATGGCCGTTAAGAGTCAAAGATGTTCGTAGGTTACTATTATTCGATCATAGATATTTTAAGAAGCATTGCTCGTATATCGTGGAACAACCGAATAAGCAATGCTGTCATTAAGAAACGGGTGCTAGGTGAGAATGTCAGATCAATAGATGAAGTGGTGAAACTTCATCAGTTGAGGTGGTTGGGACACGTGTTCCGAATGCCTAACCACCGACTGCGTCGACGAGCTATGTTTTGTGGTGTGTGATTAGGTTGGAAGAAAGCTAACGGCGTCCAAACAAAAACATGGCAGAAATCCATGAAGTCACTGATATGTGGAGTGAGTCATGTTGGTAGATCTAGACTACCTGGTTGGGGTCCGCGAGACGAAAGTCACCAATGGTTAGAGACCTTGAACGACATGGCTCAAAATCGGTTGCAATGGCGCAAGTGCATCCATTCGATGTGCTCTCTCAAATCCTAATCTTCTAGAATCGTCAGCTCCTCTACCTTTGTCTTTCTAATCTTATATCACTAAATGAAACTTCTTTAATAATATTTTCGAACCCTAGTCTTCTTCATTAACAAGAATACCTCTACTATCTTTACCACAATGGGATTCGATTTGACGTTTACGTCTCTGTGGTTATTTGATATGGCACCATGAACTTATGAACTTACGTACAAAGTTCTAGGTTGCAACTCATTGACTGAATTCTTAAGTTTCACGCTAGGTACTTCATCTCAAAGGTTATCTGTACATGGGCCATGGATAAGGACTAAACTACAGGAGGAATATGTGAGCTTGTAAAGGATCAGATTGGACTTGAGCCTACTTTTCCATAGTCGATCAAGCCCAAGATCATTACATCGAGTTGTATAGACAAATACTGATCTATGATTTACGACTCTACAAGAAAATATACTCTGTATCAACTGAGACTTGAAACGCCTCTTTCTCCTATTCTAAACTAGACTACTGGTCATTTCAGATAGAGGAGGAGTGGTGTCTTACGTCCTCTATTTGGGAGCTTGTTGAGTCTAAGTTGAATTATCCAAAGAATAGACACTTAGAGGTATGCAGTCACTTGACGGTTTGTGTTTTTTAACAACGCGTTCGCACGATATTAGGATTTCTCACTCACTATTGACCTCGGCGTTTATACTTGTACTGTTTTTTCTGGTTAATATAATATAAGATTTGCTGTCAACCTTATTACCTAACATGATACCAGAGAGAATAATTGATAAAAACCGACAAAATTAAGATACGAGGCACAAAAATGAGATATCAAAGAAAGAAGAATTTAGTGGTATACAATATAACTAAAAGGAAGAGAGTCTAAAAGTATTCCGAAATCGCAACTATACCTTTGACTGTATTAGTAAGTAACTTTGCATGTTTCCAGGAACTTGTCCACAAGTCATGTGTTTGTGAGTGAGTGTGTTTATACTGCCGAAATAACTGGAAAAGTATCAGTTGAACGAGGCAGCTAGACCTACTGTACACAGGTTCTGACATAGATTGATTCTGTTTGTCCGAGATTGTTTTCAGATTGTCGAATAATGAATAGAGAAAACCTTTTATCGCTTCAGGGGTGATAAAGTATCACGTAAATGCAAGAAAGTCAGAGAGGCCACGTCAAATTCAAAGCGCGCGATAATACTATCGAGTACCAGCGAGACCTCAATTAAATATTTTATAGTGCAAAATTGATGCAGTAACAATTTCTTATAGATATAAAGTTATTTATTCAAGTAACAGCTGTATCTGAACTGTTTTTGGTTACTATGATACCGTAATATTTTGTTACAAAACACAAAATTCCACCAAGTTGTTGAAACTAGCAACTTTAAAAAATTAATATTCACAATTTTTATAGTAACGAATTGATACAACTCCTTTGGAGTTTTCATCCATGTGAACATGTGTATGCGAATATTTGGAAATGAGATGCAGCCTTCTCGCAGTTCCTGTTTTCTTCATTATGTCTTTACATCCGGTATTGTTCGTTACATACCTAGCATCAGAGTAGTCTGTAGAGACGGTCAAATTTTTAGATTAGCTCTTCTCAATGATTGACTTCAACCTCTCACAAAAATACTTTTTAACATCTTCATCGTATAGGTTATTCGGTACACACCTAAAGATAAAGCTCATTGTATTCCCCTATTCCTGTACTTCAGGAATTGCGTTGATGACTCATGGTTCTCATTCTGTCAGTGATTTTTCTACTTGTTTGAATAGAATTAGAGGCATTCATTTAGTGTGTAAAGTTTCTTTCCGCTTGTCACGATTATAACAGCATCCCGTCCGAGGCTGGTTTTATTTGTAAAAACGGTGCTTCCATGAAACTTACAATCTGCCCCGTATTCTGAAGAACCAATTTATTCACTTCTCTCGTTATATGATGTATCATTGAAATCGTGTTAAAAGAAGGAAAATGGCTATCCTATTGAGACATCAGAAATATGATAAATGATGAACTTCTGAAACTCATGACAGGTTCATATGGATTAAAAGAAATTTTTCTTTTGGGACATTCTAGCGAGTGAAGCTTCATAGAGAAAGGACTGCCGATCCAGCACACAAGCGTGAATATTATACAAGTTTGTGGCACTGAGAGGCCGCATATTTAAGCAGCAGTAGGTACGGGTACGTGAAAAAATATCAATATAACTGTAATTCCTTTTTTCCCTCATAAAGCTGGATGAATATGTTGAGCTTTGAGCATAATAATGAACGGAACTTCAAAAGTTAGCAAAGTGAACTTGATAAACTTAGTTGCAGAAAAATTTTTCAAGTCGTAATAAATGCTATTCTCTAATAAAGTCTTCATTATATATTTCAAAGTTATTATAACGGAATCGATGCAGCTTGATATTTGCAGCAACGATTACCATAGAAAACATATCTATCACTACTGTATTGTTTGCGTTTGAAATTGTTCCGTTGTGTTATCCAGAAAAAGGGTTTAACGATTTTCCATTAACATTGAACAAGCCAACGAAAGTTTTACTAGAAATCACTCGATTTTTTATCGTTTGTTTTTGATTATTTGTTTATCAAACCTTGAAAATCTCTTTTCACGATAGTGCTAACCGTTATCGAATTTTGAAACTGCATCAGTTATGACAAGCATACTGTTACACATATCACGTCCAAGTTTTGCTCCTTCCGTTATTGAAGTACAGTATGTCGATCTATTTGCAGTTCACGAACCCAAATTAACAACAAAACCAAACTCCAAAGTTAGGTAACAAAGTTTATTCGTAATTTACAAATAGGTTGACCAAAATGTCGTTTGTCAATTTACAAATAGTCGACCTATGTCGTTCTAACAACAATAATTATAATAACTACGAATACGTTCAATTTTATAGGTTCCTGGAGCAAAAACTCCAAATGACTAAACCAACACAAACAGAAATCAAGATGGCCGAAAATAATAAATCAAACAAGTTCGTAAGCTAAGTAAAACAAATATGCTTAAAAACACAGTGAAATTAATGATGTTTATATAAAGGTTATAATCAGCCAAATGTCTTCATTTCTCCCGTAACAACATTTGCTTTCAAAAAATGCCTAAAACGAACGAAAGACGTTGATGATTCTTTGCTGAGCACCAGTACGTCAATAATAAAAAACATGAGGCTCTACAAAATTCGGCTGCATAAGAGTGTTTTGAGATAAATTAGAAAGACAACGATTAATCAGAGATAGTTTTGAATTGGTAATAAAAGACAGCGCGGACAGATGTCCAGTTCAATGCCTTCATGTAATAGTAATCAAAAGGACGCCCCTTTGCACACGGAAACCTCCATTTCTCTTCACATCCACCTGCGCAAACGTATGTATACAAGTCACTGCTGTGCTGACGAATAAGCGGAAAGTCTTATGAATGAAGTAGATTCGAAAAAAACCTAATCATTAGAGACCACGTTGATATACAGATTATAATAATGAGAAAAAAGGACGTAACGGTTTGATGGTAATTCGTTGACTGTTTCTATTTAAACGCTGTATCTCAAGAAGTCCCTAGTTAGCCCTCGTTCAGCATAACAATTATGATCTGCTTGTAGTGGGGTTTCTTGGTTGGAAGTGAAACTGTTCAAAGTTTGCATACATGACTTGTGAACGTTGTTGACTTCAGTAACTTGAGTATCATTGATTACTTGCATCCTGCCATATTGTATGCAGCTGCAAGAAAACAAGCAGTTCTGTTTTAAAGGCATGGGTAGAAAAGGGTTATCACCCTTCTTTTTCATGAATAGTCATCAGATGAGCCACCCTCTCCTCAACGTATAACGAGACAAGTATATTCTGAAATCGATTGGTCAGTTCAGCAGATTATTTCTAATGTTCGAGAAAATACTAGTATAAGTGGACAATATTCAGCAGATTACAGTATGATCCAGACACATGTAGAAGAAATAAAACTCCTCTAGATGCAGACTCCAAAAGTATTGAGGTTTTGTACGGTTCATGCATAAACGTAATAATGTATTCATAAACGTAGATTTATCTGAAAATGCAATCAGCAAATTTATTTCTGCATCATTAGGAAGTAGATACAGGTTTTTCTATCAGAGTTTGAGCGATGTAAAAACAAATTTTGAAATTATTCAATCACAAAATGAAATGAAGCGCGTAAAGGACCTGTAGTTAAGCAAGCCAAAATGTCCATTAAAGTGGAAAGTCTGTGATTCAGATTCATTTGTTTCATTAACATCTCCAACATACGTTCCTGGAACTGTTCATATCGTTTTGCTTGACGTTCCAGTAGAGATTCTATCTGTTCAAGGGTAATTAACATTGTGAATTGTAAGCCCCGTCGCCACTTTTATGTTTTGTACTTGATGTAACGCCAAACCACTGTACTAATGACACACCGAACGTTAGACCCCTCTGTTCAAAAATAAGAAGACGGAAGACGTTGCAGAACGCTTATTATCAGAATCAAAAATGTACAATCAAACATGCGTATTTATACAATTATATAAATGTCTTTTAATATTTTGAACATAAATCAAATAGTTCATCATGAACATTAATCAAATAGTTCATCAATCCACAATATGCGTGGCTTTCTTCTCGATTGACTATCCCAACACTGATATATAGTAGTGATATGCATGAATAGCTGATAACATTTATTATCAGGATGTAAGCGGCATTCATTTTGTGCGTCCAATCGTCGCAGACGAAATATGTTTTTCATTGATTAAAGGGTTTATTTGAATTAAGCATTTCAGTAATCTTGTGAAATATGTTGTAAGAAACCTGCGATTATATTTAAAAATCATATGCCATAATCAGCGGGATGATAACTATGAACATACAATCTTTTTATCACATAGTTCGATCTCGATACTGTACGATCAAGATTTTCGGTTGTTGTTGTTATAAGGTTTCTATTCGAATAAACTAACTACCTTAAACCGTATCGAGAAACGAAAATTCAGTTTACATATACTCGCTTGAGCATAAACATACAGGATGCGAGACATTGGACAAATTTTGAACAATCCTACTCCGAGAAAAACATTTAAAATTCATCAGCAATCACTGCACTTAGAACTAACACGGCATGCCATTATATTGAAAAATGTATCATACTCCACAATGAACACTTCCGGCTACTCGGAACATTAGAATTTTTTCCAAATACTACACATGAAATATCTCCATATACATTTGAATTTCTTCATATTATAACCTGAATAGGCTTTTTGATTAATTTAGTTAACTGAGTCGTGTGCATAGCAATAAGATTTATGTACCAGTATCATTGAATATTGTTTTTATTATCGGTATGACTGATCAATGCTTACCGCTTATAGGCATATTGATCCTATTCTTTTTAATGTTAAAAACTGACTTATTTCGATAACTTATCCGTTTTTTTTATTTATTAAGATGTACATTTTTTAACAATAATTCATTCACATAACTCGTCTAAATGCTGGATGGCGTTTTGAAAGTCACAAATTTATTTTTGCTCTTTGTCTCTGTGGTCTCTGATGGTCTAATAATGGTGCGCCATATAAAAGTATTCAAGACATCTTATTCTTATTCATCAAAAATAACGAGGGGCGTTATTGAGCAACGCTTGTCCGTATTGGAAGGATAAGAATTCTACTAATCTCCGTGGCATTGGTGACGCAGCAGCAACCAGGAAAACATGAATGCCACAGAATTTTTAAACATCAATATTCAGTCATCAATTAGTACGTGTTATTACAAATGAAATCTATTGAGTCAACGGTCTTCCATAAGCCAAAAAGTGAAGTAGATATCACTAACTGGATAGGTCGAGGACAGCTTATTGCTGACCGTTGACCAATAGTGATGATGAATAATCAAAACATAAGTAGCAAGTGTAAACTAGATCACAAGTAACAACGTATCTCTAATACTTAAAGTCGATCAACAAAGATGTAACAGTGTAATTTCATTTATTGGTAAAGTTTTAACAGCTATAAACTAAACAATGTTGATTACAAAACAATTAATAATATATATTCCATCGAAAATTCATAGTTGCGAACGATCCTAAAAGAAAAGAAAATGATGAGTTGTTTTCGCGAGTTTTTTCGTTTATGCTAAAAAGTGTTTTTTTTAAGTGACTGTGAAGCATGTGCAGATTGAAGTTGAGTGACCGTAAATATTATTTTTATTTAAGAAATCTGTTGATTTTCTTTAAAGACGTCTAAACTTGGACGTGGTGACGAGCTTTTAATTTTTGTCTTTCTATTCAATCTTTGAACGAATATAAAATTTTTTTAAACAAGAATTACGAGTGGTCAATCTCACACACACTGACATAATCGTTTGGAATATGAATGCGAATTCTCTGATAGAATTGAACTCTTTCAAAATTTATGCAACTCATGATATCTGTTTTTCATCTGTGAGTGTTTCAACTAAAATTCTCATCTTCGAAATACAAGGTTTTTTTATATAAAGTATGACAATTCAGTCGACATGGTTCAATGTACTAGAAATAATTAAAGACAGCTTTTGTATTTCATACTCTTTGACAAATAGTTTTTGTTTGATTTATTACTTCGTACTGAGGCAGTTTGTGAAGATCCATACAAATCAAAGTAATTAAACATTGGAGTACAGTTACTATACTTACTATGCACTTAAATTTCCGTTGCATTGAAAACCGTTGACACTCTCGTCATATTGTCCACAGCTAAACATTTAATCAGTTACAATTGCTTTCAAGCTTACTCTCAAGAAAATCAATGATTTTGATTTCCGTTACTTCCACTTCTTTTCGAAAATTCGCTGAAAATTATTCGGAACAAAAATATTTCAGAAAGAGACTATCAGAAAAGAAAATGGTAACTGGAATATCAGTGGAGTATCGCAATGCGTAAAAACAAGATTTTAAAGAGTAAAGTTCCTTCGAGTGATATAAGATTCGCTCCTTTAACAGAAATGAAAAAAACCGTTTTGTGCAGCCTGAAAATATCACCATTATTCTTACCAAGTGACATATTGCACAGCACGATGTTTGTTTGAAGCGTTTTATTTTGTATATGTGAGTTTGGAGTATCTACAAATAACAAGTTATTAGTGATGTATAGTTATAGAAATGTTGTACAGAAATAAAGTAATTACAGTAAATATTGAGTACCAAACAGATAGTATTCATTACTGGATATGACAGAATTACAAATCTGTCATTGAAAAACTATAGTGGATGTTTGAGAACATGGAATTTTAGTGAAAAATAAGAATATGAATGGTATATTCCTCAATACTAATGTTGTTTCTCTTCATCACTTCAGCGGGAATGAAGAGAAACGCTGATGATTACAGTGACCTAGTCATCGCTTGAAGCCTGAGCAGTTAGCTACACTTTACTCTATTGAATAGTACTCATCAGCGTCTGCATCTGCTTCCAAATCAGCAAATATCAGCTTACTTTCAAATTTTGGAAACTCTAAAAACGCTTCCACAGCTGACATGCATTTTTTGTCTACGATTCCTGAAACGAACGAAACATATTGTTACATTCCTTCAATTAGAGTGACAGAAGTTTCAGTTTTCTACAAATCAGAAATCAAAATATTTCGACTCCATTCATTCTTTTATTTTCAGTAAAAGTTGGACAGCACTTGCCTCGTAGCTTCCTTCGATTATCAAGAGCATGTCTGTATTCTACTGCCTTAGAATGTTTGACGGATTCTGTCATGAACATCAGTGAGAGATACACAAGAGTGTAAAACGAAAAATTTAGCTTTTGAGCGTGTTTTTGAAATGGATAACGAAAATAGTGACGAAACTGGTCAGCGAAGCGTTGTAGTTTCGGATGTCGCTTTTAAAACATTACGAATATGTGAATAAAATCTCCACAGCTAGAATATCCATCACATATAAATGCACTAGCAATACACTATTATTACCGCGACCATCAGTAAGAAAGAATTTTCTCAAAGACAATGATTTCGAAAACAGATGAAGTTATGAGTACTCATTGCTACTGATTTGTTGCTGTTTACATCAGATTTGAAAATCAAGTCACGCTTGTTATCGCCTTCACACTTTGAGATTCTTACCTACTTATTCAAGAAACGATGTCATAGTCGAGCAACATATTTCTCATTGTACTTTCAGTTTCTTCCATAAACGATGTTTAGAATATCACATTCAACTTGACGAAACTATCTATTCATCAATTTTATGAATGATATGAAGATTAATGGTTGAAACGTTTAGACGCGTATTTCTTTTCATATTATCTAGAGAATTACATGGTTCACAGTGATGTCAGTGGTGACTGGATTGACTAATTTTTATTGTCATAGAATATGAGCTTTCAAAAATAGAACCTACCGGTATTTTTAGTAATTTTCGACTGACGTTGTTTATCTGTTATACTCATCTGCTTAACTGTATCAACAAAATACAAAAATTGGTCGTGTAATATTTCATACTTCTTGTATTGAAGAGTTCGATAGAACGTTTTGGGTATTATTACAGCACAACGTACTAGTAACGACATATTCATTGTGAGCTTTGAGTAATTTTTGCCTTCGGACAGTAAACGCAAATGATTGAATCTACCGCCTAAGTGCCTAGTGCAATTAGTAAAAACATGCTCCATCTAGGCGTGTTACCATTTTTGTGTCACAAGAGAAAATACACACTGGAGCACGCTTCAATAAATCTGAACGCAGAAAAATAATGCTTCTACTACAGTAGCATCTTGTTCATTTGCAGTCAATCCAGTCGATCGTATATCATACCACACCACTGAATGAATAACTCAACACATAATACAAGGTTTGCGAATTTAAGTAGTGAGATAGAAGCCCGCTAAATAACGCTACGGAGCTGACCTACATAAATGATTGAATAACTGAATGATTGCACGAAACACTCGCTTACTTATAAGATTATCCAAGGCTGTTCGCGCCTTCCACATTCCTTCGGAAGCTTCCTCCAACATTCTACATTCTACATTCCCAAATAAAATTTCATCGAACCTACCAGCTTTAATGTCACTTTGGATTGTTTCGTTCCAAATGTTTGCATTGTTTTGAATCAAAATATTGAAACCTATAATGAATAATTTCAGACACATGTATGTGAGCAGTACGTGCAATGTGAATTACTGATATGAAATATATGATGAAAATCCAGAAATTCATGGCAGTTATGGAATTTGTAGGTACAGAATAAGAGAAAGACTGTATTAATTGAATTTGTAATTAGCTCCTTTTCATGTATCAACAATTTCGAACAATGCGATTATGCAGTGCTGTTAGAAAAGAGATAAGTCGTAACAAGTGTACAAACTAATGGTATTGGGAGGATAAAATGTGAAATTGTACACATCACTCACAGACATTTGGTTCAGTGGAAGTTTTCTTATCTGTAAGGTCAGGCGTATGAAACTAACTATATGTGATATTCTGTTATGTTCGTGATGAATCAAATTTGAAAAATTATGGCAGTGAATGCAACAGCTGTTTATTATTTGCCTGGGCAAACAAAACTGGGCCAAATTCTTGTCAGCACCAGCCAACTCAATAATTCAATGATATTCCTACTTTTAGTTGACAAAATAAATCCTTAATGTACGAAGTTGTTTTATAACAAACTGAAGAGCTATCTCAATAATGATTGTTAAGAAACACCTTTCGTCCTTGATGACAAACTTACCCAAGTATTTCTTCTGAATGCTTTTAAACATTGGATGACTTTTTAAATTCCAAGCTAATGCCGTAGCTGCAACAAGACAACGTTGATAAAATGAGCGATAATATTCAAAATCTTGTCTGAAATACATGTGTTTCTATACGGCGATATTACTCAATTGAAGATGAATTATTGTTTCAGTATTCAAATCTACGTAGTTGTATAAACATAAATACATATATAATATTATATGTACACTAAAAGTAGAATAATACACTTTCCAGTTATCCCACTCGAAAACATACCATTCAGAAAGCTGAGTGCCCATTTGACTTTATACACTTCCTGTATCTTTTGAAATACTACAATGAAAAAATATCAGCTGTCAAACAAATGATCAAATCAAAGAACCTGGCAACAAGAAGTCATAGTGAGGCTCCAATTCTATATGAAAACACTTATCATTCAAACCTAGTCAGAGAAGAAGATTCATCGTGCAGATGAACCACATTTAGCAAATAATGTATAATATTTATACTAATCCCGTCAACGATGACTTATTTCCGTGAATTCATGTCAACTAACATATTTCATCAACGTTCGATTATGGTCGAATCTGGTTAACATGCAGCAAAGTTCTGAATACTGCAACAGATTCGTATAAACGGTTAGGCTCAGTACAACCTTCTACTTATACTAATCAAGTGATGTAAACATTTATGGATAGTATATGATAGAACTTACAGATTTCGCATTTTTCTTTTGTAAAATTTATTACCGGACCTAATCCAACACTGAGAATTTCATCTGCGTAACCAAAAGGACAAAGTCAACGTAAAGTTTGCATGTAAGGCTTACAAATATGTAATCTGTTCATACACTGTTCACAATATTATTACATTTAAATTTAAAAATTATGCAAACACAATTCACTGTCTTACATTCCGTTTGAATCATGTTTGTGTACATTTTAGCATAATTTGAAGCAGAGATTCTTGTCTCGTCTAGAAGGAATAGCATGAACAGACTAAGCAGCTATAAAGACAAATAATAATAATTTATTCTCAAATAACTACGTTACAAGAGTCACGCCAGTTTACAGGCTAGATCAAAGTGTCACAAATGCTTTCACAATCACTGTAAAGTTATAGCAGTTAAATTAATTATAAGAGTCAGTTTCTGATTGCATATTTACACCATGTCACTGACAGAAACAGTATTGTACAGCCTCATTTTCAATAGTAGAGTACAAATAAGGAAGGTGCACAATAGGTTCTTTTGGCGATTTGCCGAGATCAATAGTGAATTTGTTGGGTAAGGTCATATGGAACGCGCTTGATACGAGCTGTGATCCAGACAGTCATGTACATTGGGTGCATGTTCCCTAGAGTAGCCAAGGATTTCCCACCGTGAATGGGGTTCTGTTTATAACTGAATTGGAAGTGTCTCATTCAAACCATGTGACCTTTCCACTTAGCTTAAACACTGCAAAAGCATAATTCTTACACAAATCTGGAGAATAAATCTGAATCCTGGGGACTGTATTGTACCATATAAAATTATTACTGATTGTTGTACGTCATTAGAATGACAACAAATAAATATGCAATTGAAGTTAGGTTGAAGGCTGCGTGAATCAAATCACGTCTTCATTTTCAGTCGAAATTCGCTAGTAAGTAGACATATTCAAAAATTCGCATATCTTATCACCTTGCGAATTCAGTAGTTTGATAAAATTCCTACTAAAATTTCATCAAAAATCTTACTTTGAATAGATGACGGCATTTTGCAAATCACACCACCCACTAAATAATAAAATAAGTGCACAGATTATAGATTAATATCAAAACAACTATGATATTGAAATTTATTCCAGAAATAACCGGAATGTAAGCGTGGTTTTATTTCCTCATTTTTCAATCAAACTTGTCATTAAGTGAAAAACTGTGTGATTGAAAAAACTGGTATCATTGTTTAATTCTATTGAAAATAAAAAACAGTAATCAGTGTTTGACGGCAAACTGTTATCAGAATGACTTTAATTTCTGTAGTCCTTTACTCTCATTTTAGCAGAACGCAGATGATGCTTTACTAGCACACTGATATCTGTGTTCAGTACCAGCTTGCAATTAGGTCTTCTGTTCTTTTACCCTAAATACTGTCACCCGACAATAATTCAAATCGGTCAACGTTATTATGAAACATGACTAGTATTTATCACAAGTCGTACGCAGTATCGATGAACTGATTGACGATGTTTCGGAAATTAACTTACTTGATGTAATGAGAAGTGCGCCCTTTAGTAGAAGATTGCATACAAAATGCATATTACTACTGAACTCAATGTTTCTGTTGAGCAGGGACGTGATGTTTATTTATACCATTTTCATTAAAAGCAGAAGAACTAAACTGAAGTAACAGCGTGAGAATTTTCATTTGGTAAAAATAAATGAGAACATATGAGCATTAAACTAATGGATTTGAGGACACTGAATGATTTCTCACGAAAATATTCTCGATTCAACGATTCAAGTTGAACATAACAACGCATATCTCTATTCACTTGTTCGTGAGAAAATTTTATATGAGCTGAAAGAAGGTTTATTCTGAAGTGGGTAGATTGTGACGAATTATTAAAATGTGGGAAACACATCAATAGATTTGAGGACACTCAACGTGATCATTATGTTTCTGTAAATTTGTGAAGCATTGTACTCAGTCGTAATTTGTTATCTGACGAACAATGCAGTGAGGTAAATTTATTTCTGCAGTCATCAGTACTGAAGTTGTTAGGAATGAACAGTTGCGTGAACGTTTGATCCTTCATGATTTTTGCTAAGCCAGTGTTTGCTGAAACACAGACTACAGCTACAGTTTTTTCTCTCAACCATGACGATACTGCGACATCGAAATGACTGTGCTGTTTTCATTTATTGCTAACAACTGATCTACCTAACGAGATGGGAGTTCATGAGAAACACGAGCGAATTAGCGCATCAGTTTTAACCAATGTTAGCATGACCTACAGGTCCTATAGACTTGACCCTATTGAACAACATGAACACGTATGGCTCGTAGAGAGACTGGTCAAATTTTATTGGGGATTTACTCTCCATATTATAGGTAGGACGCGTCATCAACCCACCACCACTTGCAACGGACGGCCGACACGATGAAGTCATTCATGAAAGCTCACCTACAGAACGCCTTGTAGTACAATTAATATGCAAGTGTGGAATCGTGTGTTTTGACATTTCTTCTCCTGATGATTGTGAATGGCATGATATAGACACACGATGCGACTGGCGCTTCAATGGTTGAGCATGACGTTCTTAGTCTTTCTCAATGACAAATTCTACAAAAGTCTCATCCAAAGGACTCGGTGCTGAACGTTTCTCGTACGCAACGAATGACAGTTGATTAGCATGTACTTAAATAACAGAAATCAACAGGTAATGTTGGTAGCCACACAAAGCTTTCGGATGCACTTTCACTAGATTACTGATAAATTTCGCTTGCATAGTATTTGTATAATGAAACAGGTTCACAAATTCCAATTTGTCTGAAAGATTCCATTAGGGGGCTAGTGTTTGCTAAAACACAGACTACAGCTACAGATTTTTCTCTCAACCATGACGATACTGCGACATCAAAATAACTGTGCTGTTTTCATTTATTGCCAACAACTGATCTACCTAACGAGATGGGAGTTCATGAGGAACACGGGCGAATTAGCGAATCCATTATCAAGATTCGAATCACCATATACAAACACAAGGGAATCGCTCAGTCACCAAGTTATTCAAAAGAATAACACTCCACATAATCGAATGAATTTATGATATGGTGTTAACCGATGTTTGTACGTTTGAGATTGTTAACTACGGACAATAGTAAATGTCAATCGTATACATACGTGGTTGTTATGTAAATGGATTTGTTGAAGAAGGAAATCAATAAGTTTAAACCTACCAAATATGAGGAAACTCAAATGTACGTGAAGGCACTACAGTCAGTTGGTTTTATAACCTGCCGAGACAGTACTATCAAAATGAGGTGGTAGTCATCTTTCTATATCAAAAGTGTTCACATTGCTCATTACAGTAAAAGAAATAATATTTGTCATCGAATGACGATGATTTACTAGCAACATACCAGATTACGTAGAATATCAAGTCTTATTGGATTGTTCACTTATATAAATAGTGTAATGGAGCAGGTTAGCAAATTTCTATTTGTCAGAAAGTGTACATTGGAGGGCAGTAGAGATAAGTGGTTACTGTTAGATCCAAACTGAGGTTTGGATTGATGAATAACTGTCAAGATAATTTACAGATTTCCCTTGCTCAGTTTATATCCGGAACAAATGTTTGGGTGAGTAATGGTTTTATTATTATTCGCAAATGCAAATATATATCACTACCTCAACAATAATACTGCATTATCCATTTATTTATTCAAATAAATGACATTCTATTCCTCTTATGACACAGAGTGTTTCTAATACTGGAAGAGCGCTCCAATTTACGATCCAAATTCCACACTTTCAGTCAGTGTTAGCGCTTTAGCCAAAAGAATAACAAAATCAATATAGCTGTCACCATAACTCAGTATTAGCCTAAACAACATGATGCAGTTCAGGAAGAAAAATAGAAAATCAATAAAGGTACACAAATCAGAAACTATAATTAAAAAAAATATTATCGTCTCAAAATGGAATTGAATCGATTAGCAATATGTAGAACTTAGAGAATCAGTGAGAATATATTGTAAATATATACAAAAAGGGATTATCATAAACAGAGCCTGTCAAAATGGATCATTGACGGCACGCAAAATCATTCCATGTAAATCAAAGTCATTTTTATTGGGTTCGTCACTTAGTGGATAAACGTAAACGAGACTTTTACAAGCGTCTAGGTAGGCTATCTTGAATTCCCAAATAAAGTAAGAAGGATTCGTAGGCGTAGAAATTATATTCTACAAACACCCAGCAATCACAGTACAATCAAGCATACATGTCTCGTTTATTCATACATCATAGAAACGTCCTTGGCACAGTTAAGAAAACAGCACACTAAAATACACAGCAGCCAATCACAGCCATGAATTTTCCTGGTGGGAATCGAAATCTCAAGGTCAACTGATCAGCCCATGCTGGCGAACGTGAAAACCAAAATAAGGCATTTATCAAGCGAGTTTAAGGGGTCTAACATCCCCAACAATTTTAATGCCTATGATCATGGCTCAGCTTATGATATAATTCACACCACAAAAACGAGTAGGACATACAGCAGTAGGCTTACAAAACACCTACATGAATATAACCGACCGGAGTCACCAACTAACTCTACCTTTGCCTCGTGTTCGTCGATTACGTTCTTGATTCCTCGTTCTATCGTAGGATGACCTAAAGGTCTTAGGTTAATAGTTTACAATTGCTGTTCCACTACCAGTTCCGATTTCACAACTACGATTATGGTGACTAATATTCTCATTATTTGTTGCAGCATTTGAACGAGAACGGCGTTCACTAGTCTCTTCTTTCTCACGTCTAGCAGCTGTGCGCGACCGTGAATGAACCCGAAACAATGTCGATGAGCGTCTTTCGATGTTCGTCGATTATTGTCTTCAGTATAATTCGCAGAACTATTTTTACCACTATCATCATTGTTTTTTTTAGAAGCAGTAGTGGTAAAAGTGGTAGTTCACTTTTCATCAACACAAACAATATATTGCAGTTCGGAAGGAAATATACAAACTCGAAAAAAGCCCAAAAATTGGAACCTATATAACATCTCGAAATAGTGGTAAACACATTAACAAAACGCAGAACAGAAAGAACCAATAAGAACATATTACAAATGTATACTTGGAAGGATTTTCCCAAACAATGCTTTCGAAAAAGATTATACATTACCGTCGTACTGGTAGTTCGTAGTATCTAATATCTTGCGAAGATGATAAGTATTATTTCACTAAAAAATTGTTAATCAACAGAATATCAAATAAAATGGTTGATGATTACATCTCATATCATCTGGAAACCAATTTTAAAAAGAAAAGCAGCAAAAAGTATTCGAGAACAGACACCATATCTTTCGTTGATTCACACCAATTGCCTTACGGTGACTGTTGTGAGACTTATTACCACATATACATGATGTGGAAATGCCAACAGTGAATAAATTTGTAGTCTCATGTGCTGGCCTAACGGGCTGCTTGATTACGAAGAATGGCTTGTTTCCGAAAACAAGAGTGTTTCGACGTAACCTGACTAACGAATAAACATAGAGTAAGATTTTGACTAATCCCACCAACTCATGTTTGTAGGATAAAACAGTTTGTTTTTTCTTGTCTCTTGTTGGATGAGGTCGTATGTCAACTTCATTCTTCTTGTTGAATCTTCGGCTTTGTTGAAAAATTCCTCCGCATACAATATCGATTTTTGTTCCACTCCTCGAAATTTATTCACCTCTACACGCGTCCCGACACATTTCTTTTTATGTTCGCACCTGCTGTTTTGAAATTCAGGTTACTACAACCTTTATTTTAATTTGGGAAATCAGTATGTGTTTTATCTGCCGGTTTGTCCATTCCATTATGAACGGTTAAACGATGGTGTCCTCTCATATGCAATCGGCTATCTCCCCTACATTTACTTTCTATTCCTCATCAGTGGAAATAGGCTATGACTTTCTTCTGCGCTGAAAACACCTCACGTGCGAGTGTCCCAAAGAAACCCTCATAAATCTATTGCTCTCTAATGGAATCTTTCAGACAAATTGGAATTTGTGAACCTGTTTCATTATACAAATACTATGCAAGCGAAATTTATCAGTAATCTAGTGAAAGTGCATGCAAAAGCTTTGTGTGGCTACCAACATTACCTGTTGATTTCCGTCATTTAACTACATGCTAATCAACTGTCATTCGTTGCGTACGAGAAACGTTCAGCACCGAGTCGCATCGATGAGACTTCTGTAAAATTAGTCAATTTGAAAGACTAAGAACGTCATGCTCAACCATTGAAGCGCCAGTCGCATAGCGTGTCTATATCATGCCATTCACAGTCATCAGGAGAAGAAATGTCAAAACACACGATTCCACACTTGCATATAATTGTACTACAAGGCGTTGTGTGGGTGGGTCTTCATGAATGACTTCATCGTGTCGGCCGTCTGTTGCAAGTGGTGGTGGGTTGACGACGCGTCCTACTTATAATATGGAGAGTAAATCCCCAATGAAATTTGAAAAGTCTCTCTACGAGCCATACGTGTTCATGTTGTTCAGTAGAGTCAAGACAATAGGACCTGTAGGTCATGCTAACATTGGTTAAAACTGATGCGCTAATTCGCTCGTGTTTCTCATGAACTCCTATCTCGTTAGGTAGATCAGTTGTTGGCAATAAATGAAAACAGCACAGTCATTTCGATGTCGCAGTATCGTCATGGTTGAGAGAAAAATCTGTAGCTGTAGTCTGTGTTTTAGCAAACACTAGATTAGCGAAAATCATGAAGGATCAAACGTTCACGCAACTGTTCATTCATAACAAACTCAGTACTGATGACTGCAGAAATAAATTTACCTCACTGCATTGTTCGTCAGAAAACAAATTACGACTGAGTACAATGCTTCACAAATTTACAGAAACATAATGCTCACGTTGAGTGTCCTCAAATCTATGGATGTGTTTCCCACATTTTTATAATTCGTCACAATCTACCCACTTCAGAATAAACCTTCTTTCAGCTCATATAAACTTTTCTCACGAACAAGTGAATAGAGATATGCGTTGTTATGTTCAACTTGAATCGTTGAATCGAGAATATTTTCGTGAGAAATCATTCAGTGTCCTCAAATCCATCAGTTTAATGCTCATATGTTCTCATTTATTTTTACCAAATGAAAATTCTCACGCTGTTACTTCAGTTTAGTTCTTCTGCTTTTAATGAAAATGGTATAAATAAACATCACGTCCCTGCTCAACAGAAACATTGAGTTCAATAGTAATATGCATTTTGTATGCAATCTTCTACTAAAGGGCGCACTTCTCATTACATCAAGTAAGTTAATTTCCGAAACATCGTCAATCAGTTCATCGATACTGCGTACGACTTGTGATAAATACTAGTCATGTTTGCATAATAACGTTGACCAATTTAAATTATTGTCGGGTGATACTATTTGGGGTAAAAGAACAGAAGACTTAATTTCAAGCTGATACTGAACACAGATATCAGTGTGCTAGTAAAGCATCATCTGCGTTCTGCTAAAATGAGAGAAAACGACTACAGAAATTCATTATTGACGGTATTTATATAAAGATTATTCATTATTTGCTAAATATGATTGATCTACATGATGAAATTTCTTCTTAGTCTATGTTTGATTTATAAGTGTTTTCATAGAATCGGAGCCTCACTATGACTTCTTGTTGCCAGGTTCTTTGATTTGATCATTTGTTTGACGGCTGATATTTTTTCATTGTAGTATTTCAAAAGATACAGGAATAGTATATAGTCAAATTTACCTGACTTCAGTCAGTCACTCAAATGCAACGTGGAACTTCGTACGTAAGTACGAATTCAGATCAGAGATATAATTTTCAATTCAGAGCCAATCTTAGGAGGGGTATTAAAGTGTTTAGACGTAATCGGAGAGATTTCGATTAAAAGATGCTATTTAAGGAGTATTATTCAATGAGAAATATCTAGAAAGACAAAACTAGAGGTGTTGAAGAACCCAGAAGATTAGGATTTGAGAGAAGAAGAATAATAAATGCACCGGCGCCATTGTGAACTGTTTTGAGCCATGTCATTCAATGTCTCTAATTATCGATAATTATCATCTCGCGGACCCCAACCAGGTGGTCGACAACTACCGACATGGCTTAGTCCACTCGTCCATTACTTCAAGAATTTCTGCCATGTTTAGTTCTGGCAGCGTCTAGCATTCTTCCGACCTATTCCTACACTACAAATCAAAGCCTGTCGAGGCAGTCGGTGGTTAGGCATACGAGCACATATCCTAACCACCGCAACTGATTAAGTTTCATTACTTCGTCTATTGATCTGACATTCTTACCTAGAACCCGTTTTCTAATAACAACGTTGCTCACTCGCTTGTCCCAGGATATTCGAGCAATGCTTCGAAGACACCTATGGTCGAAAACCAGTAACCTACAAATATCTTCCACTCTCACTGGCCATGTTTCACAGCCATAAAGTAAAATGGAGCGACCTAATGTGCTGTAAACTCCCCTATTAGTGAGCAAACGGATATCTCGCCAACGCCATAAGTGACGCACGTCGGCAAAAGCCGATCGAGCCTTCTGTCTCCGAACTGGGATTTCGTCTGTCACCAGGCCATCAGCGCTGATGTGACTCGCGAGATACGTGAAGTGGTCAACGTGCTCGACTACTTCACTCACTATCACAATTTAGGTGCCGATGCAACCCAGTTTTGGAGCAACATTTTGCATTTCGTGAGGGGGAAACCGCACCCCGAACATGCTTGCATTGCTGCTCAGCGTAGTCAGAAGATTCTCCATTTTGTCAGCTTCTTCACCGAATAGAACTATGTCATTGGCATATTCTAGGTCAGTAAGCGATTTTCCTAGTAGAAGATCAACCCCTGAAAAATCTGACGAGCTTAATGTTAACTCTAAGAGGATGTCTACGACAAAGTTAAACAAGAATGGAGAGAGTGGACATCCTTGACGGACACCACTTGAAGTAAAGAATTCCGCTGACAGTTCGCCATAAGCTCTCACCCGACCAGTGGTGTTCGAGTAGAGAGCTTGTATAAGGTTAATGTACTTCTTTGGCACACCTTTCAATGACAGGCACTGCCACAGAACTTCACGATCCACCGAGTCGAATGCCACCTTTAGGTCCAGGAAGACAACTATTGTAGGACGCTGAAATGTGTGTCTGTGTTCCAGACCCTGTCATAGTGTGAAGATGCGGTCTATACAACCACGTCCGGGTCGAAAACCAGACTGGTTTTCTCGAGTCTGCTCTTCACGAGCACTTGTAAGGTGTCTAAGTATAATCGAGGCTAACAATTTAGAAACTATATTAGTTAGACTGATTTACCTGTGATTTTCACAAGAAGACTTTTGTCCTTTCTTGTAGATTGGGACAATTAGCGACTGAGACCAGTCAGATGGGATTACGTCCAGTTCCCAGATTCTATCTAAAATCTCGGTCATTCTAACTGCTAAAACTGGACCACCATCCTTAAATATCTCAGGGGTCAGTCTATCAGGACCTGCTGCTCTAGCTCCCTTTAGATTTCCTATAGCTTTCTCAACTTAATGTGGACTGGGAGGACTTAAATCGATTTGTCATTCAGGATGACTGGGGATCGTGGGTAACCGAATTGTGGATTAAGACCAGTTGAACCGGTCCCTAAAGTGTTCTGCCCATCGATCCAATCTCCTGGATTGAGAATGGATAATAAGACCATCCTTTCCCGAGATAGTCTTACTTACACTAGGATTCCTAATACCAGTTTCCTTGATAAGTTGGAGAAGCTGTCTACTGTTGCCTATCTTCGCTGCCTTTCCCATCGCTTTGGCTTTCGCCACTCAACACTATTTACGGTCGTTACGTAGGCTTTTATAAGCCTGTGATCAGGCTGACTTCGCTTTTCATCATGTTGAGAGCCAGATGGGATGAGTTTTCGAGCATCCATCAGATCGGTGGATGCTACTGAGATCCACGATCTCATCCTGGCCTTATGGATTAGCCTAACAGCAGATACCAGGGCTGTTTCCACAGCGTTTTTGATATCATACCAACCTGCTCCCGGGTGGGAATCACTTACATGGTTGCCTTACTCTCCGTCTAGTTGTTCCTGAAATATTTTCTTAGCTATGCTGTCATTGAGTAGAATCCCAACAGGTTGTCATATGGTGTCTTTCATACATCCAGTAAGCCTCAAACAGATACGCGCTGGCACCAGGGAGTGATCTGAATCTAAACATGTGCCCCAGAACGAGCGACAGTCCTCTATCGAACCCTTCCATCGGTGGCTGATGGCAATGGGTTCTAGTTGCGTCCAACGTTGAAACGACTTTGAAGGTCGCCAGGTCAACAAACGCTTTTCCTTATGCCTCCAGTTAGTGTTTGCTAGAAATAGGCAGTTATCTGAGCATAGTTGCAACAGACGGTCTCCATTGTCTGTTCTTTGAGCCGCGACACTATAACATCCACCCGGTTGTCTTTCCTGCATACTTAGTATACCTACTTGGGTAATGAATACACCAGCCATTATAAATATGTCAGAGCACCTAGCTTTTTGTATGAGGTCCGAAAGCTTTCTGCGAAATTTATCTTTAACCTCGTCCGAACTGCAGTCAGTGGGGGCATAGGAAGATGCGACGAAAAGGCAACGGCGAGTGTCACTATTCTTTTGAATCCTTATTTTCTCGTTTAGGCGGACGGCGCACAAGTGACTCTCTACAGGGATCCAGTCAGGGAGAGATTGTTCAGCTCTACGACTCAATGCTATCCGTACACCAGCCAGACCACGGGTAGCAGCATCAGGACTAGCGGATACGCGAAGTGTAAACTGAGTTGAGGAAGCGTGAGGTGTGACATTTTCAGGGTCGAGCTTTTCTAACCCTTCCTTCCTTGTTAGGCGGCAACATCGGTGAAGATGCTGGTTGTCCGAGGGGAAACACCTTACTGCTGCCGCACCTCTCCGCAGTCAGCAGTAGGTCTTCGCCCTCAAACCTTGAGTAGCTGCTTTTAGTCTCATAGTTCTCCAATCCATACTTGATGAGTATAGTTCCAAGACTCGAGAAAACTCTTTCCTCTGCAATGATGTACTTATATGGAATAGTCTTCCCTCAAAAATCCGCATAGCAAGTGGGTTACATGAGTTTGTTCAACTTCTTAATGATGCTCTCAGTTGCACTGACTCTTCTGCACTCGTAAACTCACTCGCCCCCTGCTTTCATAATAATAGCTCTGCACACACTTAAACTACAATGAACTCAGTGCTGTTACTTATTTTTACCCCTACAAGTATCATTAAACTTTTCAAGTTGAACATAAATCTCTTTACTTTTTATTTGAAATAGGCGGGTTTCACTACTCCCTGGGTCGATCGACACTGTTCTACTGTGAACTAGTTGTTGTTGTTGTTGTTCTACTCTCCTGGGCGCAACTTTATCAAAACTTACAACTGTATGAGTTTCACATTGCCTATTATCAATTATACTGTTCTCACTTACACGCTTTTGACTCACCTTGATCCCTTAGTATTATCTATTCCTCTACATTTAGCCGTGATACTCTTTATATCTCCTGCTCAGCTAGTTAAGTACATCTCCCACAATACATTCTAAATGCTTATATCTAGTTTGAAAATCCGTACTATTTCTCCATAACTGTTAACTGTATTGCCTTGATGCCTAACCAATAGTTCATAAGTTGTGACAGCCAGACAAGTTTGTGAAAGGTACTTGCAGAAATAGTGTTTCTCAACAGGATGTGAGACAAAGAGCACCAAGTAGAACTCAATAGTTTCTTTTAAACATTTAACATGAGCCTAAAAACACAAAAGAAGGGAGGGTGGAGTTACTGACCAGCAAACATTGATGGTGTGGGCGATAACTTCAAACAACCCATGTTTGTGGGGCAGAACATTTTGTTTGCCTTCGGCTCTTAAGATTGATGAGACGACTAATCAGTAACACTGAGGTTGTTCTTACACGCCTGCTACTTCTGTGTTTCATGTTTCCAAAACTATGCTGAGGTCGCTATTCTGTCGAGACAACCGCAACATTCTTACTCAGGCGCTTACAGTATGACTGAGAGGTTGGCATTCAGTAATACTAATAAAAAACCAGTAAGACAGTGCGAAATTTTAATCATCAATGTTTTCTTTTTAAAAAACTGGACTCTTTCGATTTCAACGTACATAAATCCAGCCTCTTGCTTCGACTTCTCTTCTATCCACCTGACACTACACAACTCTTCCTTCTTTTTTCGTGTACTACTTCATCTGTGGGTTGTATTCTTATATTCCATAATTTACTTTATTTCAAGTGGTTATTATGAATTTTATCTTGACTTACTACTGTTTCGACTACTTCAACATGACAGGTTAAGTGGTGCTTTGGTTATATATACACACTTGCCACACTGCTGCCTTTTTCTCTCTCTCTTTTCTCCTTTTCAGAACCCGTTTCAGGGTGGGAAATGTTTGGCGACTCTAGGGAATATTCATCTAATGTACATGACTGTCTAGATCACGGCTCGTAACGAGCTGTGATTTGACCTTTCCCAACAACTTCACCATTGATCTCGGCAAATCGCCATAAGAACCTGTTGTGCACCTTTCTTATTTGTACTCTGCTATTGAAAATGTGGCTGTATTATATTGTTTCTGTCAGTGAAATGGTGTCAATATCCTATCAGAAACTGACTCTTGTACTAAATTTAATTGCTATAACTTTAACAAGGAATGTCAAAGCAATAGTAACAATTCGATCTAGCCTGTAAACTGGCCTGACCTTTGTAACGTAGTTATTAGATAATAAATATATTATTACTATTATTACTGAAGTCATAAAATTCTGATAATCATTAGTAATAGTATAGAGAGTCTTTGTTAAAATAAATTACGTGTTTCATACAACCTCCAGTGATGGAAAGTGACTGTAACCTCAGGTTTCACAGAGTTAATGACGTATTTTGGAAGCCTTAATTCCCTTACAATCAGTAATCATCTCGGTTAACACAGCCTTTTGGCTATCGTTCAAAGCAGCATTACGTAACATCACCAGTAACTCGAAGTCATATTATTGCGCTGAGTATATAATTTTGAATCTTACTTACTTAAACAAATAAAGTTCCTCAGTCATCTTAGCCAATGATGGAAGATATAATAGATAAGCACTAATACCAGATTTAATTAAAAATGATTTATGACTGCGATAAAATTTGCAGTAAATTTGTTAGCATTTCTGAAAATTTGATCCACGCTGTAAGCTGGCCTGCTTTTTGTAACTTGCAGTTCTTTGAGAATAAATATTATAATTATTAATTCTTACAGAAGTTAAATTGTAACCTTACGTCATATATATTTCTTGGTCGTTTGCAATCGTATTCTCACTTGTAAGTCCTAAATGTTATACATTATACTTACTTTACACCTGATCAGTTTCATCTGAGTGGAGTACGCAATGTTGAAGCAATAAACATTGATATCAGTTCATACTTTGTCAATGATTAAGTGAAAGTTCGAATAGAAGTACTTGCACGATTCGTTACTGCTATATGTATTACCCACTATTTGAGCTGTAGTGAGCGATACCTGATTAACTATGCTCACCACTAACTGTTCCATAATATACCGCAGTCAATAAAATTAAAATAGGTCCATGGTTGAGTATATTATTGAAGGAGAAATTTGGCATTACATGAGGAGCATGGCATTTAGACAAATGGCAGCAACGCGAAGAGAACGTTGCGCGCAAGAGGTAGAAGTGTTTTTGGTATAGTTAAGCAAAACGAACACAATAACGTTTATTTTTCACAAATCGTATTTTCTTCGTAGAAGCGTTTCACTACAGAGCTATATAGAATATTTTGTTGCCCAAACATGGTTAATCGTGTCTATATACCATCTTGCGTTCATAAATTTATTAACTTTTCATCCTATTGTGCTTTTACAGGTCTTCAATAATATCACATGAATAACTAGACCACATTCATGAATCCACCAATTTCTAATCATCACTGTTTACTTCGTCACGATCCTGTTACTGCACGTGCCATTTCTCGTTTAAGTCATGGAGTTGCTCGTTTAACTGCCAGTCTCAATCTCAATAGACAGCATCGACATTTTCTTACCAGACATGAAAAATCTAAGAATAGGACGGAATCAGAATACGCATTCAGTGATCGTAAGCGTTTCTTGCTGCATTATATGTAGTCGGTGAGAATAACATTCTATTATTTTTCAACAGAAAACTTCATTTTCATCGACTTAATCTCACCTTACATTTTAGTTGATGAAATATTGTTTCGGGGAGACTGACTTCCCCAATATCAGACTGCTCAATTTACACTATAGAACACTTACAATAACAAAACATCGTAATCCACACTAAATACGTTTAATGTTTGTTTTTTAATTGAGATTGCTAGCCCTTATCGTTGGCACTGTTACTTACATTTCTCTATCTACCTTGTTTTGTCTATAAGTTGTTAACATGTTGAATTGTTTACTAGTATTTACAACATCCCTAGCTGACCGTCACGAAATAATTTTCTATTCCTGAAATCCCTTCTTTACTTCTCACTCATTTTTATGTCTCTCAGCCCATGCATTACAAAAGATTTGAAATGCAAATGGCGACCAGACAATCATGGAATTAGAACATTCTGCGGTTGTTTGTTTGAAACCGTCTGTAAATTTACCGTCATCATCCGCGTTACTATTTTTACCATCAACATCTGCAACAGCAAACATAGAGTCCTTACAGCATGTTTTCTTATTGACAGACGCTTTATATTTACAAACTAAGCCTGATGAAATACTTAATTGTATAAACAATATTATGATTTGTGGAGACCGATGGATACTGCGTAATGTTCTGGTGTGGGAGTTGGTGATTCATCAGACGGTCTGTCAATAAATGCAAACATTCATCATCGATACATTTACATATTACAACAGGGTTTTATTGTGAACATTCATCGTCTTAGTTATTACCGGCTACCTCATCATCTTGTCATTACCAGACTCAAGGAAATTCTACTAGTAGCGTGGCAGCCTCTTCATCATCTGATACAAATCATTGTCGCCGTAATCGTCGTAGACAGAAATGTAAATGTAGACTGCGAAACAGCAGAATCTGCATTTTCTTGGCCAAAAAGCAAGTCTCATGATAAAAAGTAAACCTCTGAAATCTCAAACTTAGAAAGAAATACTTGAGACACAAACATTTGTTCTGGATGCTACAGTAAATGAAAAAATCAATATGTAAACAAAGCAATACTCACTGATCCATCAGTGAGAAATGTCGGTATGGAACACGTATTCCAAGATCAGTGAACGTGACTTTTTATAACCTCTGTGGAAAGAAGTAACACCTCTATGTATGATGTTAGGACAGCAAAAGTAATGTGAATTCAACAGCATAAATAATTGTTCATTGACATCGAACTCAAGTCACGGGCAACTTAAATGTATTTTCAACGATAAACTGAACCTGCAGATGATAAGGCATGATCACAGATTTTGTCTGACAAGTTAGACCTACCCGACTGGATTCAGCCTGTACTGATCTTGCAGTATATAGTCAGTTTTATTATTTCGGAGGAAAAATGTACACTGATTAGTGACTTTATGAAAATACATATATAACTTAAGAGTTTACTTAGAAGACATCTGAAGAGCAAGAACCAAAGTTCCAAAACTTCCAAAACTGAAATAATAATTTATTCATTTCCTCATTCAAGTCATTCAATGCTCCATACAGTGCTTCTCTCAGACGACAGAGGCTTATATGTGCAGGTCTTTCAGGGAAAGCCTCGACTTCGAGGCTATAAAGTCCTGTCAGTTTGCTTCATTCAGCGTACTCAGCTATCATATCGTCCTAATCGTTATTTGACACTTATAAAATTTTATCCAGTTTGGTCGTTTCCAATGAAAACGCCTTCAATTAGATAAGAGACCGAATAATGGCTTTGTAAAATATGAAAGTAAATGACAGCTTCTTTCTGAGAATAGTGGCAGTTGAAATACTAGCCGCAGAAAATATGTGATTATTTGATGCATTAGGTTTATAAGGATCCGACCGAAAGTATATGGAATCACTGTTTCGAAATGATTAGTAGTTCTACTTGATGTGCGCAGGTCTGCAACAGGTATGGAATCCACACAATTTTGGAAAGCGAAGTCCATTGAAAATTAACAAGGACCATTTCATCTTTATTATGACTATTCATAATCGAGACCCACAGTAAAATTGGACATCGTATTTTGAAATTAATTATGGTGTTAGTAAACCGATGAAGACGCCTTGATCAAACTGATATAATTTTGATTGGAGAATAACAATAGTTAAATTGTGATAGTTTGGACCAGCTAACGTTTTGACACAATGCAGTATCTTTTACGTCAGTGCTGATAACATGAAGGAGCTGAAGAAATATTATGAAAGTAACCAATGGCGATGCTTCTAGGAGATTCAAGATCCTTTATGTGAATCAATGAAATAATCACGGCTGGAAGGTCTTGGCTGATTTTGAGGATTTAAATTGTTGTAAATGAGACTGACTGCAACCAAGAGCATCTAGAGGTGCAGAAAATAGGTTTATTTGATAGTCTCATGAAGAAGATGAATCACAAACAGATGGCTATGAGCGGCGACGCTGATGAACAAAACATGAACTCGACTTGAACATGAGCAACATGAATGTCGGATGAACTCAACTGTTTGCATAAATATGGGTGATTTCACTGCCTTTTCATCAACTACCACATCTATTCCCCACTTACCTTTAGTAATTCAATCGACCTGTATCTTGCAAACCTCGACCGCTTCTCCTTGATCTTTATTGACTGTTATCTGGTTCGTTCTATACCTTAAAAGGTAGTTGTTGATGATATCGGGCCAACGGATTGAAAATACTTTCTTCTGGTAACCATCACTAAATACTTTTGTTTACCGATCGATAGTCCTCGTTCTCTTCTTTGATAATTCCTAATACAGCAGAAATATCTTGACTCAAGTAATGAAAAGTAGGACTTCTGTATCAGGTGATACGTGTGAGGGGTACTGGACCCCCCTCTGTAGAAGAAGAAATACTGCTGCCATCACACCCGCTTGACGTCCATCTTTCTTTGATGTTGCATACCTATATAAAAGCTTTCAATCATTCAAGGTTTCTCGATCGATTATGATCTGTTAAGTGCAAGTTCTGTTGTAAAGAATGATCTTGCTTTCACTTTGTATATATACAGACCATTTTCAGTAGAGGCTGCTGCTACAACGTCAGTGCACAAGTTCGTAATCCATTATTTATAATTATATGACTTCAATTTAATATTTTAAAGTTTTGATGTACAGGATATTTGTAAGTGAGTTTTAGAAAGCTTGATAAATGATATCGTTCATGTGAGACTGAATTCGAATAAACAATGTTCATTTACTCATCAGAGAAGATGACCGGCCGACAGTAGATTTCAAGACTCGAGTTTCATCCTTTCTGAATCTCGTCTTCTGCATCTGCCTACATCTCGGAACACAGTAGCTCTCGCTTCAGTTGTAGTCGTTTTATCCACATAAATCATGATTTCAGCGAGCCAATCACTTGTACAATGAGGAAAACTTTCATTCACCTGCCTACTCAATTGCAATCCTAAATGTCAATAAGGATATTCACTGTCACGCCTAATCGTCAGCACGTCATTTGACAGAATCAAACTATTTCGAGTTTACCTTTGTCGGAACACAAGATCGATGATCGAGGATCCGGCCACAGGACAAACTACTCAATCCGTTTATCCTGACCACAACTAAATAAAAGAAGTCTTAATATGATGTTGAACATGTACTACAGATGACCTTACACTTCCTGTATCTATATTGCCTAAACGGGCAGTTTCGTACATAGTGCCATGAGCCGCAGTGACAACCGAATTTCCCAACTCACACATTGAGTATGAATAAGAAGACTTGATATGATGTAGAACATGAATTCTACAAGCATCCAGAAAGTACGAGGTAAGAGTACAGAAGAGAATCAGGATCACGGAGTATGGATCTAGGACCAGGTCATGGACATAGAACCATACACCTATATATTTCGGTTGAGGTGAAAAGAGCATCGAAGTCTGCGACATTGACAGTCAGGACGACCAATAAGAAGGAACATTGGAGTTAGTGACGCTAATATGTAGGACGATCATAAAATTAAGCAGCGTAAATTAACCAAAAGGAATTGGACAATAATTCCCTCAGAATATTCGATGAATTTCTTAGCACCTCTCTCCGAAGAAATTGAAAAGACACACTAGGGTCATTTGGATCTGGACTGTTGTTTACTGCTGTCGGGCAGGATATTTCGGAAACGGGGATGAGGAGTAGTCTTTTTTACTTCTGAGCGGATCGCCTTCCACTTATATACTTGATGGGACCTCTGCTTATGTTAGTTGTTCGAACCACTCTAACAACGTAATTTTAGATCGGCTCTCGGATTAAGCTAAAGGGAGGTGGACTGGGTGTAGCAGGAGGCACAGCTACTCTGGTTAGTAGACAGAGGCAATACAAAACGTCAGATTGATTCAATTTACCATAATCGTGCCACGATGCATTTTGATATCCATCAACATTTCAATCAGTTCAGCTGTTGCTCGGGTATTATTTCAAGTCTCAAAGGATCACTGTGATCCCATTCCCGTTGCCAGTTGAAACACTCGTTTCCGAGTATGCTTAAAGTATTACGAGTTTACCTAAGTCGGAACATGCTCACAAATACAAACAACTCAATAACATATTTTTTCTTTGAAAGTCTATATTTTTGTCATATACTTACGTACCGATCTCAACTGTTACACATTTTCCACTATTTTTACTGTCTAATGTGGTTCCATTGTTAGTTTCAAAATTGTATTTCAGCACGATTGATTATTTATCAAGCATTCACATAATCCGTTTTACTGACAGGAAAACTGACATTCGTTGAAGAAGGCCATTTTTAGTTAGTTAGCCCACTTCACTCTACTTCGCTTCGATTTTCATGCAATCTGTTCTTTCTCGTTTTTGTCTGCATATATCATATTTTGCTTCTTATTACCGCCATTTCACCTAGGTATAGTATAAGGAAACTGCAGAAAAAATACATTTCATATCATATGCCATCAGTCGTTCAAAACGTAGTCAGATCGATGGCCATTAAGGTGTTGAACGCGACTTAGTATTCAGCATAGCCACAAATGAACAACGGAAATGACTTGAGCAAATGTTTTCACTGAATAATAAATATCGAGCACATGGATATCGATGGATTTCCGTCAGTTGATATTCACATTAGGGCCAAAAAAAGAATTTTTGACTAGCGATCTCTTCGTTTCTTCATATTCATGAATCCTTCTTCCAATTATTTGCGTGAAACAGATTAACTATCTCACTGTTGCATCTATCATTAATCCACTTGATATGCCTAAGTAGTTGACCTCATTTTTAAGAGTCAGCAGCCGCAACGTTATGCAATGACGTTTCGGTGTATTATTTAAAGAGAAACTTATTCATCGAATTTTGATTTTCGCTGAAGTATTATGATTGGACGAACATCAAACAATCACCTGATCAGCGACGTACTCACCATCGATTAAAATAAATTGCAGTCCGACATCCACACAATCATAGTGCTTTTGGTCCTGACCGAAATACAACAGAATCAATCGTACAAATGTCTATCGATTATCAGTACTCTGCGATTACGTTCGTCAACTCTGGTTATTAGGCTTCAACCTGTATCAGAATGATTCTAACTAAATATGAATAAACTTAATTTCAACAGATATTAGAAACCGGAGCAAGCTAAATGTATTTCTTTTGTATTTACCAATTAACACTTTCTCTTTGTAGACCAACCTCAGACACTGTTCAGCACCTACCCTTGCTATCATACCCTCATATTATTTAAAGATGCAGTAGGTTCTCAATTAACTTTTCTGTATTGATTTATGATTTTTTACCACCGGATAGGCAGATAATTCGTATAATTGGAGATTCAGAGTGTACATATAGAATCTATTGATTCTACGTTGTTTGATAACATCGACATTGAATGGGTAACAGTCACTGGGTAATTTAAACAACGAGACTAGCTAAAGTTACCAATGCTCATTGTTCAGAACCACGGTGTGGAAGATTCGAAGCATAAGTAGTCAGTGCAGATCACATCAGAGGTACCAACATATGTGCAATAAATAAATTCAAACAAGAAAATATTCACATTGTGATAACATTGATTTATTGACAAAATAACAATCACTATGAACAAACTAATGTGGATTTTGATCAAGAATGATTATATCTTCAATCAAAGCTTCATAGTCTAGTCTGAGCCTACAAGAAGAGTATATGTTGGATAGCTGGCAATTTGAATTGGTTCAAATGAAAATGTTCAGGTGAATGTCTAGCGAATATAGACTGAGGTTAAGTGACGTCATTAAAACTACCGAAACTGATGTCAAGCAACAAGTAGACAGGGAAAACCCTGTTAATGCATCACTCATCTCACTCTTACTGTAGTGAATGAGAACACAGGTGGGGAAACCGAATTGTATTTAGCGAAAATTACAGAGTTACTCAGTAAAATCGGAAAACCATATCGTAAATCGTTCATTTGCAAAAGATCAGTTCATCCTATGGAACTGAACTGTTCCTGTTGCAAAACATCACTCCATTGTCACTATTCAAATTCCATTGGTTTCTAACTCTTCCTTTCTTGATCTTGCCCCCGTATTATGCTACCAGACTTTACGTTGACACTCACGTCATATACTACTTATAAGTAGTTCGCACCACAGCACCACATTACCATTGTAGTTTATGTTCTTCGCTGTTTGTCCATCAGTTACACCTTACTTGCATATTTAGATGAGATTTTGTTTTCTATTATAGTCAATGTGTTCTAGTAAACATGTGATGGACAACTAGTTCAAGGCTTAAATCTCACACAATAATATCATTCTTGAATGATTATACAGGATTTCCTGAAACGAATGAAATGTTTCTCATTATGTACAACCCATAATATTTTTGTATATGTTGACGACCCTATCCTGTCAAAAACTAACTTGCCAAAATCACGCTAACCAAAATAAGTAATTTGAAACCATTTTAACTCTGATCTGGGAGTTGGAAGGAGAATTAGGACGTCGCGTGATGTAAGCTTAGTTCCCTCGGAGGTCACGAGGCCGATGACTCTTCTGACAACCAGAGCAACCATTCTTTTAGGTACATGGAACGTTCGCACATTGTGCGAGACTGGAAGACTATTTCAAGTTGAGGGCAGAAATGAAAATATACAACCTCGAGATTCTCGGCAACTGTGAAACGCATTAAACACATGTAGGACAACTGAGGCTAGATTCAGGCGAACTGCTGTTATACTCTGGTCATGAAGAGGAAAACGCTTCACATACACAAGGATTTGCACTGATGCCGTGCAAACAAGCCCAAAACGCACTGGTAGGATGGCACTGATAAGATCCAGGATCAATAACGCATCCTTCAAACCAATGGAATAGGACATTACAGTGCTCTACACCTAAAAATGGCTACAACGACGACGTTTATGATCTATTCTGCGTAAGGCTGTAGTCAATCGTCGACAGATGCTCTCCAAAGGAATTGACCATTCTAGTGGGACACCTGAATGCCAAGGTTGGCGTGGACAAAACTGGCTACGAAAACATCACGGGATGACATGATCTGGGGGAAAGGAACGAAAACGGTGAGAGAAATGCAAACCTATGTGCCTTCATCAAACTGGTCATCGGTGGCACAATATTCCCGCATACACAAAGCCACATGGATTTCACCGGATCACACTACTCAAAAGCTAAATGACCATATCTGTATCAACAAAACATTCAGAATGACTATGAAGGATGTGAGAACCAGGGGAGGAGCTGATAAAGCCTCAGATCATCATTTGCTGATCGACAAAATGAAACTGAAACTCAAGAAACCCTGGATAACAGGGCAGACAACAACACAGAAGTTTAATACAGCCTTTCTTCGAGATACCGTAAAACTCAATGAATTCAAGATTGCCCTCAGCAATACGTTCAAGGTCTTGTACGATCTACTCAATGGAGAGGAAGCAACATTGGAAAAACAATTGAAAAGATATTAAGGAGGCAATCACTTCAACATGTCACGAAGTTCTGGGTCACAAAAAGTAACATCACAAGGAATGGATCTCTGTTGTTACTCTCGAAAAAATTGAAGAAATTAGGAACAATAAGGCAGCAATCAACGTCAGCCAAACAAGAGTAGAGAAAGTTGCCGCACAAGCTGAATACACAGAAACAAACAGGTAAGTAAAGAAGAGCATCAGAGCTGACAAACGAAAATGTGTGGAAGATCTAGCAATGACGGCGGAAAAGGCTGCAAGAGAAGGAAACTTCAGACAATTGTACGAAACAACAAAGATGCTCGCCGGGAACTATCGTAAACCAGAACGACCAGTGAAAAGCAAGGAAGGGAAAATAATCAGCAACACTGACGGACAGAGAAATAGGTGGGTGGAGCACTTTCAGGAACTATTGAATCGACCAGCTCCACTGAACCCACCCAACATCGAAGCAGCATACACAGACCTCCCAATTAATATTGGCGCACCTACAATTGAGGAGATCAGTATGGCCATCAGACAAATCAAGAGCGGCAAAGTAGCACGACCAGACAACATTCCAGCAGAGGCAATGAACGCAGATGTAGAAGCAACTGCGAAAATATTTCACATTCTCTTCAAGAAGATTTGGGATGAGGAACAAGTACCATCAGATTGGAAAGAAGGATACCTCATCAAAATACCAAAGAAAGGCGATCTCAGCAAGTGTGAGAACTAGAGGGGCATCACTCTTCTCTCAATACCAGGCAAAGTCTTCAACATGGTATTGTCAAACAGAATGAAGGACTTCATAGACCCCCAACTTCGAGAACAACAGGCTGGATTTCGTAAGGATTGATCATGTACTGACCAAATTGCTACATCACTGATCATTTTGGAATAATCAATTGAATGGAACTCACCACTCCGCATCAACGTCATCGACTACGGCAAAGCATTCGATGGTGTGGAGAGTTAAACACAGTGGAGGCTTCTTCGACACTATGGTGTGCCTGAGAAGATAGTTAACATCATACGGAATTCTTATGATGGATTCAACTGCAAAATCGTGCACGAAGGACAGCTAACCAACTCTTTTGAGGTGAAGACCGGTGTCAGGCAAGGTTGCTTACTCTCTCCCTTTCTCTTTCTACTGGTCATCGACTGCATTCTGAAAACTTCAACACGGTATCAACTGGACAGTTAGGACGCAGCTGGACGATCTGGACTTCGCAGATGAACTGGCTCTTCTATCGCACACTCAACAACAAATGCAAGAGAAGACGACCACTGTAGCAGCCGCCTCTGCAACAGTAGGTCTCAACATACATAAAGGAAAAAGCGAAATTCTCCGATGCAACACAACATGCACCAATCAAATCACTCTTGATGGAGATGCCTTGGAGGACGTTAACACCTTCACATATCTGGGCAGCATCATCAACGAGAAAGGTGGATCGGATGCAGATGTGAGGGCGCGGATCGGCAAAGCTAAGGCTGCTTTTCTACAGTTGAAAAATATTTGGAACCCCAAACAGCCTTCATCCAAAACCGAAATCAGGATTTTCAATACAAATGTCAAGACAGTTAAACTGTATGGAGCGGAAACTTGGAGAACTACAGAACTCGTCATCCTTACTGTGGGCGAGACCAAACCAGATTCCAGTGGCGGAAGAAATCAGGAAGAAGCAGTGGAAGTGGATAGGACACACACTACGGAAAGCACTTACTTCCGTCACAAGACAAGGCATCACAAGGAACCATCAAGGCAAACGGGGAGGAAGAATGCCAATGAACACATTACGCCGATAAGAAGAGAAACATGAGAAGAATGAACAAAAATTGGACTGAACCGGGAACGGGAAGCTCAGAACAGAGTTGGTTTGAGGAAGCTGGTGTCCTATGCCCCATCGCAGGTAACAGGCGTCATTTAGTATGTACTAAAATTATTATCCTGGAGATGTGAATTGTGACAGTGCAATCTCGTTTGCTGAAGAAACTAGAGGCCATTCTAGAGGTCTTTCACGCATCATACACTTCGAAATTCTGTCTTCGTCTGCTTTACTAGTCCTCACTGCCACTGAAAGTGACTGGCTGATTGTGAGGATAAGCGTGAATAATCGTACAATTGAAACTTATTTAACATTAACTGCACTTACTATGCTTGTAATGCATCCACAACTGTTAACACTCTCGTCATATTATCCGTTGCTAAACAATGTATTAGTTAAATAATTTGCAAGCCTACTTTTAATAAAATCAACCATTCTTATTTCAGTTTCGTTCACTTTGCTACGCAACGCTTCTATAAAGTAAATCATCATGACGTTTCAGAAAAATCATTGTCAACATTATCAATGGTTAACGGAATGAAATAAATGTACATAATAACTACAATTTATAATGAGTATAGTAGAATTGAGTAGCTCTGAGAATAGTGAATAAGAGTAAAGTAGATTAGAAATACAATAACTCATGTTCGGTTTTGTATATTATTGTAACTCAGTCATTAATCTTACCAAGTGATTTCAAGCAATCTTCATAACGTCGATGTACTTCATCTGTTTGCGCATTTAAGTTCGCACCAGCTGCAAGGAACAAATTATTAGTACTGAAGAGTGGAAGGTATGTTATACAGAATTACAGTTATTACAAACAATGTTCAGCAGTAGGCAGAAAGTTCTCGTCACGTTATATGTTATGATTAATGAAATTACTTTATCTACACTCCGTACATCGATGATGGAAACACGAAAGAATAGAAATCCAATGTTCAGTAAAATACCGAAGTGAGTATTTATCGGCGCTAAAGTTCCTTCTCTGATACGTCTAGACGGAAACAAACACATGTGTTTTTTCATTATCTGCTTGCTGCTCAACTAACGAACATTTCATTAAATATCATTGATGCTCGTGATGTGATTGTGTATACATCCACAAAAATGTCAACTTACCTTTAAGTTTTTGATAGTCCGAAAACGTTTTCACAGCTAATGTACAATTTCCCTTTACGATTTCTGAAACAAACATTAGATAACATCACTTTAGATCATCTGTTATACATGATGAGTTGTTTCTGACTGCAAAGCGACTAGTAGAACAATCCGATTTCATTCAGTATATGAGATATTCCCATTATCAAGGAATCACACAAACAATATTACAACTCTCATTCTTCGAATTTCCTTAAACTTTTAGCTAAACTTGCCTCGTACTTTCTTCTGCTCATCTAAAGTTTTATTATATTTTGATTCTTTCATAAGCTTGTCTGAATCTGTTAACGATATCAAAATAAAAAACACAACAATGGAAAACGGTGAAATTTACTACTGAGCAAGTTCCCGGAAACAACTAACAATACTGATAAAATGTTATAACGACATCACTTCTTTGCAGTTTGTGATAAAAAGTAACAACCATTGAGGACTCTTGAAATTGTTTGATTCAAATCAGTTTCGTAACATCTAGAATACCTGTCACATAGCGTTACGCTATTCAATAATACGCAAATTCGCGTGTAACGAATGTAGACACCTATTGTTTATCACCCTATCTGAAGCGAAACATGGTCCACAGTAATATCACTTGATGAATGGGATTGAGTAACGTTCAAAGTCATTGATTCTACGCTTTCCTTAAGTTAACCCACCTATATATTCAGTATTTGACGACCGACGTTCTGCATCCGCCTTATTCATTTGCCAAACTGTATCAACGAAAATATACAAATTATTATTATAGATTTACGCACCTATTTTATTAAACAGTTTGACGGGCAGAATTAGTTATTATTACAGCGAAACATAACTTAGATAAGTAATTTACAGTGGGATAGCTGGTTGACCCTGCAAAACACCTGCTTACTTATCAAATAATCCAAGTTTGTTCGTTTATTCCACTTCAGACGTGAGGCATTCTTCAATAACTCACACCCTATCAACGTGACAACGATAATTAGATGATTTGATGAAATTGTATTGATATTTTTAATAAAAAACGGTGTATATGTGTTTGTGGCATCTATGATCTGGTTATTGAACAGAATTCCTGAGATCGTTTTGTAAGAGTTGTTAATGTAATCAAAGAAAGAAGCAAATCTAATTTCTCTTTTGTTAGCAAACAGCAAAGAAAATAGTTGCATGCGACGTAATTACCCAGATTTATTTGTGGTATGATAGTCTAAAAAACCAAAGTTCATTAGAACATTCACAGCGCAGTGTTCAAACATATTGTGCTGCTTTGAATAATACTCAGATGTGTTTTGATTGCACGGATATGGATTAGATACCTTAAGTAATATTCGTGGATGCCCACTGTGTATGAGTTAAGTGCTTTTAGCTTAGTGATAACGAGTTTCAAAAGTTTCTCAAAGAACGATAAGTTCATGATCTAAATGAAACACAAAGATTTTACTAAACCTTCATTGGATAAATGATTATAAATATCCGACAGCATTAGTCTCCGATCACAGGAAAATAGTATTGTACGTAGGAATAAGATTGTAGGGTCAAAAGTGAACAAATGATTGTTATATGAAATTCCATCGAACTCACCACGATCGAATTCTCGTTTCTCTGAATCGGTCCGACTGTCATCACCAAATCGCTTCAATGCATCCATGCCTCGAAAAGAATATTTACAGACACATTCATGGTATCAATATATGAGAAGGAATTCATTATGATAAAACTGTGATGGCGATCTACATTCATTCATGTTATGAAATTAGGAGGTGAAGAGCAGCCGTAATAATTCAACTTTAAAAGTACTAACGACTCATGATACAACGTATTTTGGAAGGAGATATCTCAGTAGTAAGATGAGAAGTGAGATAAGATGCAACAATGGAAAATTAGAACGACACGTATAAGCGAACAATAATGTTTTCGATTAGATCGTCATCAGGATTTACTCTAATATACATGAATATTTATATGAAAATGTTAAACCAATCAAGGCAATTTGAGTGATAATCACAATGAAATGAAATAGAGTTTACGTAACTACATTTAATAGGCAAAAGTTCAAGTGGATTGTAGGAAGACAGATGTACGGATAGTAATAAGAATATTATAAAATATGATAACTACATTTTTATCAATAGTAGGTCAAAGGTGGATGAATAGACATCAAATAAACATCAAAACATCAAAACCATGAAGTATTAAGCAAATATGTAAAAATAAAAATAAAATAAGATAAAAAAATATATAATGTCGAACGTTAGTTATGTCCACCTTTCACCTGCTATTGACAAAAATGTAGTTATAATATTTTATAATTTTATTACTACTAACCGTACACCTATCTTCCTACAATCCACTTGAACTTTTGCCTATTATATGTAGTTACGTAATCTTTTTCACTTCATTGTGATTATCACTCATATTGCCTTGATTGGTTTAACATTTTCATATGAATATTCATGTATATTAGAGTAAATCCTAATGACGATCTAATCGAAAACAATAGAAAAGTCACACTTCACTCACAGATGCTTGATTCATTGAACTTATTCATTTCTGTAAAGTAATTAAGTTATACTTAGTATGCAGCAGAAACTACATCATATATTCTTTTTAGATCGTGATTAATCCTCTTTCAAAATGTGTCGCAGTGAATGGAAATGCGTTTTCTAATTTGCTTAGTCAAACAACACTGGATCATATACTTGTTGTCACTAGATAAATTAATGATTAATCAACATTTGAATTTGTATTTGGCGAAAGAAATTCGTGCACTGTTTGAAGGAGTTCGATTACAAAGTGAAGAGTCGTATGATTTGAGTATGATGAAGATTGATTTTATGCAATGATGCAAAACGTACCCAAGTATTTCTTCTGAATGCTTTTAAACTTCGGATGGTCTTCTAAATTCCAATAGTATGCGGTGGCTGCAACGAGAACAGTGTTATTAAAATGAACAATAATGATCAAAGTATTGTCTGAAATAAATGTATATGTATGCGTGGAGGTACCTCAGTAGAAGAATGAGTACGTACAACAGTGATAAATTTAAACTGTATGTACTCTGCGAGTAACATAGGAATACATACCGTTGAGATAACTGAGAGCCCATTTCACTTCGTTCATTTTCTCTACCGCACGAAAAACTGAAATAGACAAATTTCAATCATTAATGGATGTTCTGTTCAACGGGGCACATGAATTGTAATCATTTTAGATATTTTCGAAAAATGCCATCGGGACAATAATATCAACATGCACAATCACCAGGTTTATCAACTTATTTCTGTTATGTAAATGAATGCGATCAGATTTAACTTATTTCTATGAAAATATATATCGATAAATGTACCCCACTAATGTTTATTTATGTTCAGTTTTACGTCGATATATTACTGCAGTAGGTTGTGACTATTATCAACATTGTAGACTTGTAGAAAAAGTTATGCTCAAGAAAACACTCCAGTAATAATGAGCACATGTTCTAAAAATTCATAAAATCTATTTGAACGTACTTACTGCTTTTGCATTCTTCTTCATTCAAATTTGCATAAGGACCGAATTCATACATGCTAACCGTATCTAGGCAATTAAAAATAACGAAATATATAAAATGAAGTTCTCATGTTCAACTAACAAATATTGACTGTGCATATATTCACCTTGGTCGACAACAATCACGTGAACACGAATATTTTCTGTTCCGCTCCTCGTCCCGTTTTCTTTATTCCTCTTTTTTCAGAACCTTATTCCAATCCACATATATTAGTCTGGATATTTGCAATAGACTTGGTTACCCTACCCAAGAACATGTGAAATCATTAGCTGATGAATATCAACCAGACCTTTGTACATTAACCGCATCAATTCTTGTTATATGAAAACGTATCTCTACCATGAATCATTTCTCAGTCCATAAGATGATTGTCGTAACGCAACCTTCGTAACTTGCGCCAATTATTCGTATTGTACATTCCATCTTTAAGAATACAATGAATCTGGTGAAATGTTTCAGTAATTGTATACCGTTTTAAAAAAAAAATATGTTGCTAATCGTAACATTTTGATCTTGCCTGTAAATTGGCATGTCTCTTGTAACATGTTTGTTATTTGAGAATAAATTATTATTATTATTATTATAACTTAAACAAACAATATACATTCTTACATTCTGTTAGTATCTGTTCTGCATACAGTTTACTATAATTCAATATCACCAATGTTGTCTCATCTTAAAAAAGTGAGTGAGATACACAAAGTAGCATAATCATTTGAAGACCATTAACAGAATTTAAACTGCTTAAACAAGCAATGTGAACAATCATACAGATACAAAACAGGAATATCATTTTCATAATCTTTATAAATATGCACAAGATAGATCTCTTCCATCAGTACTGGATTGTACCTGATAAATAATATCGGTTTAGGTGTCGTTATTTGATTGACTAAATAAAAGTCATCCGACTAGATCAAGTAATAAAAATCTGACGAACCTCATCTAATGCATACATGTTTGGCATCTACGAGTATTTGTATGTTGCATGCAATAAATTTCCGATTATTATTATTATTGTCTTCTGATTTCAGTATTGTAAACAATGTAGACTAAGTTACAGTTTTTCTTTGTAAATACAATTCTAATTCAAACCGCAAACTCTACGTTTCATGGACATTCTACACAGATCATTGGGTAAAATCATAATAAAACAACTAGCTTGCAACAAAATCCTATCGCAGTTGTCAATGATAGTGTTAGATGAATGAATTTATGGTTCACTATAAAGCCTATGTTCAAAAAATTAATTAAACTATTGGTTGCAGACCAACTTAAGCAATGCTTTTGTTTTGTGTCCTAATCCTAATCAATTCTTCGCATGACAGTATCCAAAAATGTTGAGCAAAAAGATGATGTTAATTGATACGAATTGATTACAAACTAAAGCAGTGAACTTGAATAACCTTATGTGAACTATAGTTTGGTGGGAATAAATCTGGTATTTTGACAACAAATAAAGATAAGATTGTGCATTAGTGGAAGGCTGATTAATTAAAACAATCACTATGAACAAACACTTTCGGCAATCGCTCGTCTTATCACATTGAAAATTCAGCAGATTTATCAATCTCCACATTAATTGTAACAAAAAACGTACTTTCAATAGAAGAATGCACATTGCAAATCAAGCCACCAACTGAATATATAAAAAACGATACATCGAGGTCAAAATCTCAGTTTAAAATAAAAAAAGTTTACCTGAAATACCATCCAAAACGATCGACATAAAGAAAGCTGTCACAGTGAAGAGAATATCACATCCAGAGAAGTGAACAGCAGTGCAGTTTTTGTGATTGAACGATTGATTGTGAATAGATGAAAATGCAGATGGGAAGTGACGAGTGATCACTTATTACTTTGATAAAATTCAATTATTTGATTACTAAAACCATGAAAACGATGTTCAGAAAAAGTTAACAGCCATCTCCGGTATCGCTATCAAACTATTCAGAACAACCCCGTATTCAGTAAAACCGTCAACATGTTTATGAAAAAAATAGACTAACATTCAGCAAGCTCGATCACATTACTTGTGAACTGGATGACGATTATTCATAAATGAACTTACGTGACAAAAATAGAAGTGCGCCGCTTAATAAAAGATAGCATACAAACTGCATGATACTACTGAACTCAATGTTTCTTTTAAGCAAGCAAGAGATGCTTATTTATACAATTTTGATTAAACGTAGAAAACGTAGACTGAAGTATCCTCTTCAGTTATTTCAATTTGTAAGAGTAATTGTGATTACATGCAAACGCTATTGAGAATTGATGAGTGCTAGACATATGAATTTGAGGACACTGAACTAATAATTACTCACTATTATATACTCGTTTCAATTTTATTTTAATTGTCACGCGAGTTTGACTTGACATGGCCTATTTCTATTTACTTGTTCATGATAACATTTTGAATGAGCTGAAAGCAAGTTCATTTTGAAGTGGGTAGATGCTGATGGACTTAGTAAATGTGAGATACTCATCTTTAGATTTGAGCACACTCAACGAGATCATTTTGTTTTTTAAATTTGTAAAGTATTATACTCATTTGTAATTTATTTTCTAATCAACGATGAAGTGAAATAAATTTATTTTTCTGCAGTCACCAGTACTGAAGTTGTTTTGGATGAACAGACGCGTGAATGTTTGATTCTCCATAGATATCGTCGAACCGGTTGTTGTTAATAAACAGACTACAGCTTTTGAAAACTTCAGCAAGGATAGCGATCTTAGCATGCAGTTGCAAATTTGAGTCTAAGATTAAGCAGACACATTAGGGCAACCTCAGTATGACTGATTCAAATTTTTTGTAATCCTTTGCTTATAGCTGTTACAACGGATAGTAATAATACACTTATGGTGAGTTATTCGGGTTGTTTCGATGTAGTGAACAAACGATAGGCTAGAAGAAACTTAAATGTTACAGGTTTTTGGTGCGTCTGCACGTAAACACTTAATTTTGATGTGTTTTGATGACGCGTCATACTCTTTACTGCAATTAAAATTGCTGTTCTTCTCCAATAGATAATTCATTGGAGCGCAAATATCATGTATCGAGGGAACAAACGCTAAATAATTAGTGATTAATCCGAAAAAAGATATTACTTCCGAGACACTATTTGGAGTGGGCATCAGTTTGGTAGCTCAAGTAATCTCAGGATCGGGTCTGTGGCCGTCGGCTTCGAAAATGAATCCAAAATACTTTGCAAACTGCAATAAAAACTGGCACTTTTCTGGGCGTAACCGAAAACGGTTGTGACTGATGAGTTGTAGTACCAATGTCGTGCTGTTCTAAAGTCTTCGTAACAATTCAGCTCTCATCGAAATAAATCGCAATCCGTGAGATATCTGATAGGATAGAATCCATTAGTTGCTGCAAGATAGATGTGGCAGACTTAACTCCAAAAGGCAGATCGATGTACTGGAACAAATCACAATGAGTACGCCGCTGTTTAGATGTTTCATCGACTTTCACTTGCAAACAAGCATCAGCTACATTGAGCTTTACGAATAACGTTCCATTATTCAGCGCAGTAAACAGATCTACTGGCAGTGGTACAGGATAATGATGCTGCGTTTAGACCTGTAGCGAAGTCAAGACATATGCGTATCGTGCCGTCGGCCTTCTTGATGATCAATATACGTAGTAATAACCCCTTGTCGTTCAAGGCGATCCAACTATCCATCTATCGTTGCTAATGTTCCATATGTCACGTGTCTCTGGACGGAAAGCAGGCTTATCCCCAGGTTTCAACCGAAATGTTAATCTCATGACAGTACACTTAACTAATCCAGGTTGGAAAACTGTTGCGAACTCCGTTACCAGCTTCCTAGTATATGCTTCGGGGTCATGTGTTCGTGATACCATGAGTCATCTCTTAGCCTTGCTTCAAATCCGGAGTAGAAATCATTCAAGTAAATAAGTGCTTTGGTGAAAGTTAAGTGAGTGATTCGTCTAATAGTTGTTGCCATCGCATTCGAAATAACTGATGAATCCTACAATATCGAGTCATTTTGTTAAGAAGTTGAGAAAAGTGTTGGTTTTTGAGAAACCGGCATTTGGTGTCAGCGATGTTGATTTGGATCTTTGATGTGTTATGTACTCATTATTGAATGCACGACCTTGACGGTGATGGGATTTCAAGTGATTTTCCTTTGTGATAAACTGTATCTCGAATGTTCGGAGGATTTAGGGGCTAGTATTAAATGGTGCTTTTTCAACAATATGTATTTTAGAGTAGCGATTCAATTTACATGTTCCAAAGCTCTATTTAAACTGTGTGATTCCTATGTTGTGCTGATAAATACAAAACGCTAAAGCACAAACCGATTTAGAAGTGAATCATGAGCATCCTACACTATATATTTTGATGTATAGATTGAGTAATTGGTAGGCTTGTTTAGTCACTATCTATCCGTACATAAAACTAAGCTTCCTACATTTTAGAGCGTGACGAATCATGAATGATAAGATAACCGACACCATATCATTCGTTGATTCACACCTCGTTAACTATTGTAACTCGCGTCAACAATTTTATTGTACACTACAGAGTCTGTAACATTGTTGTTAATTTTATGTTAGAACATTTTGTAATCCGTGTAAAGCCAGTGCATCCTGTAAAATATTGACCTAAATATGGCTAGATATATCTGTTTGATTTCTTTTAGATATAGACGGATAATTCAGCTAAACGATTCAAATGTCTTTGCCATAGTGGGCCGTTACAGGTGCTCCAATTAATTTCAGAAAATTGTCGATCAAACCCCATCATATACTGATTAAATTCTACTGATCAAGCACCCGCTTAACCTGAGAACCAATGACCTTGATCGGATTGTTGTAAACCATAGGAACGCATTATATTTTTTATGTCCATCACTGCCTGCGAAGCACAGAATTTCCATTCTGATGTGTTCGTGATACCATGTGTCATATGGTATGTAGCGGGACATCAGCTAATTTTAGCTGGTCGAACAAAACAAACCAAGTAAATTCAGATCAGCTATCATTTTATTACATACTACAAGATATGACGAGTCTAGGGAGGCAACTTTGCATTCCACTTGTCCCAACAGATGAATGTTATTACGAGGCTTCTGTGTTGTCTATTGTAGGCTTAGGTTGCGCGATTTGGTCCACTTCTTTCGTGAGAGAGTAGTGACGTAAGATGCGGTGTTTATTTGCAGTCTAAACGGGTGCCTGTTAATATTGAGAGTAATAAATTTCCTGGTGATGAGCTTTAGCAGGAAGATATAACGCTTAATGAATTGGTACCGGATCTAGGAAGATACTTCTTGGTACTCCTGAATCTGTTCGACGAATAACATCTTTATGACCGATGACCTTACACTTCCTGTATCTGTGTTGCCTAACTGGGCAGCACATGGTGCCATGAGCCACAGTGACAACCGAATTTCCTAACCCACATACTGAGTAAAAATAAGAAGGCTTGATATCATGTGGGACATGCATTCTTTAAGCATCCAGAATGTACGAGGTAAGAGTCCAGAAGAGGATCAGAATCCCGAACTAGGGAAACGGGACCGGGTCCTGGTCATGGAATGTTACAGGTAATGCGTAATTGTACATTTAGGCTGGATAGGAAAAATCATCGTAGTTTGTGACATTGATTGTTAAGACGACCAATATGAAGCAACATTTGAAGTGAAATTGAAAGTGAGGACGACTAACAAGAAAGAACATTGGAGTAAGTGACACTGATATGTAGGACGATCATAAAATTGACCATTAGAAATAAACAAATAGGAATTGACCAATAATTCTCCTAGGATATTGGATGAATATCGTAGTACCTCTCTCTGAAGAATTTGAAAAGACACACTAGGGTCATTTGGATCTGTACTGTTGTTTACTGCTGTCGGGCAGGATATTTCTGGAACGGAGATTAGAACTAGTCTTGGGTAATTCTGAGCGAATCGGATTCCTCTTGATGGGACATCTGCTAACGTTCGCTGTTTGAACCATTCTGATAGATTGATGTTAGATCGGCTGTCGGATGGAGCTGAAGCGGGGTGGACTGGGTGTAGTAAGGGACACACCAAATTGACCCACTATAGTCATGTCACGATGCAGTTTCATATTTATTAACATCTTCATAACTTTACATGCTGCTCGGGCAGTAATTTAAGTTTCGAAGCATCAATATGATCCGATCCCCGTCGACAAAATTGTTACGGCTGCACGTAAACCCATCATTTTTATTTACTTGAACTACTACGAGTTCGCCTTTGTCGATAAACGTGAACGAGACAATGAACCAGAGTTTATGTAGGCTACATTGATCCCAAGCTGCAAAAGAGAAGTCGTAGAAAGAGAAGAAGTAGAAAGTATTTTCAACTCTCGTTTATTTATACATCACAGAAACGTCCGTGTGATAGTTACGAAAATAGAGCACTAAAATACACAGCAGTCAATCCTAGCCAAGCATTTTCCTGACGCGAAATGAAATCTCAAAGTCAACTGATCAGCCCATGCGCGCAAATATGAAATCCAAAATAAGGCATCTATCAAGCGAGTTCTGGGGATTTTACATTCCCAACAGTTTTAATAGGCTGTATATTTTTGGTCACTTGGTTTGAATTTAATTTTGCGGAGGGTTATTCGGTGTTCATGCGAAGCTAATTTTCATACATGTCTTGAAGAGGCAAATGCACCCTAGCAGGCGGAATAAGCGACAAAATGACTAACTATGGTCTGGTCGCTTCCGAATAATGTCATCTGAGATAAGTTTCAAAGTCGACCATAGTATTACCTGTTGATAATCGGAATGCACAACAAATCTGAACACATTTATCAAACCATCTGGTAGTTATGTACACACTTTATAGACATAGAGAATGAATCTGTCTAGTCATCAGAATGGAAATTCTGTGCTTCGCAGGCAGTGATGGACATAAAAAATATAATGCGTTCCTATGGTTTACAACAATCCGATCAAGGTCATTGGTTCTCAGGTTAAGCGGGTGCTTGATCAGTAGAATTTAATCAGTATATGATGGGGTTTGATCGACAATAGTGATACCGGAGATAGCTGTTAACTCTTACTGAACACCGATATCGTTATATTTTTGATCGGCGATCTGACTCTAATTTTTCTGTTTGTCAGGCATTGTTAAACTAATGCTGCTTTTGATTTTTGTTTTCCGTTCAATTTCTTTAATCTGGTAGTTTGTTCTTCAGTTTTTCTGAATAGAATATTTTCCCACATTTTAATATGATTGATTCAATGATGGTGATATTTCCACATATTGATATTTGTTCACAACCCATACACTTGTTATTTTTCATTTAAATAGCGGTTTAATTTGTGGTGTGCATTCTTCTATTCAAAGTGATTTTCCTGTTAAAATTGTGATCAATTAGTCTTCTACTTAAGTACAATCGTATCTTCGTTTGTTGTCAAAATATTTGATTTATTCCTTCTAAACTAAAATTCGCATAAAGTTATGCAATATCCGTGCCTTTAGTGTGCAATATAATTCGTTAAAATAATAATCATCTTTCTGCTCGACGTGTCGTTCGGATACTGTCATGCGAAGAATTGATTTGGATCAAGTCACGAAACAAGAGCATTGCTTAAGTTGGTCTGCTACCAAACGTTTTTATTAGTTTGTGATAATAGGCTTTACAATGAACTATAAATCCACTCATCCAAAATCATCATTGATTAATGCGAAATTTATTGTGAGTTTGAGATTGAATATTGTTACAAGCAATCTTCATTATAATTTTGACCTATTACCTGTGCAGAATAGACGTGAAACGTGGATTTTCCGATTTGAACTGGAGTTGTGTTTACTAATACAAACATTACGTTAGTCGACAACGTTTAGATTACTGAATTTGCGAAACAAAATTCATGTCAGTGTCAATCTAATCACAAAGCTATTGATTGTAATGTACAGATACGTAGATTACCGAAATTGCATGTTACATATATGCATTAGATGAGGCCTGTTCCATTTACTTAATGGATTTAGTTTTATGACGAGTATTTACTCATTCAAATGATGACGCCTAATCAAAAGTCTTTTGTCAGGTACAATCTAGTAATGATGAAACATATATCAGTTGTGCGTATTTATTTTTGCAACTTCATAAATTATTACATTGCGTGTATGAGCAGTTGAAATTTTATCATCGGACTATGTTGATTCTTTGTTTATGTAATTCTTTTCAGATGAGATAGAAAGCGCGATATCTAATTGCAGTGAAGGTCGTAGAATACAGATAGAAACGAAACCTTCATTCCGCTTGCCAACTAACGATATTTAACTGATTGATGTGTACGGTGGTTTACGTCTGCAGGTAGGATGCTAACCCCTGTTACTTTCAATGTAATGCGCGAAATTTTTTTCTTTCACAATCACGCCAAAGACTGAGAAGCCGCCTGACTCGAATACAAACGCATGCATTTTCCATCTACTGGTAATTTTGGTAATTGCAAGGGTTCTGTTGATCTCCACAATGATGTTGGCGTCATTTTGGAATGAAACGGGAATGGTTTAGATGAGAAGCTTTCTGAAAAAGCCTCAATCAAAATTTGATTAGCGAATAAGCTCTCATTTATAGAGAGCTTCAATATTGTCAGCCCATAATTGAATAAGATGAAGGTTTGCGGGAGCACGTTTATGCTGCTCGAATGTAAGTAAAGATTATTAGAAAATATGTATATATGCGATAAAATGTAAAAACGAAATTAATATCAAGGTATGTGAAAAATTATAAATATATGCAACGTTATGACAAGTTGATTACCCGCAATAAATCTTACATTGTGGCAAATCACCTCCAGCTAACTCTTGAGGATGGCATGGATATTCAGAGAATTCTTCCATATCCTTGATACTTGTAGCTATTTATTTATTATACTATGTGGGTGAGTTTTTCGGAGGTAGATTACCCTTTTTCAGTTCTTCAAGTTCCCACGTCACACAATCATACTGTATTGACATATGCAATGCGACGTCTTTGGCATTGATTGACAGTCGATTTGTTTTCAGATGATATGTGAACGTTTTGTGTAAACTCAGGTGATTGTTGCAATAAAGTGAACACCTCATTTGATTTGAGTGATTCAAAACTACCGATAATTATGCTGTGACTTTAATGTGGCTGATAATTTTTGTTACAAGTGTTATATTCATGCGGTCATCATTATGTTACATGGATGATTTCCTCCTTATATATCTATAGGCTGATTCTTATCAAACACTTTTGAATCTCATCAGTCTAGGTAAAGGTCTATCGGCTCAACTAATTAGGTAAATCATTCGTGTCCTCAGTTGACAATATCTCCGGCTTATACATCTTGCACTAACGACCAGACAGCAACACTTCGAATCTTTACTGAACAATCAATGGAATGGGTCTCATTACTATCCACAGACTTCATTATCTATCAGAAAACATCTGACAGCGTCTACAGGAGAGAATGTAAAAATCTAATTCGACTCCTACGTGCATCCCAGACATTTGTCACTATCATTTGGAGTTCCAACATAGCACGTCATTGTTAAATCGTCGAATAAGAGCAGCCTAAAAGTGCACTGGGATCGACACCAGCGTCAGACGAGTTCGCTTACTTTTCCCCTGTTTTTCTCTCCTGATCTTTGAATGGGTTAACAAGACTGCTACATCACAAGGTAAGTAGGATATACAGTGGACAACTTGAATGTGGCCAAACGAATTAGACTTCATAGATGACTTAAGAGTACTGAAATACCAGCTGCTGAACCTGAATATGTTCTCTGAGATAAAGGGTAAAATTATATTTTCAAGTCTCAGAGTCTGAACGTGAAGTCTGACATTTACTCGGTACCAAACTAATGTGTAAGTATTTCTTCAAATCGTGTTAGACATTTCAGTTAATAATGGAAGTTAAGTTAATCACGTAGATTCATACACTGTGAGCGTCTCAGAAACGTCGGTTTCGGAATATGAAATTATGCTGAACTACCTATTAGGAGAGAGCAATATATTCAACATTTGATAATGGTTTATTCACAATTCGTTGAATTCGGAAGATCGTTAGAGACGTTTTCTGACTTCTAGTAACTTCATAAGTTCCAGAGCTTTGGAACAACTACACAATTCGTCCATGAGATAACGACTTCTGATGTCGTGTACAGAAAATGAGAATAGGTGGAATACTTTCTGGATGGAAACCTGTCAAACGTATTGTGCATTAGGCGACCATCCTCAGTCTCCTATACTTTGTTCCCTGCATCAATGCGATTAAAAAGCTACTGTAGCCATTAGGGTTGCAGTTTAAAGTTCAGGTGTAAACCTACAATCTTTGAGCTAACGTTACTGACAATTTTCATCAACATGCTGGCTTGGACACATTCTTAGGTAGCTGTCAAAGAAGATCTATTCTTCAAAAAGTTGCCTATCTCTAAAGTACGACTACATGAACTGTCCCTGTTCCCTTATTGTTAACTGAACACCCACGCAGGTGGCTATTGTTAGAATGTTTGTTGCTCATTTTCGGCCGCGGTTTATGTTTGGAAGAAGCAAAGATATCCAACCAACTCGTGATCTATTCGAAAATACTTCAACAGTAAACCTAAGGTGACTAACTGTCTGAGTGATGGGAGGAGTTCACTTTGCAAGCAGTGGCAGAAATATTGCTATTCGATTGGTAACAGACGTACACTTGATGTGTATAATTCTCCATTCGGTTTTCAATAGATCAAAGTCTGACAAATATCTAATCGTCGGAAACGCTTTTTCAAATAAGAATATAGAACAATCTGTGACACTCAACATATCAAATGGAAGATCACAGTCGTTCAAATCGACACAGGCTTTACAGCCACACATATTCTCGAAACTGATCCGTAACGTTTGCTGTTCAAGGTCGTACAGATAAGAGGCTCCTAAAATCCCGTGGGTTTTTGAATTGATTACTAGTATTTTCGATCTCTCCAGCCAACCCTTGCAATAAAATTTAAAAGAAAACAATTTGCCTTTTATATGCCCCTTTCATTTCCTACGCATTTTTTACCTCTCATTACACCTTTACAATGCGTTCGAAACGCAAATAGCACCCAGAAAAGTTTGAACTGGATACAATCATGGAATTAGAACATTATACAGTTGTTTGTTTGAAATCATTTGTAAAATAACCGTCATCATCCTCTTTATCACTGTTATCATCAATATCTGCAGCAACATGCATAGCATTATTACAGCAAGTATCCTGATCGATGAACGCTTTAAATTTACTAACCAAGCCAATTCCATCATTTTCCTATTCGAATCCTTTTATGAATAAATCATTGAAACTATCGGACGTTATTCTTCAGAATCATCGATGTTTTCAGTCACTGGATCATCAGATAATAATTAGGAAAGTGATGCTTCATTACATGATGCCTCCATTGAAAATACAGATCATGTCGAATCAATTCATTGCGAAGGCGGTAAGTCACTACGATGAATAAGTAGACGTGAGTCATCTGTCGGAGATTGGGCATGCATGCCCTATAAGGAAAAATCTAAAATGATGAAGATTAAAACCTTCAATAAGTGATCTGCCACTCCTTCCACGCAAACGGTAAAATCCTGAAACCTAAGATGTAGAAAAAAATAACTGAGGCACGAACTGGTCCACTGCAAGCTACGACAAGAATAAAAAATTTGTAAACATGACACTATTCAACAATCTGTAAGAACTGTTGTATGGTAAAACGTATTCTAACATGGCTTTTTATTAACTCTATCGAAAAAATTGCCACTTGGAAGTATGATGTAAGCATAGCAAAAGTGATATTAAAACAATAGCATAAGTAATTGCTCGCTGATATCAATAGCAAGTCACGGGCCACTCAAATGTATTTTCAATGAATAATCAAACTTGACAACAATAAGGCATGAACTGATGACAAGACCAAAGATCAAAGTGTTAGTTGATCAAAGTGATATAATTTTCATTGGGGAATAACAATTTTTGAAATGTGATAGTTTAGACCCGCCAACTGATTCACTCATCAACATATCTTTTAAGTGTATGCTGAAAACATGAAAGCGCTGGAGGGATGTCGTTGAAGTAACCCATGACGATACTGCTGAGAGATTCAAGATCCTCCATGTGAATACATGAACTAATTGTAGATTTATTTCGACAGTGGCTGTCCCAATTGTTTCCTATAGAAACACTCCTGTACGTTTCTCCTATTTCCGGGTCCCGACCAAATCAAAAGGGCAAAATTCTAGGAGAAAACGTCTCTATATTATTATAAAATGGAAATACAAAGTCTTACGGAATTTGTGTTCCTTCCAGGGTTAAATTACTCCGCAGAGTATCCAGCACAATAACTAGTAAGTGACACTAAGTCCAGCAGCCACCGCGTCCATCCAAAAATGTGGCGGTAGCCATATTATATCAAATTTAAACAATATATGTACAGTTCAGAAGCAAACACAAAAACTTCAATATAAGTACAAATATAGAAAGAATAACAATATACAATGATAAAATCTCAAATTGGAATCAAATAAAATACCAAAAATGTCAAGAGAAAAAGTCCATCATGTCATAGCAAAAATATGTAAACATGGAGGGATTTTCCAAAAACACAAAACATTCAAAAAGAATTCTACACCGGCCCGCAAAATCCCTCCATGCAAAGAAGCAAGCGTTAATGACACTTTATTTAGGGTTCCCATGTTATCCCCTAATCCACACCGGAATAACGTTTAGGACATACAGCAGTACGCCTACCCGCCATCCAACATGGATATGACCTATCGTGTTAACTAGGTACCTATACTTTTCCATCAGGCCCTTGATTCCCCTATCTATCGTGGAATGACCTAACGGTAGTATAAACCTTACCCAATTAACCCATACGAACATGAACAACACGTCGAAAAACTGGTCATATCCTATCCGAAGACTACATTCTCTATCATGGGGACGAGTCGCCAATCCACCACCAGTTGCTCCGATCAGCAGATACCATGAAGTCCGTGATGCTAACTTATCAACAGAAGTTTTTGACCCATAAATAATATGCAAGGGTGGGATCTCCAATTTTGACATTTCATCGTCTCCAGAAGACCTTAAGTAGCATGACGTAGGATCGATATTTATCCTTCCATCTCCTGATGCAGAGGAGGTTTGAACAGTATTCATCATCGTCGGTAACTCATTTGTCACATCAGTGACATCCAGTTTATTATCAACGTCTAAATGATTCCGTTCTGCATTAGCATCCGGTTCCGCGGCACAAGACATATGCTCAACAATAGCATCGTCATCACACAGCACTGTAGACTGGCTGTTACCATCAAACACTTTCTTCTCATCATCACTCGACTGACAGTCAACCGTAATAGGAACAGTTACAGTTGCACAACCCTGTGCATCTTCAATCAACTTAACCTTCGTGACGAGGTCCGATGGCGTCGAAACACTAGGAGGCTCATTCGATGAAGCTGATAGACTGGTCACTATAGGTGGGCTGTTGACACCTTCTATCTCCTTATTATCACTGTCACTACTAAGGTTCTGATGGCTACTATTTCCATAGCTAGTCGTAGCATCCGAAAGAGCATGAAGTTCAGGCTTCTTAGTAATAGTAGCATCATGTCTCCTAGGCTTCTTAGCCGTTAATGTATCACCATCACTTATCCTAGAATCTTCTCTAGGTCCAGTTATATAATTTACCCTAACTGAAGGGTTCCGAAAATAAGCTTTATTCCGTTCAGTCAATCCTGTCTGGGCTTTATTCATATTTGCTGAACTCACCAACCTCTGATTACTCGAATCCAAATAACCGTTCCAGGCTTTTCGAGCAGCTAAGAGGCTTTTATCGTCACACACTCCGGATCCATCTTGATGCCTACACTTTTTCACCTTTTTCTTTCTTTTCTACACTTAGAAAAGCCATCTTATCTGTTACACCATCCGGCTTCTTACGAGGACACGCATCAAGAGAATTTACACCGTTACGGTCACGTACTCGTACTTCATCAGGGTATGCTTTCGTGATATAATTGACAAATCTCTTATCTTCCGAGCGTGCTTTAGGTAGAAACGAAAAATCCGAATGTCTCGCACGCAGACCACTAGTAGCTTCCGTATTATTTCCTGTTTTAGCCTGATAAGCTAATCTTCCAAACCTACTACTAGCTATCTTAGCACGAGACATAATAAATTCCGTCAATTCGTTAAAATTGGGCTCTCTCTCCTCTTCGTCCCACTTGAATACTAGCTCTGCCTACTGGGCTTGCATTCGACGAGGTAAGAGCCTTACTATTCGTTCTAAAGTAGCCATAGAGTTAAGTTCAGCTGTACAATTTAACTGTTCTAAAGTTAAAGCAGCGTTCTGCATTTTAATGGCCAAATTCGTCAATGATTCAGGATCATTAAATTCTACATTCCCAGTTCTAAATAAGTCCTCTAAGGTTTCTCGCGCTATTACATGCGACTGTCCAAAAAGCTGTTTTAGAATGGCCTTAGCTCTCTTATATCCTGATTGTGGATCCATAATAATACAGCCTTCAATCGCATTTTTTGCTTTTCCCTTACAATAATGAATTAAATACAATAAACGCACTTGGTCATCCTTGATTCGAGGTTCTATAAACGTCTCTATCTGTCGTATGAACCTAAAATAGTCGCGAGACCTTCCATCAAAAAATGAGAGTTCAACCTTAGGTAATTCTAAACCCTCTATCGATGACTTACAATAATAAATATCAGACATAACATGTGGGTTACCCATAAAAAAGTTATCATCAACGACTTGCCTAGAGCCCTGTGATCCGTCGAGCTCTTCCACCGTCCTCATGTGTGATTTTTTTCGGTTTGACATCATAAATAAAGTTCAGTAAAAAAGGTAGCAATACAAAATAGAGTAGTCCCAAAATTCAGTTCAAAAATAATGATTAATAATCCAACTTCTTCCTCCAAGGAAGTCTAGTGTGATAAACGATTAAAATTCCAAATGTTTCTTTATAATTCTTAATAATCCGAATAGTTCCAAAAAATATATATGTTCTGATGAATATTTCCAAAGTATAATCCACGAAAGAAGAAAATTCCACAAAGTATAGTCCACGAAAGAAGAAAATTCCACAAAGTATAGTCCACAAAGGAAGAAATTCCAGACTGTAGATTTATTTCGACAGTGGCTGTCCTAATTGTTTCCAATAGAAACACTCCTGTACGTTCCTCCTAGGTCCGGGTCCCGACCAAATCAAAAGGGCAAAATTCTAGGAGAAAACGTCTCTATAGTATTATAAAATGGAAATACAAAGTCTTACGGAATTTGTGTTCCTTCCAGGGTTAAATTACTCCGCAGAGTATCCAGCACAATAACTAGTAAGTGACACTAAGTCCAGCAGCCACCGCGTCGGTCCAAAAATGTGGCGGTAGCCATATTATATCAGATTTAAACAATATATGTACAGTTCAGAAGCAAACACAAAAACTTCAATATAAGTACAAATATAGAAAGAATAACAATATACAATGATAAAATCTCAAATTGGAATCAAATAAAATACCAAAAATGTCAAGAGAAAAAGTCCATCATGTCATAGCAAAAATATGTAAACATGGAGGGATTTTCCAAAAACACAAAACATTCAAAAAGAATTCTACACTAATCACGGCTAGAAATGTGTGGCTATTTGTAATGAGATAAATTGACAGAGAGGAAGATTATCTAGAAGTGAAGAAATTCAGTTTGTTGTAGAAGTTCTAAAGAGAAAATTGAAACCAACAGATGGCTGTGGTTGACGAATTTGATGAACGAAACAAGATTTTGACTAAGACATGAACAACATGCATGTCTGGGAATGTCAAATATTTGGTGACTCCACTGCCTTTTCATCCGCGACCACATCCTTTCCAACTGCACATATGTGGTGGCGTTCTCCACACTAGCATCTCTTAATTAAATCAATATCAATATAAAACTAGGCTTGTAGTTGATCAAAAATCGGCAATACAAACAGAAGAGTCTACCAAAGTTGTCTCTGCGAAACTCAGTCTGTCAGCAAAACAGTAATTATCATGAGGCGCAATGGATGTGCATTCAACATCATATCATATGTATGGCATAAAAAATCTTGTGGTCAAACAGCTGCTGCCTACGAACTAAAAACAGCCCATCTACTGCAGTAAGTTGACGTCATTGAGGGTCGAGGTAAGAGAATGCAGTCAAAACTCATAGTGAACTGTATTTTTGCAATGAAAGCAAATTGCCAGTTTCTGCATTTTCATCTAAAAGAACAGGTGAAAGTTGCATTTATTGGGAGATTATCTAGAAAATATAATAGCTGCGCCTTCTGTTACCGCATAACTGGATATTTACGCATTTAACCGTTTATTTCTGAAATGGCTATTGCTGAACCACTGAGTGCATCCTTGGAAAATACTGCTGTATCGTCAAAATAACAGACTGTCACCGATCACTGCAAAGCCTCGATTTCAGTTAATCCATTTCCATCATACCTCCGAAAACTGTATGATTTGGAAGACCTGCGAGTGACATTCATATACATTAAAACTAAAAATTTAAAAATCTGATGACGCCGCTGCAACATTGACTGCATTCACTCGTAAATTGTATAACACTTTTTTCAAAACCTTCAGATACAAATGTGCTTTTCTGATCAAGTCAGCCACCCCTGAAGTGCGTAACTATCTATCGTACATCACGCAATCAAATAAATGAACAAATCATTCTCTACATCATTTATGCCGGTCTTTAAAATTGAACAGGCTGAAAGCAAAGCGTTGCTATGTCCAACTCGGTATTCAAGAAAATAACTAGTGAGTGATCACATGTTATAGACCAGAGTATGAGATATTGTCCACACCGATCAATGAATATAACTAACACCTGTTATCTGTCACTTCACTGTAATGTATAAATAATCCGTAATGAAGACAAATTTTACATGATTCAAAACATTGCGGCTTTTCAGATCAATGTTTCAATGCTCTCCTCTCTAGAACTAACACAGATAAGAAAAGCGTTCGCTCTGACCAAATCGTAACAGCAGCATTAAAACGGCTGTTTAACGAAATCAGTCTTAGTAACTGGTGTATTTTGGATTCATAATAGAATATCTCATTTCTTACAACTCTACAAATACCGGAAATAATGAAGAGCTTTGATCTACTATACAAAATGTTAACTCTAATTGGAATGCTTATCCGAAATTCTAGCTCGCACGATTCAACAACAGAGTCCTGTTTCGAGCAGAGTATTCAGATTGTGAAGGCTAAATTCTTCTTCCTCATTCGTATTTTTCTTAGTTCGTATCTGTTCTTTAGGAATTTGGGCATCAAAATGGATAGTTATTTCTGTAGAATCTACACTGAAAACGGCTGAAGCTAAGTAATGCGCCTGCATAAATATGTAAATTCCTTGTTTAATGAAGCCGTTTTAAATGAAAACCTTGTTCGTTCATGAATTTCCTGAGTAAACAGGACATTATTATATGAAAGTTGTCAAACGCATTCTTGTCTCACTATTAGTTTCATGTGCTGAGTGTTTATTGTCGAACTACTTCACTGTATTTTCAGTATCAACCGTCCTGTCAGGTACATCATAAATTTTAGGCATACAAGTAAGCACTTGTAGAGAGATACATTTAGATGAATTCCGGATCATGTGTCTTACATAAATCGACCGCGTCTCCGTGATTTTTGTCCACAGGACTCTTGTTCATACTATTCCACATCAGATAGTTGTTGAGGATGCACAACAACGGATCCGAAATATCACCAATAAATACTTTCTTAACATCAATCTTTCTTTGAAGCTGCATCCCTATGTAAAGGCTTTCAAAAATCCTACGTTTCTTGATCGATTATGATCTGTTAAGTGGTAGCTGTGTTCTATATAATGATCTTGCTTTCACTATGTGTATATGGAGACCACCATCAGTAGAGTCCGCTGCTACAACTTCAGTGCACAGGTTCGTGATATATTCTTGATAATTATGTGAGTTCGATTGAATATTTTAAAATTTTGATGTACAGGATATTTATAATTGAGTTTCAGAAAGCCTGAAAAATGAGATCGTTCATGAGAGAATGTATACGATTATTCACAGTTCATTGAAATATCAGAGAAGAAGATAAGCAGACAGTACAGTTCAGGAAACGAGATACATCCTTTCTGACTCTCAGCATCTGCATCTAACTATATCTCGAAAAACAGTGCATTTCACGTCAGTTAACGTCGTATTGTCGACTTAAACAATCAGTTCAGCAAGACGCTCACCAGGAAAATGAAGAAAACTTTGTTTGCCTACTCAATTGCAATCCTAAATGTCAATAAGGATATTCAAACAACTAATGATAACGAATTGATGTTCTCTTGACTTGTAACACTTATTCTTTCATATATAATAATCTATCACCTTTTGAACCTTGAATTTTTACTTGTTAGTAATTATGTACCCGGAAGTTTTGTGTTCTACTAACTACATTATATCTAACAAAATATGTGACCGAATATTCATTGAAGTTCATCTTTTACACACGTTTTGGCCGAATCCTGTAATCTGACTATCAAGTGACTGATTTTGCGCCCACAATTACAAACTACTTAATTAACATACTTTCTCCTTGAAAGTCTACATTTGTATCATATACGTACGTATCGATATCAACTGTTACACGTTTCCCACTAATTCTAGTGTCCATTTCGGTTTCATTCTCATTTTCAAATCTGTATTTCCACTTATCTCTTCTGTACTGATTTCTGATTGTTTACCACCGGATAGGCAGATAATTCGTATAATTGGAGATTCAGTCTGTGTTGATTTAGTCAATTAATTCAAACACCTTGTTACATCTGACGTTGAATGAGCTACAGTCACTGGGTAATTTAAAGAAGGAGACTAGCTAAAGTTTCCAACGCTCATTGTTGAGAACCACGGTGCGGAAGATTCGAAGCATTAGTAACTAGTGCAGATCACATCGCATTTACCAACCTATGTGCATTAATTTATTTAGAACAAGAAATGACACAACTGAGCTAAATTTATTTATTGGTAAATCAATAATCACCAATTACAAACAAATGTTTATTTTTGAACAGGGTAGATAATATCTTCTATCAAAACATCATATTCTCGTGTGATCCTACAAGAACAGTAAATGTTGGATAGTTGGAAATTTGAATTGGTACAAATGAAAATGTTCAGGTGGATGTCAAGCAACAAGTAGACAGGGAAAACGCCCTTGATCCATCACCCATCTCACTCTAACCACTGTAGTGTATGTTCTTCGCACGCTGTTAGTTGTCCACTTACACCTTACTTGAAAATTTAGATGAGATTTTGTTTTCTATTATAGTCAATATGGACTGGTATACAAGTTGTGGACAAATAGTTCAAGGCGCAAATCTTACACAATAACATCATCCGTTGGATGATTATACAGGATTTACTGAAACAAATGAAATCCTTCTCATTATGTTCAACTCGTGATATCTTTATATATGTAAGGCCTACTAAAATTATTATACTCGGAATGTAAAATGTGACAGTGCAATCTCTCTGGCCGAAGAAACTATAGATCATTCTAGAGGTCTTTCATGCATCAGACACTTCGAAATTCTGTCTTCGTCTGCTTTACTAGTCCTCACTGCCACTGAAAGTGACTGGCTGATTGTGAGGATAAGCGTGAATAATCGTACAATTGAAACTTATTAAACATTAACTGAACTTACTATGCTTGTAATGCATCCACAACTGTTAACACTCTCGTCATATTGTCCGTTGCTAAACATTGTATTAGTTAAATAATTTGCAAGCCTACTTTTAATAAAATCAACCATTCTTATTTCAGTTTCGTTCACTTTGCTCCGCAAAGCTTCTATAAAGTAAATCATCATGACGTTTCAGAAAAATCATTGTCAACAACGTGAACAGTAACCGGAATGTAATATATATATATATCAATGACAATTAAGAATGACTATAGTAGAATATAGTGGCGTAGTGCTGGGAAATGTTTAGAAGAACTGATTATGTCTTACAAGAGTGAAGAAGAAGAACAGAGTAGAATTAAACCAATCACGTTACATTCGCGTAAACACAAGAATTGATTTACAGTTTTGTGTAGCATTGTAACTAAGGCACTGATCTTACCAAGTGATTTCCTGCACGCCTCTACCACTTGAAAGTACGTTGTATGCTTTTGTAAGTCAGCAATATCTGCAAGGAACAAAATATTAGGGCTTAACAGTGGAAGGTATGTTATGCAGATTTACAGTTAGTACAAACTATTTTGAGAAGTAAACAGAAAGTCTTCATCATATGATATATGCACTATATGAAACTACATTAACTACATAGAACTTCAATGTTTGGTTAACTACTGAAGTGAGTATGTATCGGTGTTATTCTTCTTTCTCGAAATCGTGTAAACGTAAGCAAACATCTGTTTCTCTCAATAACTTCTTGCCGTTCAACTAATGAACAGTTATTACACTTCATTTCAAATAAAATAGAATAGTGTTTGAGTTGAGAAACGTCAACTAACTTTGCATGCGCTGGATATACCCTTCCACCCTTCTCTCGCAATCGTCCTTTAATATATCTGGAACAAACAAACAGATAACATTACTCTAGATAATCTGATAAACATGATGATTTTTTTCTGACAGCTAAGTAGCTAGTAGCACAATCGGATTTCATTCAGTATAATAAATGTGCCCGTAAAATATAGGAATAGCACATACACTATTACAACATTCATTCTTCGAATTTCCTTCAAACTTTAGCTACACTTGCCTCGTAATTTCTTCAGTTCATCTAAAGATTTATTGTATGCTAACTCTTTCAAAAGCTTCTCTGAATCTGATGTATCGATATCAAAATAAAATACACAACAATGAAAAACAATAAATTTCACTACTGAGCAAGTTTTTTTTTTGAAAATGACAAACAATACTGATGGAATCGGTAACTGAAAAATGTTATATTGGCATCTTTTCTTTGCCGTTTATGTTATAAAGTAACAACCAGTGTGGATGTGTGTAGCTTGTTTCATACAAATCAATTTCGTAACATTTATAACATCTGTCACTGAGCGTTGCGTTATTCAGTAATACTCTAATGAGCGTGTAACAAATGTACTCCTAATCATCTCATATTAAGTGAAACATGTTTCACAGTAATGTTACTTGATGAATGGGATTGAGTAACGTTCAAAGTCATCGATTCTAAGCTTTCGTTCATTTAACCTACCTATATTTTTAGGATTTGACGACCGACGTTCTTCATCTGCCTTATTCATCTGCCGAACTGTATCAACAAAAATATAGAAATTATTATTATGCATTTACACAACTATCATATTGAAGAGTTTGACGGGCAGAATTAGTTATGATAACAGCGAAACATAACTTAGATAAGTTATTCACAATGACCTAAGAGATGATCCATCTACAAAGTTCGTCCTTAATAGGACTAGAAAGGAAACACTCGCAAACACTTGCTTACTTATCAGAGAATTCAATTTTGTTCGTTCATTCCACTTCAGACGAGAGGCGTTCTTTAATGAGGCACATCCTATCAACGTGAGAACGATACATGGATGAGCTATGTACTTGCGTCGGTTTTTTTTATAAAAATGGTTAATATGTGTTCTTGCCATCTGTGGTCTGGTTAATGAACAGAATTCTAGAGATTCTTCAAAGGAGACATTAACATACTAAAGGAAAGAAGCAAATCTAATTTCTCATTTGTTAGCAAACAGCAATGAAAATAGTTGCATGAATCCTAACTACACAGATTTATTTGTGGTGTGATAGTCTAAAAACACCAAATCTTTGCGTAATGTTCAAATGCAGTGTTCAAACATTTCGTGCTCCTGATAATACATTTTGATTGCTGCTCACTGCTACCAAGTTTCGAATGGTGGTGCGAAGAGATTAGTTTACGACTACTGGAGAGTAGTGAGTTTCGTAGGAATAAAATTGTACAAAAGTGAATAAATAATTGTGATGTGGAATTTTCTTTCAGGGATACGGGATTCTTCACTATCTTTTTACGTTTATCACAATCAAAAAACATGACGAATAAAATTCTAGCGAACTTACCACGCTCGATTGCTCTTTTCTCTGAATCGCTACGACTCTCATTACCGAATTGCATCAAAGTATCCATGCCTCCAATGAATAATTACATACACATTCATGGTATCAGTATATGAAAAGGAATTCATTATGATAAAACTGTGATAGCAATCTACATTCATTCATGTTATGGAATTAGGAGATGAAGAACAGCTGTATTAATTAAATAATAAAAGAGCTAGTTTTAAGTATTAACGATTCATGATACAACGTGTTTTGGAAGGAGACATCTCAGTAGTAAGATGATAAGTGAGATAAAGTGCAACAATGGAAAAGTCACTCTTCACTCACAGATGCTTGATTCATTGAACTTATTCATTTCTGTAAAGTAATTAAGTTATACTTAGTTTGCAGTAGAAATTACATCTCATATTCTTTTTAGATCGTGATAAATCTTCTTTCAAAATGTGTCGCAGTGAATGGAACTGCGTTTTCTAATTTGCTTAGTCAAACAACACTGGATCATATACTTGTTGTCACTAGATAAATCAATGAATAATTAACATTTGAATTTGTATTTGGCGAAGGAATTCGTGCAATGTTTGAAGGAGTTCGATTAAAAAGTGAAGAGTTGTCTGATTTGAGTATGATGAAGATTGATTTTATGCAATGATGCAAAACGTACCCAAGTATTTCTTCTGAATTTCTTTAAACTTCAGATGATTTTTTAAATTCCAAGAGATTCCTGTGGCTGCAACAAGGATAGTGTTAATATAATGAGCAACAATAATCAAAATACATGTACATATATATGTAAATGTTGTTCAGTAGAAGAATAAGTAGGTACCAGAGTGATTTATGTGAACTGTAAGCACTGAGGGAGTAGGAGGTCACAATCTCAAATTTTATCATATATCAACATACCGTTGAGATAGCTGAGAGCCCATTTCACTTCGTTCATTTTCTCGATCGCGCGAAAAACTGAAATAGATGAATATCAATCATGAGTAGATGTTCTGGTCGACGAGGCCCGTTATGTGTAATCGTGTTTGACATTAACCATCAATTTTCGAAAATCTCTTCCGGACAAAAAATATCACCATCCGGAATAACTAAGTTTACCAACTTATTTCTACTTTGTAAATAAATGCGGTCGGCAATAACTTATTTCCACGAAAATATATCAATAAATGTACCCCACTAATGTTCATTTATGTTCATTTTTACATCAATATATTATTGCAGTAGGTTGTGATTATTGTGAACATCGTAGACTCGTAGAAAAGGTTGTGCTTAACACAACGCTCCACTAATATTGAGCACTTGGTGTATAAATTTATGAAATTTATTTGAACATACTTACTAGCTTTGTATTCTACTTCTCTCAAACTTGTATGAGCAATAAATGGATCCTCTTGAACATTATCTAAGTAATAAATAATAACGAAATAAAAATTGAAGTTCTCATTTACAGCTGACAAAGATTGACTGTGCAGATATATATTTACATAGAACAACAAAAGTCACTTATGCAAACAAAGAAGAACATTATACATTCTTACATTGCTTTTCTATCTGATTCTTATAACTTTCACTGTAATTTGATATCACTTTTCCTATCTCATCTTAAAAGAATTACATAAACAAAGAATCAACATAGTCCGATGATAAAATTTCAACTTCTCATACATAAAATATAATGATTTATGAAGTTGAAAAACTGACAAATCATTCTTAAAATCCTAAAACATACACACAATTGATATCTCTTTCATTATTACTAGAGATTGGACATGACAAAAAACTTATCAAAACTTTTGGTTAAAGACTAACAAAAGTAATGCTCTTGTTTCATGTCTTAATGCTAAATTAATTCTTTGCATGACAGTATCCAAACAACATGTTGAGCAGAGAGATGATGATTATTTATACGACTTTGATTGCAAACTAAAAGCACTGAAATTGTATAAAATTATGCGAATTTTAGTTTAGAAGAAATAAATTTAAAATTCTAACAGATAATGAAGATACAATAATACTTAAATAGAAAATTAATTGATCGAAATGTAAACAAGAAACTTACTTTCAATAGAAGAATGCACTTCCCAAATCAGACCAGTAACTGAATGGAAAATAAAACGTTCATGTTCATATATCAATGACATTCGAACTCAATTCATAATGAATAAAATACAAAATAAAGAAATAAACCTCTCTTTCAATCAGCTATGTTACAATTTGAAAAATGTTTTTATTCAAAAAACTGAATTTATCGTCTCATTCTAACGAAAAAATTAACAGAATATTAAAGTGAAGGTAATAAAAAAATCAAACGCACTAAAAAATCGTAAATTTTATAACACACAGCTACGAAAACGGGAGTATATCGATCAAATCGTTATTAATATCGCAGTCCAGTAACAGTAAACAGCTAGGTCTACAAATCACTATCAAACTAATTAGAACAACGACATATTCAGTAAAACCGCCAACATGTTTGTGAAAAAAAAGACTAACATTCAGCAAACTCGATCAGATTACTTGTGAACTGGATGACGATTATTCATAAATGAACTTACATGACATTATTAGAAGAGCGCCTTTTAGTAGAAGATAGCATACAAACTGCATGGTACTACTGAATTCAATGTTTCTTTTGAGCAAGCAAGAGATGCTTATTTATACAATTTTGATTAAACGTAGAAAACGTAGACTGAAGTATCCTCTTCAGTTACTTCAATTTGTAAGCGTAATTGTGATTACATGCAAACGCTATTGAGAATTGATGAGTGCTAGACTTATGAATTTGAGGACACTGAACTAATTGCTCACTATTATATTCTCGTTTCAATTTTATTTTATTTGTCACGCGAGTTTGACTTGACAAGGCCTATTTCTATTTACTTGTTCATGATAACATTTTGAATGAGCTGAAAGCAAGTTCATTCTGAAGTGGGTAGATGCTGATGGACTTAGTAAATGTGAGATACTCATCTTTAGATTTGAGCACACTCAACGAGATCATTTTGTTTTTTAAATTTGTAAAGTATTATACTCATTTGTAATTTATTTTCTAATCAACGATGAAGTGAAATCAATTTATTTTTCTGCAGTCACCAGTACTGAAGTTGTTTTGGATGAACAGACGCGCGAATGTTTGATTCTCCATAGATATCGTCGAACCGGTTGTTGTTAATAAACAGACTACAGCTTTGGAAAACTTCAGCAAGGATAGCGATCTTAGCATGCAGTTGCAAATTTGAGTCTAAGATTTAGCAGATACATTAGGGCAACCTCAGTATGACTGATTATTCGCCTCAACCTCAATCAGGGAAGGGCGAGATAAAAATGCTCCACTGTACAAACTACCGCTGAATCAAGTCGTCACCTCGTTCGTCAACGTTTGCTGGTCAGTAAATCCAATCCCTTGAGTAAAGGAAGGATATTTATGCTCACTTCAATCAACAAGCTTGTCATGTTGTGACAGCGTATGAATTATCAGTCATTTTACTTCCGAATACTTCCGATCGCGATGTGAAAATTGCAGGTTTGAGATTACTTTAAAAATTTTATCACATAGAATTCACAACAGGTTAAAATAAATCAGTTCAAATTTTCGGCAATCTTTTCCTTATAGCTGTTACAACGGATAGTAATAATACACTTATGGTGAGTTATTCGGGTTGTTTTGACGCAGTGAACAAACGATAGGCTAGAAGAAACTAAAATCTTATAGGTTTTTGGTACGTCTGCACGTAAACACTTAATTTTGATGTGTTTTGATGACGCGTCATACTCTTTACTGCAATTAAAATTGCTGTTCTTCTCCAACAGATAATTCATTGGAGCGCAAATATCATGCATCGAGGAAAGAAACGCTAAATAATTAGTGATTAATCCGAAAAAAGATCTTACTTCCGAGACACTATTTGGAGTGGGCATCAGTTTGGTAGCTCAAATAATCTCAGGATCGGGTCTGTGGCCGTCGGCTTCGAAAATGAATTCAGAATCACGATTAGTACGCCGCTGTTTAGATGTTTCATCGACTTCCACTTGCAAACAAGCATCAGCTACATTGAGCTTTACGAAAAACGTTCCATTATTCAGCACATTAAACAGATCTACTGGCAGTGGTACAGGATAATGATGCTGCGTTTAGACCTGTAGCGAAGTCAGGACATATGCGTATCGTGCAGTCGGCCTTCTTGATGATGAATATACGTAGTAATAACTCCTTGTCGTTCAAGGAGATCCAACTCTCCATCTATCGTTGCTAATGTTCCATATGTCACGTGTCTCTGGACGGAAAGCAGGCTTATCCCCAGGTTTCAACAGTACACTTAACTAATCCAGGTTGAAAAACTGTTGCAAACTCCGCTACCAGCTTCCTAGTATATGCTTCGGGGTCATATGGTCATGATACCATGTGTCATATGGTATGTTACGGCACATCAGCTAATTTTAGCTGGTCGAACAAAACAAACCAAGTAAATTCAGATCAGCTATCATTCTATTATATACTACAAGATATGACGAGTCTAGGGAGGCGACTTCGCATTCTACTTGTCCCAACAAACGAATGTTATTACAACTTGGTGTACGAGGCTTCTGTGTTGTCTGCTGTAGGCTTAGGTTGTGCGATTTGGTCCACTTCTTTCATGAGAGAGTAGTAACGTAAGATGCGGTGTTTATTTGCAGTCTAAACGGGTGCCTGTTAATATTGAGAGTAATAAATTTCCTGGTGATGAGCTTTAGCAGGAAGATATAACGCTTAATGAATTGGTAACGGATCTAGGAAGATACTTCTTGGTACTCCTGAATCTGTTCGACGAATAACATCTTTATGACCGATGACCATACACTTCCTGTATCTGTGTTGCCTAACTGGGCAGCACATGGTGCCATGAGCCACAGTGACAACCGAATGTCATAACCTACATACCGAGTAAAAATAAGAAGGCTTGATATCATGTGGGACATGCATACTTTAAGCATCCAGAATGTACGAGCTAAGAGTCCAGAAGAGGATCAGAATCCTGAACTAGGGAAACGGGACCGGGTCCTGGTCATAGAATGTTACAGTTAATGCGTAATTGTACATTTAGGCTGGATAGGAAAAATCATCGTAGTTTGTGACATTGATTGTTAAGACGACCAATAAGAAGCAACATTTGAAGTGAAATTGAAAGTGAGGACGACTAACAAGAAAGAACATTGGAGTAAGTGTCACTGATATGTAGGACGATCATAAAATTGACCATTAGAAATAAACAAATAGGAATTGACCAATAATTCTCCTAGGATATTGGATGAATATCGTAGTACCTCTCTCTGAAGAAATTGAAAAGACACACTAGGGTCATTTGGATCTGGACTGTTATTTGCTGCTATCGGGCAAGATATTTCTGGAACGGAGATTAGAACAAGTCTTGGGTAATTCTGAGCCAATCGGCTTCCTCTTGATGGGACATCTGCTAACAATTTGTTCAACAAAGTCGAAGATGCACCAAGAATAATGAAGTCGTCAGAAAACGTTGACAAACACGATGTTATTATCTACCATCATATTCAACCAAACGTCAACCTGTGAGTCATGCTATAAGTGCCTGAGTCAGCACGCGATGAGTTATCATTTTAGGATGGCAATCCTAGCATGTGGTCGCAAATCTGAATGTAGCGAGTAGCAGGCATACAAAAGCAACCTTGGGTACGCACATCGAATCTGAACACATTAACAAGCCATCTTGTAGTTCGGTATAGACTTCTAGTGTATCCTTTATAGACATACAGAATGAATGTTTTTGACTAGTAGAATGGAACTTCACCGCTCTGCAGGCAATGATGAACTCATATAAATTTTGACCTTCATACAGTCTTGATCTATCGAAACCAGGTTGTAGTTCGTGAGGCTAAGAGGGTGCCGGATCGGTAGATGTTAAACAGTATACAGTGAGGTTTGTTCGACATTTGTCTGTAATAACATGGAGCGTTCTTAACAACCCACTCTGGCAAAGAGGTTTTGATCGACCAGCGAGATTATCTGTCTGTATCAAATGTTAATTAAACAGGTACATCCAGCCATAATTAAGTAAATGTTTCACAAGAAACACCGGCTTTACATAGATCACAAAATATTTTCACATAAAGCTATAGATAATGTCACAAACTCTGTAGTGTACAATAAAATCGTTGGCGTGAGTCACGTTCGTTGATTTGCAAAAAACCACTGCTAATTGAGAACCAATGTAAGGTCAATCCACATCTTCATACAAGAAGAACTGACTTGGTACATGTGCAAAGTACTTCTTTTCAAATGATAACTTGACTAGCCCCTGGATAAGGTAACCAAGTCTTCGTCAGTTATCCAGGCTTATAGTTGGAAAGTATGATGAAATGCCGAGGAACAGAAAAAGAGAGTAAGGGACGAAAATATTCTTAATTAGAGCTAGTCCATGACTCAGCAGATTCTGTTCTGGATAAAAATGTATGATTACTCAGATATTTCTTTTTTGTATTAGAACGCTATCTGTACATCTGCATTTCTGTAGGTTAATGAAGATAAGTCACTAGTAAAATGACAAATGAGCAAATAGTCTCATGAAAAGAGGAGACTGAGAAGAACTATGTTGTTACACCTGAGCAATTTTCTTGTATCAGTTACTTTTGTAGAAATATCTTCAGAAACGTTTAGACTGTGCGAATAATGCACTTCAAGGTCAAATACTAACGCAGGTTTTGACTAGACGGTTTGTATTCTGGGTCACGCCATTCCTCGTAATCTAGCTGCTTGTTTTGCCGGCTTCGAAAACCATTGCAATGTTCTCCTTGTACATAATGACCTAATGAATAAGTGACATTTAGTCGCACTACATTCACCCACAGACAAGTGAAGTGAATCAACAAAAGATATGATATGATTGATCAAGCTCTAGATTGTGGTAAGTTTAGTTCTGTGTACAGACAGACGCAGCTAAACATGTCTACTAATTACTCGATCTTTACGGTAAACTGACTAGCGGAAAATGGTTATGAATCACTTCTAAATAGGTTTGTGCTTTAGTGTTTTGTCTTTGTCAACCCAACATAAGAAACATACCATTTTTAATAGAGCTCTGGAACATATACATTGAATCGTTACTCAAAACTTCGTATTGTTGAAAAAGCGCCATATAATCCTCCATACATTAGAAGTGCAAGTAATCAGACAGCAAAATCGCTTACAATCCCATCACTTTCGAGCTGTTGCCTTTCTTAATAAGTACAGAACTCATCAGACATCCGAATCAACACTGCTGATATCAAACACAGTTGTTTCGACAACCACCTTGAAAAATGATCTTTACTACTGAGATATCCGCACAAATTCATTTATCAACTGAAGCTCACTTGTATGCAAGAATGTTTGACAACCGACAACATACGTTACATTTAACATAATGACACGATATTATGGTACTCAACAGTTGCGAGTACAACAATTATTAGACCAATCACTCATTAAAATTTCACCAAATCACTTGTTTTCTTAAATTATTTCTAATCCGCACTTGAAGCAAGTCTGTTGTTTTCCCAGTTGATAATAGACCACTGGTGATATATTGCCAATTGAGTTTCGTTAGGGGATAAAGTTGTTATCCAGTAAGCAATATCTCTTCCCAGCTTTTTCATATGATAGAAACCTTGTTCACTATATTTCATAACATTTTAGTGTCCTCATCTAAGCAGCAGCGTTGTAGACAACTCAGTTACCCAATCGACAAAAGTACCTACAATGATGTAGAATCTACCTCACATTTCAACCTGGTAAACACCATCACTCTCGCCTACAGCAACGCATTATCTAAGAAATCAGCCAATTTCTTCGTTTCATCCTCTCTCAGACGTCTGACACTCCTAACCTGTTCGAATAAACCTCCATCGAACATCATAAGCCTTCGAAGATAAATATTGGACTGTGTTTGTTATACACGTTTTCACCTAACACTAACCTGGTTTGGATAGATCAAGACTATATGAAGGTCAAAATTTATATGAGTTCATCATTGCCTGCAGAGCGGTGAAGTTCCATTCTACTAGTCAAAAACATTCATTCTGTATGTCTATAAAGGATACACTAGAAGTCTATACCGAACTACAAGATGGCTTGTTAATGTGTTCAGATTCGATGTGCGTACCCAAGGTTGCTTTTGTATGCCTGCTACTCGCTACATTCAGATTTGCGACCACATGCTAGGATTGCCATCCTAAAATGATAACTCATCGCGTGCTGACTCAGGCACTTATAGCATGACTCACAGGTTGACGTTTGGTTGAATATGATGGTAGATAATAACATCGTGTTTGTCAACGTTTTCTGACGACTTCATTATTCTTGGTGCATCTTCGACTTTGTTGAACAGTTTGTATGCATCTTAAATCAACTTCTCTTCCATCACTACGAGTTCGTCAAGGTTACAGATCACTTGTATTGTTATGACAAACATGAACTTATTAACGTGTTCCATCTCACAAACACTCTGCAAGCGAACCTTCCTGAACACCAACTTTTGAAACACTCCTTAATTAACAATACCAATCACTGAAGTTACTGTATACTTACTATATTCGTTGTGCGTTTTTGGAAATGTCGATTTGTCTAATTTTTCGTGTCAGGGAAATGGCGTCAACCGAATGTGTTATAAATTCGACATTGTATTTATCTCATTTAGTCAACAATAACTCTCTCTATCGAAGAGCAGTGTTTCTTGTTCACTTTTTATATGAGTGAACAACCCAATATGACATAAACAGTAGCAATTTTAACGACTCGATCCTCCAAATAAATTGGTATTTTACTAGTAAATCAACGTCAATGGATAACAAATATTATTTCTGTTATGGATATGGACAATGTGGGCGATACTTACATACCAAGATGACCATCAACTCATTCTGATAATATTATCTTTGTTAGTTCTAAAACCAAAAGCATACAACTTTCTTTAAGAATTGGTGGGATATTATCTTCTCCCTGCGAATACCGTTAAGTAGATCAGTCGTCCACAATCAACGCCAACAAAGCAGTCAATTCGATGTCACGGTTTTGTCTCCGTTGACTGAAATACTGGCCTTGCTGAAGTTTTCAAAAGCTGTAGTCTGTTTATTAACAACAACCGGTTCGACGATATCTATGGAGAATCAAACATTCACGCGTCTGTTCATCCAAAACAACTTCAGTACTGGTGACTGCAGAAAAATAAATTTATTTCACTTCATCGTTGATTAGAAAATAAATTACAAATGAGTATAATACTTTACAAATTTACAAAAACAAAATGATCTCGTTGAGTGTGCTCAAATCTAAAGATGAGCATCTCACAGTTACTAAGTCCATCATCATCTGTCCACTTCAGAATGAACTTGCTTTCAGCTCATTCAAAATGTTATCATGAACAAGCAAATAGAAATAGGCCTTGTCAAGTCAAACTCGCGTGACAATTAAAATAAAATTGAAACGAGAATATAATAGTGAGCAATTAGTTCAGTGTCCTCAAATTCATAAGTCTAGCACTCATCAATTCTCAATAGCTTTTGCATGTAATCACAATTACTCTTACAAATTGAAATTACTGAAGAGGATACTTCAGTCTACGTTTTCTACGTTTAATCAAAATTGTATAAATAAGCATCTCTTCCTTGCTCAAAAGAAACACTGAGTTCAGTAGTACCGTTCATCAGTTTATCACTCATGAATTCTTGTTTTCATTTCCATGTTATCACACTAGTTCTGATTAATTGAATATACTTTATAAGCTCTTTTAGTTCACTTCTCGAGGTTCGATGAGCTTTTTCTCTTGCCACTGTTATATGTAAGCTTTCTCAACGTCGATTTTCTTTAACTGTTTTCTGCCAGTGTCCAATGAAATAGTCAAATTACATGCAGTGCAATGTTTGTGACTGTCGTCTACGTTGATTTTTTATCCGGATTCTGTCATTGACGTTTGAAATGCCTGATGAACACTACAAGATACCAGACAATTGGCTTGCGTGGAATGAACCATTGAATCATGATGAGCTGTTAATATTCAGCTTAATGACTATTTTCAGTGGTTGGCCATCTGCTTTCCGTTCGCCAACTAACGATTTTAATCTGGTTCACGTGTACTGTCTTTTGCGTCTTCAGGAAGGACGCTATTCTCTGTGCCAGCATCCAAGCGATTGCGATACTTCTGAGTTACATCCTTGATGTAAATGCTATTGCTTTATCAATTAAGCGTGGTTGTAACAAAAACCGATTAGGATAATCCGTTACTCTTAGTGTGAATATGCTCGTTCGCGGAGTTTTTGATCGTTCACAATCATGCGTAAGATTGAGAAACTCACTGACTGGAATGCAAACGCATGCATTTTTCATCTCCCGTCAATCCAGGTGTCTGTTCAACGGAACCAACCGGGGTCCTGATGATCATCAGAATGTGGTTGGCAGATATAGCTAGTCCATCCACGACGGCATGTGTAGCAATACTTCTGTTGCGATCTGTGTTGCAGCTTGACGCTGTCGAATATTCGATCTAACATTTATCAATCCGTGACGCTTTCAATTTTGCGCGAATTATCGTTATGTAGGATTTAATTTGTCCAACGCATGTACATCTGTACATATAGGACTGTTAACGCAATATTGGCGATCACAGAATCTATTGGAAAGCTATAAACAGAACAAGGCCCATTTCGCTTTAAACTTTATCTGTTTCGACCAATATAGCATGACTTATGAAAATGAATAAAACTATGAGGCACATGAATATAATAAGATAATAATGTCCTTCAACTAGTAGGTCATTTACAATAAAGAAAGTTTACAGACTCGTCAGATTAGATTACGTAGTTGGTTGAGCTAAAAGTGCACTGGAATCGACACCAGCGTCAGACGAGTTCGCTTACTTTTCCCCTGTTTTTCTCTCCTGATCTTTGAATGGGTTAACAAGACTGCTACATCACAAGGTAAGTAGGATATACAGTGGACAACTTGAATGTGGCCAAACGAATTAGACTTCATAGATGACTTAAGAGTACTGAAATACCAGCTGCTGAACCTGAATATGTGTCTTAAAGAGCAGTTATTTCGTTGCTCACTGCCCTCGTACATCCTGATTCACTGAGATTGCTCATGTGATTACTCACAGATTGAAACAGTGTCATAGTTAGCCCACTAGTTATGCACGCAAAGAGGTCGTCTCTCCTGTTCAAAGGGCATGTTCTCTGAGATAAAGGGTGAAATTATATTTTCAAGTCTCAGAGTTTGAACGTGAAGTCTCAACTTTACTCTGTTCCAAACTTGTGTGAAACTATTTGTTCAAATTCTGTTAGATATTTGAGGCGATACTTTAGGCTAAGTCAGTCACATTTCAGTTAATGATGAAGGTTCAGATGATCACGTAGATTCATACATTGTGAGACATCGATATCAAAATATACAATCATGCTGAACGGACCTATTACGAGAAAGCAAGAGATGCAACATTCGATAATGGTTTATCTGAAATTCGTGGATTTTCGAGTAGAATAAGACACGTTTTCTAACTTCTAGTGTCTTCGTAAATTTCAGAGCTTTAGAACAACAACACAATCCGTCCATAAGCTAACAAGAAACTTCTTCTGATTTTGTGTACGGAAAATGTTACTTGACGGAATACTATCTGCATGAAAACCGGTCAAACATATTGTGCGTTAAGTGACCATCCTTACTGTATCCCATGCCTTGTTTTTTGCATGATACAGAAGCAAATAAAGCAACTAACACTGATCTTTTTAGATTAGGTGAAAACCAATGATTAGCAAGTAACGCAGCTGACCATTTTCTTTACCAGGCTGACCTTGACACATTATTTAGATTCCCTAAAAGAAGGGCTTTATAATTCAATGCTAGAAAGAGTGAGCTGTTGCACGTCCGACACAGCAGAGATTACCATTATAATATAGACGGTGCATAAACTCCATCGGGACTAAAAAAATAAGAATCAAGAGATTTAGTCATTTGCTGCTTGAAAACAACCGCGAATTGCAACATAGCAGCTGCTAAAGGTTCTCAATTGTCGTTGTAGATTCTTGATGCATTCCAATGGTTTATTGATGTGTTTGGGATTTTATAACCCTACTTCTGACATAGCTTAAGGACTATACAGTGTATTCAGAGCCTGAGATTACGGACTCAATACCTGTGAAATCATCCGGCGTACAGCAATTTTTACTCCATTCTGCAGCTAAAACTGCAGGACCAGGGCTCCTCGTCTTTCACTGTCCAACCTTTGGAGGTATCCGAGAGCACTAAAACATCATTTAATGCATCCGGAATTTCCATATCATCTAGAAACCATAAGGCTGGCGTAGAGTGAGCATAAGATAAAAAACTGAATGCAAGTGATCTGATAACCTGTCGGCTTATGCCTGTAGTGTGTCGATTCACTGCGTGTTTTTAATGTTCGTGATTAGCTCGTCTAGACAATCGTTACTAAACAGCGTGTGACGGTGAACTCAAAGTGATGATGATGAACTGAAAGTGATACGTTTATTTGGGACACACCACAAAGCGAAGAGGAGAAGCAGTGAATAAAGCAAATGAAGCGACGTGAATTGGAGAAGAAATAGAGCATGACTCAGAATATATAGTCACATATTATATATATATATATATATATATATATATATATATATATATTCTATATATATCATATATATAGAATATATATAAAAATAAGACAGACATGTGATCAACGAGATAAGCATGCACACACATGAACAAAACCGACGAATGGTTGACAAAGTCAAATGACAGGTGGAACACGTCATGTGAGCTCATACAAACCAGAAAATAATAAGAACGAATGGTACATATAGGTTGTCGCAAAACAAACGGCTTGGTTAAATAAATTAATCGAAAGGGCTTAACTAAGTTAGATGTAAGCGAACTGGAATATATGTGGAGGCACTACAAACCTCCTAGTAATAATCAATGAATGTCCATGGTAACATTTAATTTAGGTGTGCGATGCCATCCAAATAGACACTGTGATATATTTAGGTAAACTGCATATGCCACGATGCTTCTTAAGAAATAATAGACCTTCATCTTGTTATCAAAACTGTTGGTGATGAGTGAAATTGCTGGTATCCAAGATCTGCTTCTCACAAAGTTTCCTAACACCTAAGCACGATTCAATGAAAAAGATACTATTTTCTTGATCACTATTCGACGACTGGACTAATGTTCAAATGTTTGTTGCCCATTTGTAGCCGTTGTTGATGTTTAACAGAAGCGAATTTATCCGGCCAACTAGGTAGCTACTCGATAAAATTTTAACAGAAATTAGGGTTACTATCTGTTCAAGTGGTGGTAAGTCTTGTTCTTGCAAGCAAAAAAATTAAACTACGCTTTGCAACCGCAGATAAAGTACTATTCGAAGTGGAAGTAGATCACTACAGGTGCCCTCCTCTAGAAAAAGTTTACACTATCGATGCTTAGCGGTTTCGCTAAGGGTAGTAATCGGCAAACGTGAGATTGTAGGGCGTAGGGGTTGGCGGACAGTAAGAGATCGCTGAAGCCCGAGTAATCAAAGAAGGTCTTTCATGGGAAAAGGATACCAGGGGTTACGTGCCATATTTTTTGCTCGAATAAGCGCACCAGCATGGTTCGTGTCCAGAATCTGAAGATTCAATTCGTAGGGATTTGGACCAGAAAACGCTGCGGACGTAGGACGGAACCAGATTGAGTGAAGCGAAATGACCATAATGACCACGCCCGAGACCACAAATATGCCAGAAATATTCGGAACCATGACATCGACTGAGAGTTTTGACATTAGCGTGGGTGATCAGGCCAGTTTTGCGCCATAACTGGCTGAAGTCGATGATACCAAAAGGATGATAGTCGGAGACGTAAACTCGGGATAAAAAGTCGAAGAAAAGGATAAAGGCGTAGCATGCACATAATATGAGGATAAAGTCCAATACCGTATCCGTGTTTCATTGACGGGTTTGTCGCCAGAACGTTCAAGTAGGCATGCTCAGCGACCGGAACTTCTGATGGTCAACTGCTACGTACCTCGTAAGCCTGGAACCTCATCTGAAGTCAAGGGCGGCGTGGTCTACCGTTGCGTATGCGATACCGGAGTATCGTCCGTAGACTCAGCAGACGACGCGTGCTTTTTTATGGGTCATGAGAATGGGGCTTCTGACGTATCTAGAGTCGGGTCCGAAGTAGATGTAGGGATCTCGCTAGTTGGGTTGATGGGTCTTGCAACGGATCTCAAAATATCGAGTAGGGCACCATCATCGACTTGTACCGGCTTGAGACGATCAATGCTGCCTATCTCGATGAGGCTATGTCGACTAACCTTGAAGGTCTTTTCATGATGAGAAATCACGTAAAAATTTCCTTCGTAAGGCTGTTGCAAAATTTTTGCGTACCGAATCAGCTCGTATGAAAACATGTAAACAGGTAGATAACTCTTGGGGGAGAGTTATCTGTCGATTCTGTATCTGAGTTTACACCGGAGGCAGTGTTCGCATAAATTCAGACAATCGTGGGACGTAGACTAATAAGCAAAAATTATTTAATTCTTGCTCCGTAAAGTTCCCCATGCAGATGCAATATCATGTTGTATGCGAGTTCACAGGCAGAACATTGAATATCTGCCTTGAAGCTCATTCTGATACCTAAAAGGAAGATCATCTTTAAGGTTTCGTATCAACTGTTTTTTGTGTGCTCAAAGAGCACGTTTAGGTTGGCAGCATGACCGTTCTCCTAAACCATTTGAAGCTGGTTGGTAGGCAGTAGGGTGTGTGCTCTCCGTACCAAGCGGCCGGGTCAGCGAGGAGAATAATTCGGACATGAATCGTTATCTTCCGTCGTTTCTGATAGTCAAGGGACAACCGTACAGCGTTATCCGTCGTCCTAGGAAGCAGTGAGCAGATGTCTGCACCGAAATAGACTTGAAGTGAATAGCTTCGGGTCATCCTGTGAAACTATCAATGCGCGTGATTATGTAAACTTACCCATGTGATGGTGGCAGCGGTTCTACAATGTCTATATGAACGTGATCGACGCGCGCATCAGGCGTAGAAAACCTGCCAATTGGGGCAGATGCGTGCCTGTGCACTTTTCATCGTTGAAACTGTAAGCATCGCTTTATGCACAAACGGACATCTTTATTTATGGACGGCCAGACGTATCGTGCAGCGGTGAGGGGTACTGTGACTGCTATACCTGAATGAGAGTCCATGAAGGGCATCAAAGAAGAGACAGCAATAAGCAGATGGTATGGTGTGTAGGCGAAGACATCTATAAGTACCACACAAGATAGTACCTGAGCTAGTGGCTAGGGATAATTCCCGGCACTGAAGGGATGTAAAATATTGTGTTTCTATACTGGAGGGATCACTTGCTTGGTGGGCGGCCATAGCAGGAAGATTAAGTACCGGTAAAAAAAATTGCATTCAGCATTGCATTCGGCAACATAGTTCGGCTAGGCTTTAACACGACGGTCTGTCTTAAACTACGAGATATACTCCAAATATCTGCACTACGTGGCGGGTAGCGGTCAGACTTGGTATTCAGAGCATACGTTAGAGGCTTATGGTCGGTGAAGAGGATAAAGTCGCGAGCTTTAATGCGTGCCGGAAATGTTTGATGGCACAGTAAGCTTCTAGAAGTTCTCGACCGAAAGCGCTATATCTCGTCTCCGTAGGAGTGATGTGTCACGAGAAAATTCGAAGGGTTACCAAATACCCGATGTAAGGACCGTTTTGAAGGCTTTGTTTATGGAAACACCTCCACGTATGCATCTGTAATTCATTCATATGGATTCCTCCAGTTGCACATTTTGTTAGACTGTTCGATTCCATTTGAGATGATATAGTCTATTGTGGAACATGTTACCAGTTACTATCCGTATCTGTGAAACAATCACTAAGTTCAAGAAACTAGTCATGCTGTTGCTAGACTCTAAAGAGATTTATCGACTATTCCCGGAACTCACAACAAGTCCCCAGGCACTCTTTTATGGTCCACCAAATATTTAGATAAACCTCAGAAATGATAGACAAATCCTCCCGCTCCTACTAACAATAATAGGTCACGCATTTGAGGTGCTTCTAGAAACCTTTTTGAATGTTTTGTGTTTTGGAAAGTCCCTCCATGTGTACATATTTTTGCCATGACATGACGGACTTTTTCCGTTGACATTTTTGGTATTTTATTTGATTCCAATTTGAGATTTTATCATTGTATATTGTTATTCTTTCTATATTTTGTACTTATATTGAAGTTTTTGTGTTTGCTTCTGATCTGTATATATGTTGTTTAAATTTGATATAATATGGCTACCGCCACATTTTTGGATGGATATCGTGCAGTATAGGAGTTCACCTAGACCTCGGAACCTTGATACTCATTCAGAGTAACTTTGAATTAGAAGGCGTACATTTCGTTAGGTATTGTTTGTATTTCCATTTATTATTTATTAATAGACCATTTTCCCCTAGAATTATTGTGTTTTTATATTCAAAATTGGGAAGTGCGTCCGACATACGTCTATTGGAATCGAATTGAACTGCCACGATAGAAAATCCAATTACAGTGCTACCCGTGACTTTTCTCTAAATTTAAATTCCAATCATTATTTTCATATCTCCAGAGCAGTTTTAGTTTTTATTTATAGTAGACAAACGAATTTGAAACCCTTTAGATGCTGATCAACTGCTGTCGTTTACAAGGAACTCAAACTCCGTGTATCATTGTGAGTTCCTTCTTGTTTAAGTATTAACGGTTCATGATATTTTTATTTCCTCGATTCATTAACACCCAAGCACCTTGCCTGCTTACCAACTTATCGCTTTGCTCATTAATTTTTAACATTATTTCAACTCTCTTCCTTTCTTTCTCCTCTTTCCAGCTCCCTGTCCTTGCTATCTCCAAACCAGCTATTAACTGATACACATCTTACAATTAATACCATTAGTTTACTTAAAATCAGTGTGATATGCTACGTGGATATTTTGTCTTTCATAACAAAAGGCGAAGTTGTCTTGATTACTTGTAATGTGGAGCTAGTAGAGAAAGTGAATCACGATAAGGTGTACAAAAAATAGAGAGTAGACTAGAGACCATTATTATTATTATTATTATTATTATTATTATTATTATTATTATATAATAATAATAATAATAATAATAATAATAATAATAATAATAATAATGGTCCTCTAGTCTACTCTCTATTTTTTGTACACCTTATCGTGATTCACTTTCTCTACTAGCTCCACATTACAAGGTAATCAAGACAACTTCGCCTTTTGTGTATGAAAGACAAAATATCCACGTAGCATATCACACAGATTTCAGTAAACTAATGGTATTAATTGTAAGATGTGAATCAGTTAATAGCTGGTTTGGAGAGAGGCAAGGAACAGGGAGCTGGAAAGAGGAGAAAGAAAGGAAGAGAGTTGAAATAATGTTAAAAAATTAATGAGCAAAGCGATAAGTTGGTAAGCAGGCAAGGTGCTTGGGGTGTTAATGAATCGAGGAAATAAAAATATCATGAACCGATTACTACTTCCTAAACAAGAAGGAACTCACAATTGATACACGGAGATTTGAGTTCCGTGTAAACGGACAGCAGTTGATCCAAGGCATCTAAAGGGTTTCAAATTCGTTTGTATCTACTATAAATAAAAACGTAAAACGGGTGCTCGGTGGAGATATGAAAAATAATGATTGGAATTAAAATTTAGAAGGAAACGTCACGTGGGTAGCACTGTAATTAGATTTTTTATCGTGGCAGTTCAATTCGATTCCAATAGACGTATGTCGGACGCACTTCCCAATTTTGAATATAAAAACACAATAATTCTATGGGAAAATGGTCTATTAATAGATAATAAATGGAAATACAAACAATACCTAACGAAATTTATGCCTTCCAATTCAAAATTACTCTGAATGAGCATCAAGGTTCTGAGGTCTAGGTGAACTCCTATACTGCACGATATCAATCCAAAAATGTGGCGGTAGCCATATTATATCAAATTTAAACAACATATGTACAGTTCAGGAGCAAACATAAAACCTTCAATATAAGTACAAAATATAGAAAGAATAACATATACAATGATAAAATCTCAAATTGGAATCAAATAAATTACCAAAAATGTCAACGAAAAGTCCGTCCATGTCATAGCAAAAATATGTACACATGGAGGGACTTTCCAAAACACAAAACATTCAAAAAGGCTTTTCTAGAAGCACCTTCAAATGCGTGACCTCAATTATTGTTAGTAGGAGCGGGAGGATTTTGTCTATCATTTCTGAGGTTTATTCTAAATATTTGGTTGGACCATAAAAGAGAGTGCCCTGGGGACTTGTTGTGAGTTCCGGGAATAGTCGATAAATCTCTTTAGAGTCTAGCAACAGCATGACTACAGTTCTTGAACTTAGTGATTGTTTCACAGATACGGATAGTAACTGGTACATGTTCCACAATAGACTTATATCCATCATCAAATGGAATCGAACAGTCTAACAAAATGTGCAACTGGGAGGGAATCCATATGAATGGAATTACAGATGCCCTACGTGGAGGTGTTTTTCCATAAACAAAGCCTTCAAAACGGTCCTTACATCGGGTATTTGGTAACCCTTCGAATTTTCTCGTGACACATCACTCCTACGGAGACGAGATATAGCGCTTTCGGTCGAGAACTTCTAGAAGCTTACTGTGCCATCAAACATTTCCGGCACGCATTAAAGCTCGCGACTTTATCCTCTTCACCGACCATAAGCCTCTAACGTATGCTCTGAATACCAAGTCTGACCGCTACCCGCCACGTAGTGCAGATATTTGGAGTATATCTCGTAGTTTAAGACAGACCGTCGTGTTAAAGCCTAGCCGAACTATGTTGCCGAATGCAATGCTGAATGCAATTTTTTTTACCGGTACTTAATCTTCCTGCTATGGCCGCCCACCAAGCAAGTGATCCCTCCAGTATAGAAACACAATATTTTACATCCCTTCAGTGCCGGGAATTATCCCTAGCCACTAGCTCAGGTACTATCTTGTGTGGTACTTATAGATGTCTTCGCCTACACACCATACCATCTGCTTATTTGCTGTCCTCTTCTTTGGATGCCCTTCATGGACTCTCATTCAGGTATAGCAGTCACAGCTACCCTCCCCGCTGCACGATACGTCTGGCCGTCCATAAATAAAGATGTCCCGTTTGTGCATAAAGCGATGCTTACAGTTTCAACGATGAAACAGTGGCACAGGCACGCCATCTGCCCCAATTGGCAGGTCTTTCTACGCCTGATGCGCGCGTCGATCACGTTCATATAGACATTGTAGAACCGCTGCACCATCCACATGGGTAAGTTTACATAATCACAGCGCATTGATAGTTTCCACAGGATGACCCGAAGCTATTCACTTCAAGTCCTATTTCGGTGGCAGGACATCTGCTACACTGCTTCCTAGGACGACCGGATAACGCTGTACGGTTGTCCCCTTGACTAATCAGAACGACGGAAGATAACGATTCATGTCCGAATTATTCTCCTCGCTGACCCGGCCGCTTGGTACGGAGAGCACACACCCTACTGCCTACCAACCAGCTTCAATGGTTTAGGGAGAAACGGTCATGCTGCCAACCTAAACGTGCTCTTTGAGCACACAAAAAACAGTTGATACGAAAACCTTAAAGATGATCTTCCTTTTAGGTATTCAGAATGAGCTTCAAGGCAGATATTCAATGTTCTGGCCTGTGAAGCGCATACAACATGATATTGCATCTGCATGGGGAACTTTACGGAGCAAGAATTAAATAATTTTTGCTTATTAGTTCTACGTCCCACGATTGTCTGAATTTATGCGAACACTGCCTCCGGTGTAACTCAGATACAGAATCGACAGATAACTCTCCCCCAAGAGTTATCTACCTTGTTATACATGTTTTCATACGAGCTGATTCGGTACGCAAAAATTTTGCAACAGCCTTACGAAGGAAATGTTTCACGTGATTTCTCATCATGAAAAGACCTTCAAGGTAGTCGACATAGCCTCATCGAGATAGCAGCATTGATCGTCTCAAGCCGGTACAAGTCGATGATGGTGCCCTACTTCGATATTTTGAGATCCGTTGCAAGACCCATCAACCCAACTAGCGAGATCCCTACATCTACTTCGACCGACTCTAGATACGTCAGAAGCCCCATTCTCATGACCCCATAAAAAAGCACGCGTCGTCTGCTGAGTCTACGGACGATACTCCGGTATCGCATACGCAACGGTAAGACCACGCCGCCCTTGACTTCAGATGAGGTTCCAGGCTTACGAGGTACGTAGCAGTTGGACCATCAGAAGTTCCGGTCGCTGAGCATGCCTACTTGAACGTTCTGGCGACAAACCCGTCAATGAAACACGGATACGGTATTGGACTTTATCCTCATATTATGTGCATGCTACGCCTTTATCCTTTCTTCGACTTTTTATCCCGAGTTTACGTCTCCGACTATCATCCTTTTGGTATCATCGACTTCAGCCAGTTATGGCGCAAAACTGGCCTGATCACCCACAGCTAATGTCAAAACTCTCAGTCGATGTCATGGTTCCGAATATTTCTGGCATATTGTGGTCTCGGGCGTGGTCATTATGGTCATTCGCTTCACTCAATTGGTTCCGTCCTACGTCCGCAGCGTTTTCTGGTCCCAAATCCCTACGAATTGAATCTTCAGATTCTGGACACGAACCATGCTGGTGCGCTTATTCGAGCAAAAAATATGGCACGTAACCCCTGGTATCCTTTTCCCATGAAAGACCTTCCTTTGATTACTCGGGCTTCAGCGATCTCTTACTGTCCGCCAACCCCTACGCCCTACAATCTCACTTTGCCGATTACTACCCTTAGCGAAACCTGCCTAAGCATCGATAGTGTAAACTTTTTTCTAGGCAGGAGGGCACCTGTAAGTGATCTACTTCACTTCGAATAGTACTTTAATCTGCGGTTGCAAAGCGTAGTTTAATTTTTTTGCTTGCAAGAACAAGACTTACCACCACTTGAACAGATAGTAACCCTAATTTCTGTTAAAATTTTATCGAGTAGCTACCTAGTTGGCCGGATAAATTCGCTTCTGTAAACATCAACAACGGCTACAAATGGCAACAAACATTTGGAACATTAGTCCAGTCGCCGAATAGTGATCAAGAAAATAGTATCTTTTTCATTGAATCGTGCTTAGGTGTTAGGAAACTTTGTGAGAAGCAGAGCTTGGATACCAGCAATTTTCACTCATCACCAACAGTTTTGATAACAAGATGAAGGTCTATTATTTCTTAAGAAGCATCGTGGGCATCTGCAGTTTACCTAAATATATCACAGTGTCTATTTGGATGGCATCGCACACCTAAATTAAATGTTACCATGGACATTCATTGATTATTACTAGGAGGTTTGTAGTGCCTCCACATATATTCCAGTTCGCTTACATCTAACTTGTTAAGCCCTTTCGATTAATTTATTTAACCAAGCCGTTTGTTTTGCGGACAACCCTATATGTACCATTTCGTTCTTATTATTTTCTGGGTTTGTTTGAGCTCACATGACGTGTTCCACCTGTCATTTGACTTTGTTCAACCATTCGTCGGTTTTGTTCATGTGTGTGCTATGCTTATCTCGTTGATCACATGTCTGTCTTATTTTATATATATTCTATATATATGATATATATAGAATATATATATATATATATATATATATATATATATATATATATATAATATGTGACTATATATTCTGAGTCATGCTCTATTTCTTCTCCAATTCACGTCGCTTCATTTGCTTTATTCACTGCTTCTCCTCTTCGCTTTGTGGTGTGTCCCAAATAAACGTATCACTTTCAGTTCATCATCATCACTTTGAGTTCACCGTCACACGCTGTTTAGTAACGATTGTCTAGACGAGCTAATCACGAACATTAAAAACACGCAGTGAATCGACACACTACAGGCATAAGCCGACAGGTTATCAGATCACTTGCATTCAGTTTTTTATCTTATGCTCACTCTACGCCAGCCTTATGGTTTCTAGATGATATGGAAATTCCGGATGCATTAAATGATGTTTTAGTGCTCTCGGATACCTCCAAAGGTTGGACAGTGAAAGACGAGGAGCCCTGGTCCTGCAGTTTTAGCTGCAGAATGGAGTAAAAATTGCTGTACGCCGGATGATTTCACAGGTATTGAGTCCGTAATCTCAGGCTCTGAATACACTGTATAGTCCTTAAGCTATGTCAGAAGTAGGGTTATAAAATCCCAAACACATCAATAAACCATTGGAATGCATCAAGAATCTACAACGACAATTGAGAACCTTTAGCAGCTGCTATGTTGCAATTCGCGGTTGTTTTCAAGCAGCAAATGACTAAATCTCTTGATTCTTATTTTTTTAGTCCCGATGGAGTTTATGCACCGTCTATATTATAATGGTAATCTCTGCTGTGTCGGACGTGCAACAGCTCACTCTTTCTAGCATTGAATTATAAAGCCCTTCTTTTAGGGAATCTAAATAATGTGTCAAGGTCAGCCTGGTAAAGAAAATGGTCAGCTGCGTTACTTGCTAATCATTGGTTTTCACCTAATCTAAAAAGATCAGTGTTAGTTGCTTTATTTGCTTCTGTATCATGCAAAAAACAAGGCATGGGATACAGTAAGGATGGTCACTTAACGCACAATATGTTTGACCGGTTTTCATGCAGATAGTATTCCGTCAAGTAACATTTTCCGTACACAAAATCAGAAGAAGTTTCTTGTTAGCTTATGGACGGATTGTGTTGTTGTTCTAAAGCTCTGAAATTTACGAAGACACTAGAAGTTAGAAAACGTGTCTTATTCTACTCGAAAATCCACGAATTTCAGATAAACCATTATCGAATGTTGCATCTCTTGCTTTCTCGTAATAGGTCCGTTCAGCATGATTGTATATTTTGATATCGATGTCTCACAATGTATGAATCTACGTGATCATCTGAACCTTCATCATTAACTGAAATGTGACTGACTTAGCCTAAAGTATCGCCTCAAATATCTAACAGAATTTGAACAAATAGTTTCACACAAGTTTGGAACAGAGTAAAGTTGAGACTTCACGTTCAAACTCTGAGACTTGAAAATATAATTTCACCCTTTATCTCAGAGAACATGCCCTTTGAACAGGAGAGACGACCTCTTTGCGTGCATAACTAGTGGGCTAACTATGACACTGTTTCAATCTGTGAGTAATCACATGAGCAATCTCAGTGAATCAGGATGTACGAGGGCAGTGAGCAACGAAATAACTGCTCTTTAAGACACATATTCAGGTTCAGCAGCTGGTATTTCAGTACTCTTAAGTCATCTATGAAGTCTAATTCGTTTGGCCACATTCAAGTTGTCCACTGTATATCCTACTTACCTTGTGATGTAGCAGTCTTGTTAACCATTATTAAGTGAACAGGGAGCGAAAAAAGAAGTAGAGGTAGAAAAAAAAAAAATAAACGGAATGGAGAAAACTAGCGTTAAAAGAATAAGCGAAACAAAACTAAACAAATAAAAAATAAAAAAGAAAAATTAATAATCGAAGATTAATTTTTTTTTTTTGT
>OX103972.1:5341891-5454391 GCA_944470395.2 Schistosoma turkestanicum
ACATCGTAAGGAGCCGTAAGCAAACAAAATGTTCTTCCCCACACACATGGGTAGATTGAGATTATCGCACCCCCGTCATAAATGCTGGTCAGATACACCTCCCTCTCACTTTTCGTGATGTTAACCTCGCCTACGTTCACTGGCAGACTTTAAGCCATGTTTCGTAATAAACGCTCTATTTTTTATACACCTTATTGGAATACATCTTCTCTACTAGCTCCACATTGCAAACATACCAGACAACTATGGCTTCTTTATCCATGTAGCATATCATACTGATTTTAAGTAAACTAATTGTATAATTTATAAGATATGTTTCTGTTAATAGGAAGTTTGGAGATTGGAAGGTTAGAGAGCTGCCGAAAGAAAAAGAAGAACTGAAAGGATGGTAAAACACTAACTAATGAGTGAAGCGATAAGTCGATGAGCAGGGAAGGTGTTTGGATGTTAAATAATTGGGGAAAGCGAAATTTGTTAAACCATTATTACGGAAAGAAGAAGGAAGTCACAATGATACATGAAGTTTTAGTTAATTGTATTTGATAGTAGTTGAACAACATTTACAGGCATTTCAATTATGTCTACTAGAAACAAAAGCAAAAACTGCTGTGAAGATATGAAAATGATGATCGGAATTCAAATTCGGAGAAAAGTTCGGTAGATGTGATGTTTCGGTTCAGTTAGATCTGTTATTAGGATCACTCTGAATTCCGGCTATATTTTCGTTCAGATCTTCAGGCTTATAGCTGCATACTATACTCACATCATCAGCATATAGGTATGCTATTGTTAATCTTGTAGTATTACATATATCGTTTATGTACATAAGAACAAGAGCAGAACTAATAAACTTCCGTGAATAACTCCACTGGTTATTGTTCTTGGAAATGAAAGGCAACCGTTGGTCTTAACATTTTGTCGGCGCCCATTTGAGTGTGAGGAAAACCATGAATGTAGTAGGTTCCTGATTTCGAATGACCGTAGTTTGGGTAGAAGACTCTTGCTTTGGACGTTATCAAAAGCCTTCCTTAAGTCGAAGAAATGGACTGATACTAGAAATCCTTTGTCTTCATTTTGCGTGTTATTATTGAAATAATCATTCAGGCATGTGTCACACGACCTGGAATTCAAGAACCCATGCTGTGAGGTCGATATCATATTGTTGCTAGGTAGCTGTTTTATCCACTCCGTCTCAACTACTTTCTCCACCACCCTGGATACTGGTGTAGTTATGATTATGGGTTGGTAATTTTCTACATTCGCTGTAGGCCCTGATTTAATTGTTGGAATGATAGGTGTAATCTTTCAGATAATAAAGTATCACTCTGTAGAGTGTGATAGAGTGAATAGTTCAGGAAGAATAGCACACAGATTATTGTTCCTATTTTCTAGTAAGGAAACTGCATTTGATGCATTCAAAAAGCTGCACACAGAATCTGACAATCTGTTTTGTTCCGATATATGAAAGTGAATTCAGGATAGGGTGGGCATAGATGAGGCTTCCTCAACCCAGTCGCGATAACCTATCACTTCGAAACAGATCATAGTTTTCAGGAGATATAGTTAGATTAGAAATAATACTGAAGGTCCATGGCTCAGTTACCATTATAAGTGATGGTTTTGAATAGTCGCAAACATGACTGGTATCTGTCTTTTTATAACATATCGAAAGAGCTATGATAAGACACATATTCAACAAAGTCCCACTATGCTAAAAATATCTAGATTATCTTTAGTAAAGGAGTTACTTTGACCGACATTGGTGTGGTTTGAGGGGTTAGGGGTGACAGAGTTCGCTGAAATTTACTGGAGGGGTTGTTACCCCGTAGGAGAGGTGCAGAATGTTGACTGTTTGAGATTGTGTGAGCGGAGTGCTTTTATACTCTCCATGTTGAATGAAATGACTTGAGCAATATGTCGCGCAAGAGGTACCACGAGTGGTTGTATCCGAAGAAAGTTTTGATTAGCCTGGCAGTGCAGTGAGGTTTTCGTACAGTCTTGATGATTCAACTCGTTACCAGGGTTATAATTTTTCGGAATTGATTTAAATTGAAAGGTGATTGTCGTGCACGAGTGCCAGTTGTTATAACTTTTTCTAAATTTGAGGATCATGTTTACCAGCTGGCTTTGTATGGTAGGACGCATCGTGTCATCATTCTAGGCTTTTTTGCTAATCAAAGCCTGAGTGTTAGGGTGAGGGTATGCAGTGAAAAATCTTCTACTTCCACCTTCACTAATTACTCTAGGATTTAGTGGTTGTGCAGTGCACTTAGATTTGTGTATTTATTATTTGTTTGCATGATCAGATAATGGTCGGGAAGGTTCCTCATATTATCAGTCTTAAAACCCAGAGAGGCTTAGGGTACATCACATGAAATTAAAGGAGTAAAACTGTTCATCGTAGCTGAAATATTTGCAGCCGTGCGGGTTTGAATCTCACCTACTTCTTATTTGATAACCAAGGTTTAGTCGGTTCACCATTCTTAGTTAAAATAGAGATAGTTTTGATCCACTCGATGTGTTTTTCAAAACAATTCAGTTTATTTCGCATACTCTCGTGAAATATATTTTGAGTATCTAGTTTTAAAGTTGTTAATTTGAGATGAAATCTTGTTGTTTTTGGGTCAAATTCAATCAATATAACGTTCTAACAGCCGGGATTAGTAATGCAAATATCGTTAGATTTCTTGATGACGGAGGAGATTCGTACTTCGCCAGAAGATTTACAGTCTACGGTCTCATCAATATCTACATGATTGTTTATTTGCTTATTTATATGCGTGACATTGAGAGTTGTCTCCTCTAGAATTTCAGCTGTTACAAGGACATGTGATGTTGTCGGCGAAGATTAAGAACACGCAGTAAATCGGCACCGTACATCCTATTTTGGAATAGTCAACAGAATACTTCTGTGCCGTTAACTAACAGTTGAAGAAAAATGGATTACATAATTACGGAAGACAGTTATTCATTTGAGTCGGTTATTTGAATATTCTCACTCAAGTTAGGAATGCAATCAACAAGATATATCTGCCATCTGTGCATCCTCTGGAAATCACTTCGATATAATCACAAGCATTATGTAAAAGGATGAAGTGTGACTAATAGTGGAGTCCAGCATGCGTATTTCTTCCTTTCTAGGAATCATAAGCTTTATGCAGCCGAACATCAATCCTGAGATGCAGGTAATTTTGGCTTACGATTCTCACACAGAAGGAAACGCGCTGCCTGGATTTTACAGACAGGCACGGTTTATCTCTGCTCATAACGTAAACACAGCCTTCGAACATATATTCGTGATAAAATCAAATCTCATATTATCTCCGGTAATACTGTTCTGTAATACAGCAGTAACTCATGGGATACGCTACACTGCTTTCTATTTATATGCCACTTTGTGAAAAGGATACCTCATGAAAATACTAAATTAAGGCGATCTCAGCAAGTGTGAGAACTACAGAGGCAACATTCTTCCCTCAGGACCATGAAGAATCTTCAACAGGGTGTTGTTAATCAGAATGACCCCCAGTGTCGTTTTCCAAAGGCTGAATTACGTTAGGTTTGATCGTGTATCGACCGAATTGCAACATTATGCATCATTCTGGAACAATCAAATGAATAGAAATCATCAGCGTACATGAGCTTCACTGACTACAAGGGACACCACATGTGCTAACCAAATCATTGTGGAAAGAGATGCCTTGGTGGCCGCAAAAACCCTTACAAATGAGCTGCGTAATCGACAATTAAGTAAGATGAAATGAAGACGTAAAAGATCTAATTGGCGAAGCATGAGTTGTATTTATTCAACTGAACAATATTTGAAACTGCAAACGAATGGACTCCATAATCAGTATATTCAGTATAACTGACAAGAAAGTTCTACTACTTAGGGTAGAAACTTGGAGTTTGTTGTTCAGAAACTACCAGCGACGACGTACTTTGGGAGAGAACAAATCAGAATCCAGAGGAGGAGGAATTCAGGAAGAAGCGGTATTGGTGGATAGGTCACACACTGCAAAAACCACCGAACTGTATTACAAGACATGATCTCACTTAGAACACTTAAGGTAACAGGAAAAAAGAGAAGGCAATGTAACGTATTTGGCTGAAGAATAATAAAGACATTAGAAAAATGAACGAAAATTGGACAGGACTGGAAGGAAAGCCCATGACAAAGTAGGTTGGAGAAAACTGGTCAGCGGCCCACGTTTCATAGGGCGTAACGGGTGGATGAAATAAGTAGGTGTGTATCCAATAAATTTTTGAAACAAAGTGGTTTGCAGAACAAATAGTCAACGTCAGTGAAATGAAATTTTTAAAGTTGTTGATTTTTCGTTGTTGAAATAGGTTGTTTTTCCAACAGAAAAATTTGATTAACATCGATATATTGTCAGATCTGCAGTTATTATCGAAATTAAGAACTGACAGAAGCTCGATCACTGTTATCAGGCAACCTTTTCGTCCTATTGCAGGACTTCTCAGATTAGCTTATCGACCTTCAATATGTAGAGCTATCGTTTCAGGGAACTTCAGTCTGTGACGCAAACCTATAAGTCTAAAACACTGAGTCAGCCGTCATCCATTGGTGTTCTTGACCCACTTCAATCAATACATGATATTGCATAGATCTACGAAAAATCTGATGTCAACATGCAAAATGCAATACAATTTATAATCCGGATGTTGCAGTGATGAGGTAAACATGCTATTCACAGTGAGAGTGAGTGTGTTTTCGATCTAGTCAAACAGCTTAGGAAAATGAACCTGAGACGGTGACTGTTATTATTCCCATTTCAATGCTAAAAATATCATATCGAGCATGAAACTCGAGAAAAAGACTATTTGGCAAAGAATATTTGTATTTCGCCTGAGTTGATTTCAAAAACGCCTTTCGTTAAGTTTGATACAACACTTTAAAATATTAGGCGTCAGAGGTGGAGTGAACGAAGAGTTGATTTCCTGCTATCGCCTACGATTGTGTTTCATGTCGTTTTTTCATATGTGGCATAAAAAAATAAGCTTTCTTTTATCACATAAAATCTTATTTAACTAGGTGGCGATCTTGTTTTGTTGGTCTTACAAATCGGAATTTTTATTCAAAGATTCATCCTCTAAATCTTGGTAAGTTAAGATCAGTTTGTGATGTAGACTATAAATTTATTGCAAACAGCCAATTATTTATTTCATTTATAATATCAATCATTCAGTCATCGATGATCAGATTTTAAATGCATTGCTGTCATTGTCGTGAGATTTCGTGAGCAGTTGAATTAATTAGTGTTAAATTTGAAGCAGCGACTGACTGTAGACACTAAATGATTATCACAAAATATGGTTTACTGATTGAAGTGGGACATGGAAAATCATTGGATACGAACACACAGAGATTGGTAAATATGCATAAAGTTGATCAATTTACATTTCAAGTGATTATTGTAAGAAAAACTAATGCTACAATTTGTTGAACTTCATCAAATCTGCGTTTAGTATGTTCCCTTGTGAATCGCTTCTCTCATAACATGATATGCACTTGAACGGTTTATGATATAAACTTCATTATTATTTGTGTTCCTGGATCTGAGTCGAATTTTTGAGAAAAATGTTTCTAATCCTGAATGTGTTTTTAAGGTCCGATAAATATAAGCTTGATATGTGATAAGTGAGGTGGGCAATACACACACACGCACTTCGCTCAAGTGATATGAAATGGAATGTCACTAAAATGTGGCTATCAGTGAATGCGAGAGTAGAGTGCCTGGAGATTGACAAAATATACACTACCAGAGTACACTGAAACCCAAAAATGCTTATTTTGTGAATGGATGCTCATTGATTGTGTGCACAAATTTTGTAAAACAAAACTCTGTTTTCTCCAAATATGTACACTATCTATTCGCGCTTGACTTCTTCTTCTTCAGAAGTCACAAGAGTCATCATATTTAATTTATCAATAAAAACACAATTGAAAATACTCAACAGACTGAAATATTTACAGAACTAGTAAATCAATGACACGGTAGTTTAGGTGAACAAATTATAATGAAACGATTTCCTTCTCCATTTTATTAGAATAAAAAGGTTAGAAACAAGGAATACAATATATATTCACAGTGTTTAACTGAACAGAGTTAAGATCAAAAGGTGTTTTGTTTGTTCACAGTTAATAATACAAAGTTGTACAACTGTAGAACAAGCCATAGAGCAATCATGATTAAGAATAAATTGATTATTCAAGCGTAATGAGAATAACAAATGATTATGTAGCAATTGAGCATATTATCTTCCGTTGTCTACTGTTAATAAACACCTGTATCTCGAGCATGATGTCTTAAGTGTTTCTCCACGTTTACGTTCGATGCGACTGTTTAGAATTCTGACTTCAAAATCAGCTGATAAATGTTTTGAGTTGCAAATAAGACCAATGCTACAAAAGCCTATTTCAAAAATGTATGAATTAGTTTACAACTATAAAAGCTCATAAATATTATGTTATTGCCAATTTCGCTCGAATTTCAACACCATCACATCCGCTTGATCGATGAACATTTCACTTTTCCGTAACAAAAAATAAATAATCTCACAAACGATTTAACTTACTTAGTAAAACTGATTTTCTGTCATCTGAGAACGACGATAGGTAGAATGATAGCTTATAGAACTAAATTATGCATCATGGAAAAATCTTTCATTGGTATTTACTGATTGACAAGGCTGAATTAGATATGCCCTGCGTTTGTCATATGAGCACAGGTACTTCACTAACTTTTATATTACCATTCTATTTTTCTAATTACTGACAAGTGTTATACTCACTGTCACCATTTTCTCACAGCCAGTTTCAGGCTTATTCATGTGTAATTGTTGTTTTTGATTGTATTGTGTGCTGTGATCCAGTCGATCGACACTGAAGCCACGTCTGTTGACAAAAATATATACATACATATATATTTATGCAGATATCGCGAAAAGTTCAGTGTTGCTGAATTTCGGGTTCATGGTTTGTATGCAAAATAATGGCTACTGACGGACCGATTGGAAGTTGAACATCCATCTAAATTCAATGACTGTTATTTATATTTGCATTTCACAAATTCAGATTCTTCAGGTCACAAAATACAGAGCACAATCGTCATTGAATATATCCTCATCACGCATTCCGATTTCATAGACTATCCTTCATCGTCTGCTAATGGAAAGTATTTTCATTTTCGTAAATCTAAAAAAACCACTTATTGTTCTTGTAAACTGTGGAGGATATTGATTCTAGGATGATCTAGGATGCTTGTTTCGTCATGTTCAAGAGTCATCAATGGCTTGATCTTACGACTGAAATTCACATAAAGCGACAGTGTGATGGAGATGAAATGTAGAGAAAATCATTTCAAAGTTCTTTTCTGCACTTCCATTAATGGAATTACATCTTTAATCTTGTTTGTACAATAGTTACTTGCAGTAAATGGATCCTTAAAACAAATGGAAAGCTTCACGGAAAGCAATCAACATCCATGGTTATTTCCCGAATTTTCTTTTTGATTTAGTATTTAGTTTGATAGAAATATCGTGCTAATCACACCTTTAATTCCGAATTCTGTCCGTAGAATCTGTTGTTCGTAAATGACTGTACATCCTGAAACATATTGCACTTTGTCTAATGATGCATCAGTTATCAAACTTAGAAATCTGTACTCACATAACTGATCTACCATGTATCGAACAATTTGAAGTACAAAGATGAGGCCGAATTCTGTGATACTGTGTTTATAATACGGACTAAATTCATATCACAAACGAAGCAAGTCAACAGATATACATTAACTATTCAAAATAATATTCTTTTCCACATCCACACAAATGAACGTGTTCAATATGTTAGAAAATTTTACACAATATATTTTCACTACATAAACAAAAATCATTGCAAGTTCTCATACTCAAAGTCTTTTCATTGAAAAGATGGATGTCATTGCCGGTGATGGTTAGAGCGCTTGAGGTCTTGTACATTGATCGCATTCATTTTTCTTTCATTTATCTTATGTCTCGTGTATTAAGATATACTACTTATTTAAATTCAGTAACCAGTGTTGACTTTAATACTAATAATCTCCGTCGCGTTGTGAGACGCTTCTATAGATGTAACACAAGGAATTTCATCCAATATCCTAAAAGAATTATTGTTCAAATCCTATTATTTAATTTCCACTGGTCAATTTCATGATCGTCTGAGATATCAATGTCACGTGTTGTTTCTTGTTGGTCACCCTGAATTTCAAAGTGACTTCGAATGTTGTTTCTTTTTGGTCGTCTTGACTGTTAATGTCACAGACTTTGGTTATATTTCCTATTTAGCCTAAATGTATACAAACACATTGTCTGTAACGTTCTACGATCAAGACCCGGTCATGTATCCCTAGTGTGTGACCTTGGTTCACTTCTGGACTCGAACCACGTACTTTCTGAAAGCTTGTAGAATACACGTTCTACTTCACATGAAGTCTTCTAATTTTTACTCAATAAAGGGGCGGGACAGTGGGATTAGAGTAGCATATGATGTCGCCGTATCCTCGATCCTTGTTCTTGTATTCCGACTAAGGTAAACTCGTCATATTTCAAGCTTATAAAAATGACGTGTTTAAGAACATGCAAAACAAAATCAAAATTTTTGCATTTTATGCTGCTACAGGTAAATTGGAATTGTCATAAACAATTAGGGATATTCTACTCAGCTAACAGATTCAATGATGTCCATTGATAATTAATATGGTAGTAAACAATTTATTTCGTCACTCATTAGTGAAACGACTATGAAAATTGAAATGTCCATATAATATGAGATGACTTCATAAATTAAAAGTGTTAAGTACACTATATCTATTGAAGAGGAAAATGAGAATCTGAACCAATTTCTTCCACTGTCCAATCCACACTTCATTACACTGTAGTTATCGAATCAGTAATAACTGACATGATCCTACACCATGTTTGACAGAATCTATCTCGACATGTTGAATTATGGTTGAATTCGACGTTTAAAGTCTATTCTAGTGATCATCTCAAATGCATTTAATTTTAGTGAATCAAACTATCTATCATTCAAAAATGCAATTATATTTTATTTCCGGTTATTAATTTATTCTAATCTAATTGAGAAACGATAATGATGCATTTTCAAAGATTAGTTTTTCATTTAATTAAAAACTGTAACAAATAATCATCTGTTCAAATAACGGCTGTTTTGGCTTTTGCAATTTTACCAAAACAATCGACATGAATTCTGAATCAGGTATTCACCGATAATCATCAGTGTAACCTATCATTTAGGCAATGAAATAAAATGATAAAAGCTTGTAAAGTATAATCCACTTATCATATCGGATATAATTAATTGGGATTCCAACTAAGGCTTGATGCTTTCTAATCGTTCTAAACAATTTGTTATTGCCTATAAAAGTCACTAATATCAAGTTGTACTCAAATATCAGCCATAACTGTTTTAACAATTGAACTCAAGTTCGGTGACTTCGACCTTATATATTTTAAATTTTTAACCTACAAGCACTGACTTAAATTAAGACAGCAGTTTGGGCCATGGATTCGCCTATAATAACATCGGCAGTTATCTAGTCTGATCTAGTACTATTCTTACATACGGAGTAATGATTAATTATTGTATCCATGTGTGCACGTGACGTGTACATTTAAGTGAAATATCCACGTTGTTGCGACGATACTTATTATGATAGGAAGAAGTTGTTTATTCGATTTCTAAAATGACGTAGAGAAAAATCCATAAACGCTGATTATTTTTCCGTGCAACACTTAATCTATTCAAAGCATCAATTACTACAAATCTGTATCGGAAGAATTCAATACAGATGTGTTTGCGCTTGTGGAACTGTGGCTTTGCTGACACGATGTCTATATTCTAAATCAGCGTTAACCGTTATTTTATATAATAATTGATGATATGAAATCACTTATTTCCTTTTTCTCATGACTGACTTGACATTTGTCACCCAGCAGCAGTAATGAGTTTTGAGTTGTTAGTTACAATCTAAATGAAGTTGACCAGACTCTTCGCAAATTGAGATTTTAAAGTTTCTGACAGATGAAAGTATGTTGGATGGGTACTGTTGTGTTTACCCCGAGATTTGAGCAGAATATCATTCATTTTAAATGTCAATATATTATCAATTTAGTAACGGAACCCAAACGGTCAGTTACTTATGTACCTGGTATCATTGAAAATATTTCAAAGTGAATAATAAATGAACTGTTGGTCAATTTTAGTGGTGATCGAGTCGAGATTGACTATGATCACTAGCTCAAACTTGTGAGAATCAATATATTCAGGGTTAGCAATATGTTTGAACAGGAAAACGGGCGACATAAAGAGCAGAATGTAGTGAGTGATGGCATCAACACAAACAGAAATTTGCGCGTAATTAAAGGTTTTCAGTAACGTTAAAGGAGCACAGAAAACAATCATTTTCACAAATGAGTACGATAAAAAATGTTTCTCCGATTACAATCACTCCGCTACAAGATTTTGAAAATGTATGTTATTGAAACTAATATTATTGAAACTAAAGTTACTTTTGACTGTTTCGAATTCATCGCTTGCACTACTTAAAGTAGTTGACTCCATTGCTAAATAGTTGAGAAGATAAAACTTTTGAAAATCAATGATTTCATCAACTCTCGTATCCAGTCTACTCGATGACTGAAGTTTGTTTAGAGAGTGTAGTGTGTCGGTTTACTGCGTGATCTTAAGCTTGGTTTATAAAACAGAACATGAACTCGTATTGATAAATACGTTTATTCGGGTCACACCAAAAAGCAAAGCGGATTAAAGAAGGCTAAGAGCCAACTCAAAGAAATAGAACATGACTAAGAATATATAGCAGACAAAAATAAGACAGACATATGACAAGCGAAATCGGTGGGCACAGACATGAATGAATAAAAGCGAAGAATGATCGACAAGGTCAAATGACAAGTGAGATATGTCATGTGAGCTCATACAAACTAGACAATAATAAGAACGAATGGTGCATATAAATTGTTGCTATACAAATGGCTTGGTTAAATAAATTAATCGAAAGGGCTAAACCAAATTAGATGTAAGCAAACTGGAATATATGTGGAGGCACTACACGAGAATCGCGTAACAATTCTTGTTTGCAATCTACCTACTTAGTTTGTGATAATATTGTATCGATGTGCTGGATTTTGTTATTGTCATGTCATTAGAGCATCGTAGCTTAGGCTGTGATGAAGAAACATGGTAATGTAATTGTCTGACGCAAGTAAGATTACGGTTGTTGTGGATGTTTGATCATCAGAACTCTCTCGAAATAAGTCCTAACATTTTATTTAGCGTTTTCGCGGACAAGCTGATCTGTTGACCTAGTCATCAAGCACTTACGTCTGCCACTATACCTCACGCAGTAAAATAGCCAAGCGGAAACTGTTGTGGATACGTTTAACAGGGTTATATATCGGAAAGGGAGGGGAAACCCGTTGATGCGTAACAAACACAACATCTACAAGTAAGAAGTTACCAGAGCAAAGTTGTCTAGCGAAATCCTGACAGGAATAAGACTGACAACGTTCCACAGCCTGATGACAAAGTAGAAAAGGCAATGCTTGTACGAGGTTGAATTTCCTGTGTTTGCCCGTTGCTGCAAAACATACCCTGGTCCTTGAACAGAGGTGCGAGTGGTCAGAGCAGTGTTATTTACAAAGGACTTGTTGAAGGCAAATAATGTTCCTGTCATGGAAATCAGATACGCGAACGGCCACCCTCAAATCACTCATGAACTCCGACCGGAAATCTTTTCAAGTACCGTCAACTTATCAGCACCGAAAACATGTTCAAAAAAGCTCGAAAAAGCGGTTCATCATTCCAATATGAACTCTCCCTAAATGCGTGCAATAACAATCAAGATGCAACTTGACCCCAGGATGTACGCTTTTGTTGCGGACGTAAGACCTCCAGAACTAACATGAAAAGTCCAGAATTCGATTTTGAGTTTGTGAGCATGAGCCGATAAGTTGAAATTCAGAGTACAGTGCTCGCCAGTAAAATCCTTGACTGTGTTATTTTAGCACGCTATTTTTGTGGCTACCACAAGGACGTTCCTATCAGGTACAAATAAACGCGGTTTTTGTGCTCCTCAACCTCAAATTACTAAGGCCGTTGTAGAATACACTTCACACGATTTTTAAAGACTTTCGATATAGTTAGCAAGGACAGGGACTACTGGATCAGAATGGCATGACATGTCACTCGATCATTTGTCTTCACTCTCATTCAGCGAGCAAGTGAACTCATAATAGTTTAAAGCATATCACTGATCGAGCATTTAAATTGACAACTGTACTTTTGGAACATGGATCCTTCCGAACTTGAATTATTACTTGTGCAGCAGCTGAAATGAATGCAGATGTTGACAGATATCACGATTTTACATTTCAACCAGTCTAGCTTATCTAATGTAATTATAGCACTGTCAAGGGACGGCATCGCAACTTGATCTCTCAAATCAAGCTGAGTCAAATGAGCAGCACAAGTACTGTAATTTGGCCCTACCTTTGAACTCAAGAAATCACTCACTGTAAGATATATGCTAGACATTAGGCGACAACTCGCCATTATATAAAACTGGTTACCGACACTTGAAGCTAATAATGAACGAGAAGATGACTTTCCTTTGCTTTCGGGCATCGTCCTGTGACATAAGAACACGGCTACTATGTCGCTTAAAACGAAGTTCTAAACTCAGTCTTATTGACATAGCCAGTAAATACCTAAGTCTCAATAATCAACGAGATATGGCTACGGTGCAGAGTGTTGGGTCCATTCTATATGAAGTTCATTTTATAGAGAAGACACTTGATTGGGGTATATGCGCCCCTAAAACACCCAGTCGATCCCATTATAGCTCCTTTCAAGAGAGAAAAATGATTCAACTAGCACCTTGCTGAAACTGTGGTTCATGTTCTAAAGTGCCTATTGAGGCGATAGAGATGCAGGTATTGTAAAGTGGCCTTTCATGAAGATGGTTTTCCCTAACGAGAAAGCTAAACCGATCAAGATACAAGAAGCCTGTTTCTCGACCGGGGTCAATATGTTGAGCCTAATATCTTCCTGTCATAATCATGAAGTTAAACAGCACAAATTGTTCATGTGCTGACATTTTCATGGTTCTAAATGCAGTGCTAGAACAGTATCATTATCCTTCGCCAGTTCCCGCAGATCTGTTTACTATGCTGATATTTTTCGCGAAACTGGATGTAAGAGATGCTTTTATGGAGACGTAAGTAACTAAAGCATCGGAAGAGCTGCTAAATATCAATTATCATCTCAGTTTGTTCCAGTGTGACCGTCTCAAGACATTTTAATTGTTGCGACGCCATTGGAAGAACTACAGGAACGTACGACTTCCGTACTGCAGGGCATCAGTGACCTCGAGTTTCGGTTACTACCAAAAAAATATTAGTTTTTCTTCCTGTCGATGTTTTTAGGGTTGATCTTTTGTGCCGACAACCCCAGATTGGATCTCAAGAACATCCCAGCTCCTAAACTAATGCTCACTCCTGAGAACGCCTCGGCACGATGCTACTTCCTCGGAAATGTCGTAGAATATTCAGCGTTTGTTCTCTGTATGCACGATATTCACGATCCACTGAATTGTCTACTGTAAGACAGAAGTATTTGAAACTGGATTTAAGAGTCTAATGCGTCTTTGTGAACCTGAGTCCATATATAGGTTCGAGTATTTGTCATTGCACAACGATTCAGCGAAGCCGCCCTTCGAAGCTGCAGGCGTTACAGCGTATAGCGTCGGAAATAGCCGTTATTCATTCATCCCGCACAATATTACAGGCAGAAAAAAGTACACCCAGATTGAGAAAGAGGCTCCTGGCCCTGTGTTTGAAAGTTTTCAAAAGTTTTTTTCGACCGGAGATTTGTACATTTTGCAGATCACAAGCCTATTCTAAAAATCATCTTCTGCGATATACCCTTGTTATTTTTGGGTGTGATTTGCAAACCAATACCGATGCACTCACAGAATTAGGTAGGGATATACGTTATCACATCTCATTAATGATCAAGTGTTAGCTAAAGAAAACACGTCAATCGCTTTTATATTATACATATTGACCTCCAATAGAGCAAGATATCACCAAGTTGGTTGGATAGACTAATGTCGAGCCTATTCGTGGTGTAATTCATTGTGCATTAGTCAATAAATGTAATTTCGTACGTAAAGTTTCCTCTTTCACATTCAGGAGAACACGAAGATAGACCTATCAAAATAACGTTCAGCCATTATAAAATTTAGTCGGCCGGCATCCAGCAGTGTAACTGACTTACCTATATCAATCCAAACACAATAATTATTATAAAGACTTTGTTCACATCCATGTATTTAGTTCTATTTGCAAATCTGGGCAAAGAGTGTTTGGACAAGCTTTCTAACAAGAATAACATATTTTCGAGCACTTCATTCATGAGTCAGACAACTGAAAGCAATGGCTTCAGCATTAAGTTTCACTCTTTAAATGTTGTTAAAACAAATAATTTCTTATCAATGATTTGAACAAAACTAATTGAGATGCGGGCCAAACTAATTCAAGTGTGTGGTTTCGTGTTTCGAACAGTGAATTATGTAACGGTATTCCAGGTTTGCTGTTACGAGTTGTCTTTCGTTGATCGATCTATAATTTCAACGAAATTCAAAAATTTCAGCTACCTTTAAACCGTGAATGCACAAAATGTGTTTGCTATGATTTGACCACAGACTTAGAAAAAAATATTATTTTTCAATTATAGTAGTCAGGTCAATGTGAATAAAACAAAAAGATTCCAAAAAATTATGTGTCAGAAGTTAATCAGTTGTTCATAGAAATCTAGGGAACGTACTTTATTTATCCGAGAAAATATGCAAAGTATACGTTCAGAATAATGGTATCATAAATTCACGGTACTATGTACAACCTAAGAGTTAGATGTTATATTTTAAAAATAAAATTATCAATTATTCTTCTTGTTTTTCTTCCGCAAACTCTACGACAACTATCGCTTATAATACTTCAATTAAAATTACTTTTATTACTGCCACTATTACTACTATTACTGTTATTACTAATGACGCGTTGTTGCACCTTTACACAATGAGGATATCGCATGTTCGATGATTTTAAATAAAATCACATCAATACACCTCCGCTTCAAATGATAACAGTGGCTGTGACCAATTACGTGATTAAACAAACTGACATTTTTGTACTCGGTTTGTTCAATATACTTTACCTTTTGAACTGCATTAACTATCTAAAATTCGTCTGTTTATATTTGCTTGATGTTGATGCTTCTCCAAACCGCTTCAAAATAAAAATTTGTTTTTTAATAATGTTTTTCATTTTGAAACTATCGCAGAAATGATCACATCTGCTCTGTATCATGTCCGGAACATCAACTCTCTTTTCTTTACTATCACAACTACTAAATCACATTATGTAGTCAGTTTCATTTCCAAAAACGCCATCATATAGTGTCATATGTCTCTGTTGTTGTTGGAAACTACTATTAGGTATGCAGATGAACTTACAACATTCTATTTGTAAATCATTCCATATGGGTTTTTTTAGTAGTTGTGACTGACCTTTTCGATTCAAGTGTCACTGGATTTCACCCTTCACTCGATCGTGTTATAAATTTCCACGGGAATTCAAAATAAGTTTACGAATATAACAACCCATAGAATGCAAGGTTTCTACAAGAATGCGGATACAATGGACTGCTCCAAATTCTTGCGTAAATTATTTGTTACCTACTCTAGCACGGTCGTTTCGCATTGCTTAAGTCATAAACATTTATGTATGTTATTTTCATCATGCATTCTGCAAATTCGCGCAAAATTTTATATACTTGTTACTAATGATATCTTTTCATCTGTGTTCAGTTTCGAATTAGTACTCAGATAGTGTTTGTGATTGAGTGGCCAGATCATCATGAACCGCTTGTTGAACCGGTAAATTTAGTTAAGTATATATAGAAATACGAACTTACATTTTCGTTCCAAAAATTCTGTACATTACTTCCAACTTTTGAGAATGTTGTATCCGACTGAGACTACAAATTACTAATACATCATTTATAATCTCTCAGTATATATCGGGCGTATTGATTATCACCATATTAATACTGTACGAAAGATTCTACTATTTGGTATGTTTAGCGAGATCAATATGACTTATTCAGTAGTAGGAATGTGAAGAGACTAGTGATTAAGGTTGAAGACAGATTTTGGATCCGACAAAAATTACTTGTACTTCTATGCAGTTGTGTGCGTTTAATTCGTCAGAATGAACTGAATTCCAGAGCACAGAAATTGTATCACCAATTATTTAGCTCAATTAGCTTTAAGAGTCTCAGGTGATGAGTTTAATCAACACATATTTGATTCGAAATTTCAGAATACAGAGGATAGATGCTAATAATCAATGAGATCATTGACCCTCATCCAGTTATCAATTATCTTCACCTGCATTTCTGAATGAATGTTCATTCTGAATGCTAATACCACCACGGTACAGTCAGACAAGTCAAACATACGATGAAAACTAACTAATCCTCACTGTAATGAACATGTCGACGAGTATCAGGACTCACTGGCTGAGTGTATAAGACAATGTGATATATGGTACGTTTCGCATGAGGTTCTAGTTCCAAAATGAACATTGAATGAATCAAGGATAATATTTTCATGCATTTAGATGAAAATTTTGTTCTCAAAAGGTTAGTTTAGATTGTGTACACAATATATCAGAAGTGACAATAATATAAACTATGCAAATTTTACAATTATATTCAAATTGAATCAGAGATTATGCTGTAAAAAAAATTAAATTTTTAGATCATGCAGACAAATTCCACATAGTGATGATGTTTTATAGAGTTCAAAATAATAATAGAATTCTTTGAAAATCATCATTATTAAACTAATTCTACTATGAACTCTACGTGTTTGACGTTGACAATTCACAAGCGCTCAACGCCCACCTTTATCTGAGAATGAAATATAAAAGCAGAAGAGATTATTGTGATTCAGAAAAATGTATACTTCAATTCTTATTAACATCAGTTTACTTCTTATCCTGGTGCATGCATCTCAACAGTCAGGTAAGTTATGTTTAAAATTCACCATTTTCCAAGATTTTCTCAGACAATGACATTTTGTCTAGTGTACAAATAGAATTTGAGAGATTGTTGCGTATGTATTGTTAACGAGATGGTGAAAAACAGCCATAACGCTGTATCATCGATATTCACGTGAAATCATAGACTTTGCACAACACGTTCACATCTTTGTTGAATTGGTATTATGTGTATAGCTTGTGTTCAGATTGTAAATGATTCGATAGGGATTGAAAAGGGTTATTCTGTGTAAAAAGGTAGTAGTAGATCATCAGAAATTGCTTGATTTACCAGTGTATTTTGTCGAATATATTAGTTTATACGAATATACTCATTTCGTTCAAAAATGTCTGCGTATAAACACCAATATATCTTACGAAATAAGAGTATGTAATCTGTGAAATAAATGGACTAGCGTGTGCATCTCAAAAGTATTCAGTTAAATTAACAGAATCAAACAATCCGTTGACAATGAATGATTATATTGCATGATAATGCGTTGAAAATTCATGCTGATTAGATTTATTCGACTGTGATGTAATAAAATTGTTCATGATTGGAAGTAATGAAAATCAAAGTTCTATTGATTTTTGTATGATTTAAAAAGCATACCTTTTTACTTTTCAGATAAGAAGATGAGACATGAAGGGATGTTTATCAATACAGCACGTAAGTAACAGTTTTACTTTTCCAAAATACAAGTAAGGTACATTCGAAGAGAATGTTTGAGAATTCAATCAATGCATACCATTCATAGAGATAAAAAATAGTCATCAGTTTTTCCTACTTTAGGCTTTACACATTATCCCTAGATTCACTTGTATTTATCCAATAATATCAATACAGTAATTATTCAATGAAATAAGTTATTGTTCAGTCAATATACTCACATCAATAAATTCACTGAATGTTCACTAATTTTATCTAATGCTACTGAGAAATATCGATTATTACTTAGACTATTTCAATTTGAACCTATACGAAATAGTTTGTTTTTTAATTCTTCAGCTGAATTGGATGATGAATCAGCGACGATAAACAGTAATTCAATATAACCAGTCTTACACTTTTGTCAATTCTTTGAATTTCTTTGACTAATTAGGTCATTTTAATTAGAAAATATGTGAATTTATTTTTTTTTTTTCAAAAAAGTTTGATTAGTTCTATAGCTGATTCTAAACGTTTATCAGGAATATTTACAATAACACAATAACAAGCTGTCATAACCAAGCAATTCCATTTATATTTACTGACATGATTAATAATTTTGACCGATAAATTAGCAGTCAAATTTAACTTAACAGAAACAAATCAATATGAAGATTGATCGTTTTCAGCTTTTCACTTAAAGCAAATATGGTTTGTTATGATTTCAACGTTGATCAAAGCCTATTTCAAAATGTCAACGCTCATAAATATTGCGCTAGTAGAAATTTTGCACTGAGCTGAACACGTTCAAAACCACTAGATTGATGGACATTTCATTTTTCCGTATCTATGAATTAATCATCTCACAAAAGATGTTACTTCATTGGGAAAACTGACTTTTTATCGTCATAGAACGACGATTGATAGAATGATGGCTTCTAGAACTAAACAGTGCATGGTCAAAATAATCTGTGTAAGAGCACGGTTAACTCAATAACTACTATTATACGATTTATATTCAATCATGGTTCGACATTGAAAAGACTTACAGAATAGTATCCTGATATTGATATGAACTCAATATTCTTGATTACAAATATTTCACTGAAATATTATTTCTAAAGTAATTCACATTTATATTTCAGATGAGAACTCTCAATATCTTGAGAGAGTTGAAAATGAGTCTTATGTTAGTTTAGGTAATTATCACAGTCTATCATTCGTTATCTGGTTATTGAAACTAATGCCACTCTAATGTTTGATTTATATATTTATACGTTCATTTACGATTTTGATCACTGACTTCTCTTAGGATTATTAACAGATTGATTTGCTTGTCTTTGTGGAACACTTTTCGTTTGTATTTATGTTTAATTTATGTTTAATTTTGCAGCTGTCATTGAAGCTACGTCAGATCCGACTAGAGGACTCAATAATAATAATAATAATAATAACTCACTTGATGGTAATTCAATTTATTTAGTTTGATATTTTGATCAATTTTTGACTAATTAGTTTGCTCCCAACAAAACTGTTCACAAACCATTCGAAAGTAGTATTGATTGTTACAGTTATTCCACTCAACTCAAATACAAACCGATTTAACAATCGTTTGTAGCTGGATAAGCTTTCATGTATTCTTCATGAAATCTCTCCATATCCAATTTTTGATTTCAATCGCTGCATTCTCTTTTGATAAATAACTTATTGATTGGCTTGCCTTTGTTGATCAGTTAGAATTTAATGCACGATTCAATATATTAGTATCAATCTCTCGATGAACTGTGTACAGTGTTATATCAATGTAGTCACAACAATGTACTGACAGAATTTGAACTCATTTTATTCAATATTGCGGAAACAAATTATTATTTTTGGTAATGGCATGATAATTTCAATCTAAAAATATATATGAATTCATAATTTTCAAATGATTACTTAATGTTGTAGTTGATATAGATGATGTATCAAGGACGACAGGAAGACTGAATGATGATATATCCCCAATTGAAAGTAATTCAATTTATATAGTTTAATATTTTGATCAATTTTTGACTGATATATATATATTGGTTATCAACAAAACTGCTCGCAAAGCAGTTGAAAATTATGTGGATTGTTTCAGTTAGTTCACTAAAAATGCAACTACCATCCGATTGCGCGCACTTTTATAGCTGGATCAGCTTTCATCTATTATTCGTGGAATCGCACCATACGCAGTTTTGATTTCGATCGCTGCATTCTCTGTTGATAAATCGCTTATTAATTATTTGCTTGCCTTTGTTAATCAGTGTTGAGTATGTTAGATCGGCAAAACTCGCTTGATAAATGCTTTATTTTGGATCCTACTTTTCCCAGCATGAGCTGATCAGTTGACAATGAGATTTCATTTCCCACCAGGCAAATCCATGACTTTGTTTGGCTGGTGTGTATTTTAGTGTGCTATTTTCTATGATGTATAAATAAACGAGAGTTATATGCTTGATTGTACTGTGATTGCTAGGTGTTTCTAGAATACAATTTCTATGCTTACAAAGCCTTTTATCTTCAGCATGGGATTCAAATTAGCCTACCTGGACGCGGGTAATTGTCTCGTTCGCGTTTATCGACTAAGGTGAACTCGTAATAGCTTCAAGCCTACCAAGTGACGAACCTAACAATCAGTTAGAATTTATTGCACGATCTACTCGTATTTGTAAAATAATATCAATATAGTAATACGTCGATCAAATGAATAAAATTTTCTGTCAATATTATCACATCAATAAATAAATATTGAATATTGACTCGATAATTTCAATTTCAAGATATGTAAATTCACTCATTTATCTGTATTTATACATCATTGTTCAGCTGATATTGATATTCTATCATCGTCGATAAAACGATTACACGTTCAAGATCAATCAATAACAAGTAATTCAATTTTTTTTAAGTCTTACATTTTTACCAATTTTTTTAACTGATACATTTGAAAAAGCGAGTCATTATTAATTGTGCTGATCGTTTCAACTTGTTCAATAAATGCAAATACTACTTGTTAAGTTTCAAATGTATTGATCAATGTCAGTGAATGCTAAGTGAAACTAATCCTATGATATTCTGTTTGAAATGTGCCTAAATCACTTTTCAACTACTGATTCTCATAGGTATTATGTAAATAGAAATTTCGCATTGATCTAAACACGTTAACAACCACTCACTGCATGAATCTATCATTTTACTGAATCTATTATTCAATAAATTTACAATAATGATCACTACCTAGGGATCTTTCACTTTCTGTTACATCAGACTGAGGATTGGTAGATTGACAGAATGATATATATATATATATATATATATATATATATATATATATATATATATATATATATATATATATATATATATATATATATATATATAATAGGCAAAAGTGCAAGTGGATAGTAGGAAGATAGAGGTGTACTGATAGAGTAGTAAGAAAATTATAAAAACATGATAACTAAAGTTTTATCAATACTAGGTCAAAGTCGAATGAATAGACTTCTAATAGTCATTAAAAACATCAAAACCATTACGTCATAAGCAAATGTGTAAAAATAAAATAAGATAAAAAATATAATGTCAATCGCTACTTACGTCATATCCGGCCACGGAAGAGATAGGGTTGTCACGAATTTCTTTTGGACACATAAACTGGGGTTGAATGTAGGCTTCTGATATGTGTAGGAGACGGGACCGAACTCCGTTAGGAAATGATTGAGGTATACGATAGATCACATGAAAAGATCCAGACTTATCTAAAATATGACCACTAACAACCAGGTGTGCTAAGATCGAACTGCGTTTTATTTTTAACTGACCCTTCTTAAACCATGCTGGGAAATGTTCACTCATATATATATATATATATATATATATATATATATATATATATATATATATATATATATATATAAACACTTTGACTTCGATTACAAATTCAAACATATTAGGCATCGATCCAACAGCAGAATCGAAATCGACCAAATTTTCATCATTGATTAGATTTACGTTTAGTCACATGACATGATTCCTTCCCCGTATAAGCACAAAATCACTGCAATTGAAGTCAGTGATCAAACCGAACGAAATGTTTGTAAAAGCATCGCGCTTTTCCACAGAGTTCAAGAAGACCAACAGCAGAACGTTACAGCCAATCAACAATTAGTCAATATATTACATTTTGATGCATCGATATAGTCTTATTGTTTTGTTGGTTGCCAGTACTACATTTTAAAACTTTTACTGAAATATTTATTTACGACGGAAGATTTATTTGTTATTGCTATTGTGAAAACGTTGTAGTACGTCGGTAATTTTCTATTTTAAAATTTTTGAATTCTTTACTTTGAAATGATTATTTAATTTTATAGCCATTATTAATGGGATAGTAGAGAAGATTAAAATATTGCACCGTAAGAAATCGTCAGTATTAGTTTATTTAGTTTACCCAATTTTTTATTTATATCAATTTTTTACTGACAAGTTGGAGAAAAAAAACAGGATGCGAAGAAACGAGTTTTAATTTTTTTATTAATCCAGACCAGTTTATCAATCAATTTCAACCACCATTTGTTAAGATTTGAAAGTTGATCAATATCATAGTATGCGAAGTGTAACTAATGCCATTATAGTTAATCATATAAGCACGGTAACATAATGACAACGATTAATTGAGTGTCGTTAATTGCAAGTGAATTGCGTAAAAATCACAAATTTCGACACACTAAGCATAGAATCAACAGCAGAATCGACGGACGATGACCTAATGATCACCACCGATTCCATTGACGATTTGTAACTTGATATGATTCATCTTCTTCCAGATAAAATACCTACACAATTGAAATGAGTGATCATACTAAACAAAGCGTTTGTAAAATGAATCAATGAGCGTGGCGCTGTTCCAAGGAGTTTTGTGACGTCAACAGCGGAAAGTTGCAACCAATTTATAATCAAACATCATTTTTGATGATTATGATGCTTTTAAACATCCTACTGACTAGTTTTTAACATACTAATGTAGGTTATAATTCAAAGTTCTTTTCATGTGAGCAAAAGATTTTGAATTACTACTTAAACTTATGTTTCTTAAAGAATTTGTGTATATTTTTCAGATACTAAATACAGCTATCTCAGAATAGTGAGAAAAAATATTTCTTCTACGATAAGTTAGTGTCAGCTTGAATTTCATAAACTATTTTACATGCAATCTCACCATGTTCATTTTTGATTTCAATCGCTGCATTTCATTTTAATAAATCACATAGTAATTTACTTGTCTTTGTTGATCAGTTAAGGTTTGTTGCACGATTTACTTGTATTCATAAACAAAATATCAGTATATCAATGTCCGGAGGAAATGAGGACAGTGTCATATCAATATACTCAAAATACTCATATCAATATATCGACTGAATTCTGAAGTCCATCTCAGTCGATAATTTTGATTTTAATACAATTTTTTTCAACTAATTAATTTTTTTAGATGATACTAAACGTGCTGTAAGGCAGATTGATGAATTGGACAATAACATAACCTCACTAATAGGTATTTCAGTTTATATAGTGGGATATTTATATCAATTGTTATGTGTATATAATGTAATTATCATTTTCTTTCTTAAAATTTATAAATCAATTTTTTTATGATCCTATAAGAAGAGATGAACAATGACTAGGCGTGAAATCTATAATACGCGTTTCATCCTCTGTGGTGCTCATTCACAGCTGGATCTACTCGCGTTATAGAAAGGATTTTTCACTAACACCAATAATGGGATTATGTTTGGTACTGTAGTGAAATTGAACTTCAAGATGTCTTTATATTCGTATACATACGAGTTCTAAATAAGTAGAAACGCATGTCGTCAATTCCAGTGATGAAATAATATACGTAACTCACATGAGGACGAACGATATTGCTTTTATGGTTTGAAAATAGCTAGTTCATGAGCTGTTCCTTGACGACATTTTTCATATTATTCACGATGATTTGTTCGACAAAATGTTTTATATAATAAATGGAAATGAGTAAAGCCTATTAGTAGACAAAATAAATTCAACACTTTTACATGAAAATCGAGTTCATCATTTCAGCACCCCAACTGATATATAGTCGTCTTGATGTTCAACTATTCAACACCATCATTCAATTGTCGAATAGTTTTGATGCAGTTTGTCAACATCTGTAAATAGTTGTAACTGATGTTTTAAATAGTAACTTTGTTCATCTGAATGTAGTTGCAATTAATTACAAATTATTCAAATATGCAACATGAAACTGTCCTAAAAATTTTCATCATTAGATTATTGAATACTTCAAACTATTTGTTCTTTATTTCAGAGAAAATCAAGCATGAACATCCAATTCAAACTGAAAATATCGATAAATGTATGTGAATTACAAAATGTAACGCTTCTAATACACTAATTTTTTTCTAGATATTGAATGTCAAAGTCAATATTATCATGGCCATTTTAGCAAATGGCTGCGAACCGGTAAAAGATACTTTTTTTCCATTATTTGATATATTATTTTTGATATCACGTTACACTGTTTCAAGATTTCTTTCATCATATTCTTAGCGGTTTACTTGCAAATTGATTTTGTTTGTGACATTGGATGTAGTTGAGCAGGCTTAGATGTTTGATGCATCCATATGACTTTATTCAAAACAATCAATTATTACGCTGTGAAATAAATCCATTCTTTTGTTTACAAAATAAGCAACGCATATGATAGCTGAAGTAAGCAATGCACAGAATCACTCAATTAAAAACAACCAATATTGTAAGAGAATGATTAACCATGTGTGAAAATACGAGTGAATAATATAGATGGAGAATAATAGCATAATAATATTTTACAAAGGCTCCGAATCGCATTTATTATCATTATTTACTAACCAAGATTCATATTTCAATGAACATAATATGCCTTATGTGTTTAATGAAATCCATAGATTTTGAAGATTATAAGAATAACGTCAAGGCTGAATTTCGTTAGTTGAACACATTATAATCATTGTTAATCTAAATGTTGTCCACGGTATATGGAGATATAAATCTAAAATATTATTTTATGCAAGTTAGATAATTGTGAATACAAGAAACAAAGTTATGTTCTTGTCAACTTCGAAATTATATAGTGTTCAAAATTAAGAACATTTATTTAACAGAGTTAAAATTGTCATCAATTTGCATAACTAGTTTCAAATTCCACATATAAATCACATCCATAAAATTTGGAATATGCATTCCAATCAATTTAATCTGAAAATTATCTACACAGACAGAATACGTGACAACTATGAGTGATCAAATGACAGACATATATAATAATATTCTTTGATTATTTTGCAAGTTATTGTTTCCTAAACAATAATTTAATCGATTGACGAAGGGCTACCTAACAGAGGAAATTTATCGTAGCTACACATTACAATGAACATTATTCTGTTTTTATAAAAAACATTATAATATTTTTTTAAAAACACGATGACACGAATTGCGGATCCAGTTACATCTCGCACTCTACGCATATCAGTAGATCGAAGAAAGTTAACTTTAATCTGTAGTTCATCCACTCTGCATGCATTTTTCACTTCGATTACTGGTTTGATGTAATCTTGAATGCTGATCATAAAAAATCATAAACCGTAAAGTTAAATCATTTGTCACTTGTATTTCTACGCTACATAGAAATTTTCTTTCTGTTCAACATCCACCATTTTCTATAGCAACAGTTCATCTCACTTTCCCGAAAATGGATGAATGTTTTGAAGAAGTCAGTGAAGATTTTCAAGGTGGGTCAGAAACTTCGATTGCACTGAACAGATTTCCATACACCTGAAATAGTTTTTACCAATGACTGAATTATTTTTTGTCTCGATCATTCACAAGAAAACAATGTTTAAAACACCATTTTGTTGAGTAGCACCCAATTCTGAAGCCATAGCTTTCAGGCTTAAGGAAACTCGAAAAAACATTAAAACATGGGTGACGTTTTTGCAAAGGCTTGTCCATATATTGCGTACTGAGAATTTCATAATAAATTAATTGTGTGATAGTGATTGAAGCCATTATAGATAATATGGCTGGGTTTATTAAAGTGAACAGTAACACTGTTAGATGCCAGATGACTAACTTCTAAAGAAAATAGGCATTATTCTCATTTAGTCTATCTTCGTGTTCTCATTAAAATGATAGATGAAACTTTATGTATGCAATTACACTTGTTCCATATATCAGATAGCGAAATATTCATATTGGCGGCTTGATACTTTATTTAAACACGTTTATCCATCACAGCCTGGATAATGACATACCGAATACATAAAAATATTATATTCCTGTACATGAATCTAATATTTTCACAACCTTACATGTCAACCTTCAAATTCTGATCCAAAATGAGGATCGCAAACAGGAATAGTCATTCGATTCCCCCTAAATAATTGTCTCACATCAATTAGACAGAAAATAAAAGTTGGCGAAATGAATGAATTTAAAAAATTTTTGTCTTTTCAATAAAATCAGAAATGGAGTTAACTCATGAAGGCAGCACATGTGATGAATACAAAACAAACGGAGGTAAGTTTTTACACATTTGAAATCATTAATCAATCATCATTGTTAGACCACCATTAGAAACCCGGAAGCACTGGACGGCCGTTTCGTCCTAGTATGGGACTCCTCAGCAGTGCGCATCCACGACTCCTGCTCCTCGCAGGATTCGAACCCGGGACCTTTGGCATTGTAGGCGAACGCCTTACCATCGGACCACTGGGCCGGCATCCAACGGTGTTAATGTCTAACTCTGATTGATCTAGGGATTTTGCGCGACCTCACCCATTTGTCTTTGGTAGTTACTGCCTACACCCGACAGGGTTGAACTCCACTGGTCACGTCTTCTCAACTAGAACTCCGAGAATTTCCTCACGAAGCTAGTCACTAGTGAGCACTGTTACATTATATTGGGGCACAGTTTTGGAGGTTTGCGTTTTTACACATTTGAAATCATTAATCAATCATCATTGTTTATTTTAATTATGAATTTTGTTAATAACATACGATAACATAATTTTACAAAATTCTCATTCACTATCACATTAGTTCAATTGGAAATGTTTTGTATGATACAGATTACACAGGTGACTGATCATTTGGATTCAGTAGCTAAATGAATAACGTAGTGACATTTAAAATGAAAGGTTGTCTATTGGAATACCGAGGTGGGCATAACATAATACTCTTGATACGATTCCATGAATGAGGAATCATGGAACCAGATTTTGAGAAAAAAAATGATCATCTTTATTCACACTGTAATACACATCTCTCTTACCTTGATAGCTGTACTCCATCTTGTGAAACAATTCACGTCAGTCAAGACAAAGAACTAAGCACATAAATTTCATTTTATGAACTTATGAATCAAAATAACTGTTACAAGTGGTTGAGTATATATATAGAGAGTGAAGAGTAGACCGCTTATCGCAAACTATTGTTCTGCACTTTCGATTTCTGAATCATATTTGTAATGAAGTCTGTAGAGGGTTGTTTTCAGTAATTAGGTGCTTAGATTGATTAAATTTTTCGGTTTATTAATCCCTATTTATGACTATTTCTCTACGTTTTTTTAGATAACGATATACTTATTCATTTAATTAATGATAAATATCATCTGATTTACGTCTATAAAACCTTATTATGTAAGATATGCATTAGTTTCTCTCTCTTTGTTCACTGATCGATCATATATTAAATTGTTTGAAAAAAACAAAGATGAATCAGAATGTGGTAAAACTGTATTTGTATAATAGAGTAACTAACTAACTACCTAGCACAATTGAAGCAAGTCAATAAATGAATGAAACAAATGAATTCTCAAAAATCAGATATATCAAACTATTGATGTTTTTTTTATGTTAAGTCACTTCATTGACAAGATAAGTGTCACTGCCATCAGTGAAATAAGCTGTCGTGTAAACAATTTGTTGCAACCTTTCTCTTGCTTACCATACATTCGGTTATGTTACTACTGCCTTATATTCAGCATACATTGGTATCATTGAAAATTTCTAAGCATAGAATGTGACAACGATTATACAGATGTGTGATGTATTCACGTATTTACATCAATCAGTAGTGTCGATTGTGCGATCATTCATTTTTTTTTTCTGTTCCTGAATTGTTGATCAAAAACGCAATAAGTTCCGTTGTCGTTTGTTACTAATTTTCGTACAGTTAGTCGATGATAGTATGGTAACATTAGACAAGGCTGTCAGCTGTGTGTTACTCTGTCGTGCATTGTAGTTATTCATTATTCCATCACTATTATAAGCCCTTTTCCCTACATGCATTCAGAAGCATTATTTATCTTTAACACCATATAAGTTGTGCTTTGAACCCATTTTTATGTATTCATTGATAAAATGGCCAACCCATATGTGAATCGATCTTTTCATTGAACTCCATTTTTACGTATTTACTAATCAATTTGTTTGAAACTTCTTTAAATTCAAAAATGTAGTTTATAATTCATTTTATTTTTGTGATTTTAGATCATTGTCATCTACTATTGAGAATTAAGGATGTTCTACTGAAGTAACAATTCGACTGATATACAATGATGATGATTACGTCAGTTAATAATACTATATTTTTCTCATTGTTGAGACGATTGTCACAATTTGATTGATAATAAATAGGTGATGATTTAGTTAGATTAAATGAGTGACACCAGTTCATTATATTTATTTAGGAGATTGACTGTGAGAGCTTGTCTTGTGATGCATATAGTTGATTTTCTCGATGTGTGTTATATCAACTTCCTGAGCAATTTTCTGACATTTTCTTGACTGAAATCAGATGATTTATTTCTGTCAGTAGGTTGTGGCCGATAGTTTCTAGTCAAAGTATCTGACATTTTTCGACTAGGCAACTGTGATGAAATACTTTTATCTTCTGGATGTAGGCTTAGTTAGTTTTCCAGGTGTCCGCTGCATGCATCTTGCTATTCCCTGTATGCATATTGAGACCTTCTGCTGAGGTTGCTGCTACACTAGTCTTCTTTACTTGCATTTGATGTTACGTGTACAACAGGTGATCCAAATAATCTGTGAAATCCAGACTGTCCATCTTCATCTTTACTAACAATTGTATACAGCGCTGTTCACTGCATCCTATCGTTCTGCACACTTGCTAACATACTCCTAATTTAGTTGATCACTAGAAGCAAAGTAAAGCGTGAGCGTGGTTAACGTTGACTGAACACCATAGTCGATCGAATGAATCTAGACATGTTGAGATAGGTTGATTTCAATGTTTGATCCCTGTTCCATTCTTTATCTTACATACATCTTTTTATGATGAATCAGATTGGGTATTATTCATAAATGCAATGATATTTTAATTTTCAGTTATTCATTCAAACAAATCTATTTGGAATTGAGAAAAAATGATAATTCATATTTGATTACTTTTACGTTTGATTAAAATCTGTAACAAATAATTTTCTGTTCAAATAAAAAATCAATGTTATTTCTCACTTTTTAATAATAACAATATAAACTATTACCGAGTACTTCGTATGAGTCCTTCATGGACAAACATCATTGAAATGTCTCTGATTTGATGATGAATGTTTTTTCGATAACAAAGTCATCATGAATGTTCTGTGGTAAGGATGACATTGTCATCAAGAATATTAGGCGAAATCTGTTATACCATAGTTCGATTGCGAACCAACTCACTCTGCCTGTAAACAAGCATATCAAATAGAATCCACCTATCACATCGGGCATACTAAATTGTGTCTCTTAATCCTAATTAGATCGTACTGTTGATCATACTGCTTATTTATCAAAAGATTTTCGACACCCAAAACCTAGCTAAAATCAAGGTGTACTTAAGTGTCAGCCGTATTGGTAATAACAAAAGAAGTGAAACTCAGGACCACTCACGTCTGATATCCAATCAAGTAATCAAGTTCACTGAGATATTATTTTCATTCACATATTTGAAATTTACACATTACCGACCATCGTTGTAAGTCAAATATACATCTTCTCGATTGCATTTTGATCAGTTTTTTTCGGTATGTGTGCATGTTATGTGTACTACCTCGATATATAATTAGAACCGATGGATCGTTCATAGTCATCAGATAACGGTGATCTATGTTTGAAACCATAACCATCCTAATTAATTACTACAATTAAGTTGATTGAACACGATTACGAACGCTATGCTACCTGCACAAAAAGTACTAATAGAACAATGAGAAGACGTAATTGATCTGAAAAATGTGATGTATTTGCGCGCTATACATTTCGAACAATCTGGTCACACATATTTACTTGTCAAGGCATTTTATATGAAGATGAATAAATGGTCAATTAAATATAAGTTCAAATAGACGTAGGGTGATAATTGTAAATAAAGTAGAGAGAAAATTAAAGTAACATGAAAAGAATAAGAAGGGGTAGGAAAATTGTCACATTACCCTAGGCTTAAATATTACCAAGGTAAATTCAAGGTTATGACAAATTGTTTCTGTTGTGAAAATTAGAACAACACATATAAGCGAACTAATATAAGCGATCTAATCGAAAACAATATTGTTCGCTTATATGTGTTGTTCTAAATTGTTTTTGCACACATAAAAGGGGTTTTAATTCTCTAATAGCCAAGGTCTCCATAAACCTCAAAATTCGTCCTTCAACATTTCTATACAATGTTTTGAAGGCTGTCTTGATGTCAGTTTGTCATAACCTTGAATTTACCTTGGTAATATTTAGGCCAAGGGTAATGTGACAATTTTCCTACCCCTTCTTATTCTTTTCATATTACGTTAATTTTCTCTATCCTTTATTTACAATTATCACCCTATGTCTATTTGAACTTTTATTTAATTGACCATTTATTCATCTTCATATAAAATGCCTTGACAAGTATGTGTGACCAGATTGTTCGAAATGTATAGCGCGCAAATACATCACATTTTTCAGATCAATTACGTCTTCTCATTGTTCTATCAAAATTTATAAAAGGGACTAATTGTTTTAAAAAGTACTAAGTCAGAACACGAAATACTGTCAGATGAGGCCAATTTCGTACTTAGATAATTTTATATACGATAATTCGAATGAGAACAATGCGCATAGAATATTCTAATTTCATCTTACTTGCAGTTGAGCAGTTACAGATATCATGAGATTAGACTATTTAAAAGAAGTTACAAATTAAACTACGATACATTTCATCAATAAACAACATATTCTCACCTTTCCCAGAAAAAATTATTCTGTTATTTATGCAGTAACGATAGTTCGCAGAATCAGCGGACTTGCATGTGTTCAAAATAAAATCCGTTAACGCATACAAAATATGCATTACACATGGTGATAAATTTTCAATTTGGTTTCTGAACATAAATGAACATACCGTAGAACAATCATCGTAACCATTCACTAAAATCAATAACGTTCTACATCGTGCGTCGGTAAATACTTTCGAAGATCAATCCGTTGACAACCGTCTTCTGGTTTACACAGACATTTTATTTAAATTTTAATATAACGAGCTTCAGTGGGATAAAACATGCATTGATAAGAGCTAATAAGGGAATGAGGACACAAGATGTAACTCGGTCACTTTCCGATCTGTCAGCTAGATTTTCGACGGTTTAAGATTTATAGATGTAATTAGATGTAACTAAGCATGAAGTTGATCTGTAATTCCTATCTTCATGTTGTTCTACGTAAACTACAACAGCTTCATTACAACAGGAAAAGGATTATATTATTGAAAGCAGTCAGATCACTGTTTGCCAAATTATATGAATAATGATAAAGTCATTATATAAAATTTTTTCCTAACAAACGTATCATTAGTGGACGTTTCTATACAATATTCACCAGCGTTTAAAAACTGAAATTATATGCTGTATGAATGGTTTAATTATTACATTCAAAATGAGGCCACTATATGGATGAGCGTAAAAGAGAGAATGTTTGAAAAGAAAACTGAAAAGATCATTCATTTTCATTTGAGTCACATTCTATACGTGTCTCTGTTTGTTATCAATCCACGGTTTTGAGCATCCTCACGCATTGTGTTCAGGAAGGTTGAATAGCATCACAAACCGTGCACTGTCGATGAGTCCTATACTCGCATGAAAGAACCGTCCGGTATTTCCTGTTTTCTAAAAGTTATCTGACATTGATCTTTTTAAGGTTTTCAATGAAACTCAACTATCTTCAAAACTCTATAATGAAATATTATTCAGTAGTTTATCTAGTAAAACTGAAATTATTTACATATGCTTGATCCAGCCAATCAAACATCTATAGAGATTTTATGTAGACCAACAAATTATTGTGAGCTATAAAATGTATCAGAATAAGATTTCCAGATAAACGTTTGGTCTATTTAGTCTGAACGATTTCCTATAATTGACAAAAAATGTCTTCCTTGAGATAGTCAAGCAAGTGTATTTTGATAAATAGACTGAATACTGCTCTCGACCAATTCAACTAGAAAGATTCCACATACAAAACACTGAACAATACTCTATCACAGCAATTGTATGGATTATTAGGATTTTTTCAATTTGAAACTTGCAACTGTTACTAAACTGTTTATATCTAATCTTATATGAACGATCATATCCTATGTAACCTGACATATTTTGTTTCAGTCTATACCGTTTTTTTACTAGTTGTTTTAGAGATTGACTAAAAATTTAAAAAAAAAATTTAGGGCAGAAACGGAAAGTGACTATCATTGGAATCCGGAACGCTTTTCACTTTGTATTAAGCAACTGACAGTGTGATACATGTGCACCGGAAGGAGTATTACTATTCCAAGCATACCATCGTACTACAAAGTTTTAGTATTTTTTTATACACTAAAATTTCAATAATTGAATAGATTATTCAAGTTTGTATTCCGGCATTTTCTCATCACTGTGGAAATAATTTTGTTTGCTTACTTTATATTTCTTTTAAATGAATCTATTTACTATATGGATATTCACATATTTCACGGACCTCCTCTAGGCAATCAAAACGATGTAAATACTTTCAAATTTCAAATTTCACAGAGAAGAGAATTTCACACGAAGAATGGATCATGAAATCAATTGATATTTTACGCTTTGTTTATAATTGTAAATAATAATAAAAACATATTTGAATGTTTTGTAGTAAAAAACTTACAATGAACAGAACAGTTGTTTTCCCTCTGGTATGGAATATACGAGTTCGTCATCCAGAACTGGAGATGTGACAGCCTAGAAATAAATCATATTTATGGTCAGATGGTTGAATATAAGCGTGAGGCAATAGGACTATTTCATTAGCAACCGATTCAGCGGTCATGAAAGTAGAAGTTAGCAGGTGGGACCGAATGTTTGTGGCCCAGTTGCTGATAAAGAAGTTGTGCATTCTAAGTGCTTCGGTGTTAATTATGAGATAAAACAGTTATCCAGTAGCTCATATGGATCCAAAATATTTCAGTTCATAGTTTAAATGACAAGATATCATAAATTCTGCACAAAACCCTCATGTTATTTTTTTGTAAACCGCTATTGTTGCTGTCTACCTTAGGCTCAATAAATTTTCAGTCACTTTTATATATTTGTTTCCATATATGTATATAAAGTACATGTATATGTATGTATGAAATCAGAGTGATTTCGATAGCATGTAAAAGAATATTCATCATAATATGAATGATGTTAATTCAAAGAATCATTTTGTGATTTTCTTTTAGTAAAATTGAAAATTCAGAAGTTGTACCCTTCTTATCTATTCTGTTATCAGACTCAACATTTTAACTAACAAATTTTGATTTCACAACATGTTGTGCCATGTAAGTTAGTAGATTATTAATACTAATTATATTTGCTCCATCATGATTAAAAACTAAAGCATTTTGAGTAGTTAGGATTCATTTGAGTTGATGGATGCAATTGACGGTTTATATCACTTTCGTTTTCGTTATGGTTGCATTGTGTACTATTGTTAGCATTATCATTATAAAGAGCACTGGTATTATAACTTGTTGATGTAGGTATATTATTGTTATTGGTGATGTATATAAGAAGTAGTAGTAACTGGTTTTTAATCAGCAAGCATACGTAGAGATTGACGAAATAAATACGAAATATTTATTGAATATGATGGAGAGATGAATGTTTTTTACCAAGATGCAGTTGTTTTCGTCTTCGATTTGATTCAAATACGTTCGTTGATCGAATCAAGATACAGTAACTCAACATATCGGCTATTCCACCCGATGTAACTCAACATTCTCACAAAGGCACGGACACTGCATGCACCGTAGACAATGCTCTTCCATTAGAAGGAGCTATGTAACCCATGTAAAACCTTACTCCAACAACTTTTAGGTTCGATTTTTTTTCAGTTGGCTATTTATTGATTTTCCTATTAAATTTAGGGTCATTCTGAGTGCCCACTTATTCATCAACTAAATTTTTTCCTACAGTTCATTCCTTTTACCCAGATACACGAAGATATCCGCGACACACAAGATAACAACTGACTCAACACAACCCAACGAAACTTTGATGTTGAAATGTGAACATCATCACATCAAATCCATTTTATTTCTAAAAAATTTAGTTTCAAAATAATTTTAACAAATGTTAAACGTACACACTACTTGTTCAAAAATAAGTATTACAAAGACGTTTACAATGAAAATTTCTCTTTTGATGGAATGAATAAGAGGGTTTTATGTCAAAATTATATTCAGCTTTTTAATTGTTAACTTGGCAGTAAACGATGTGTTTGTAAATAACCATAATTATAAATAATATGTTGTGAATGTTGTTATTCAACCACACATCTTATGAACATGCAACACTAAATAAGCTTGATTGCAGTATTTATTCTTGTATACAATAGTATCAGTAGATGCGTATTGAATAAGTTTCGTAGTATAATGAAACTCATTTTATTCGAAGGCTGACTTAAGTTTAGGTTTAAATCTAATAAGCAGTTTATCTTTCGAGATAGGTAACAAGCATAAGCAAGTAACCATGTAATTCAGTAAATTAGTAAGTAATATTTTGTTAAATATTTTATCTTCAAAAATGAAGCGATTCATGAATTCACTATTATTCTTTCATAGATCACTGGGTTCCAGAAAGCTGCTTCCCGTGAATAAAAAATATCTTACGATTACTATTCAAATCATAATGTTTGGGAAAAACAATGCTTTGCAAATATACTATTTACTTACTGGACATTGTAAGTCAAACATAGGCATGATGTTCATATGAAAATCTTCATTTTTGATCAGTGTTTTCAGGTTTTTTTTTTCTTAGGAAAAATTATGGACAGTTGAGGATAGTGAATTACGTCAGTCTAATTAACAGATAATAACAATAAGTCGGCGAAAATTGGAACTTCACATATCTCATATTTGTTGAAGGTCATTGATGTTAAATTCAGTATATTTAAAGATTTTACCAATGATTTCATCTCATAACAATTCAAAGCTGAAGTTTGAGGTTTACTAGACCGTTGATTGATCAAAGTTAGACACTGAGACGGCCTTTATTTGCGCTTTGAAGTTTCATCGTTCGTACATGGCACCGAACGTCCTCAGTTTGATTCTGACTAGCGTAGTCGTTGATGCTCACTTCTGATGGGTCCAAAATTAAAAAGAAACATTGATTTAGATTTATGATTTCATTGGATCACGACAATCTCCGCAGAATGTGCGAAGCAAGTTTTGCATTTGGACTTATGATTTTATAAGAACTGTAAAGACAGCCGGCTTTATTAGTGTGCAAATCTTCAAAATGCAGCATCTTTCATTGCATCGCATCTAGGTATCACGATATCTCGCATGAGGTCTTTCTCTGCAGACCGATGAGACTGACAACAATATTTTAGATGTGCCTTGCTGAGAAGTTCTGTAATGGAGTACAAAGCATTGAAGCGTTTCATCAGTCCTACCACTGATATCAGTCCATGACCTTATCCATGGAAAAAATGCATGGAAACCGCATACTGATTATCGTCTTTTACTCACATGAGATTAGGAACCTGATGCAATTTCAAAGATTTCACAAAGAAGCTTTGAAAAGTATAAATTTTTTTCTTAGTAGGTAGTGACCTGATTTAAGTTGAACAGAGTTGGAGCACAGTAAATTATGCTCATTCTGAGGTAGCTTGGTAGCATCTACCAAACTGATAGATGTTTGAATGCTCAACATCTTTGAACTTGGGACGATGGGAAGCATAAAAATCTTAACCAATGATTGAAAATAATGGTGTTTAGCGAAAGCGAGAGAGTTGAAAAAGGCAGCAGCAGTGTGACAGTAAGCAAATACTCAGACTTTTCATGAAAACTCGCATCGGGTGAGCGTTGTTATTAGTTAGTATTATAAATAATCAAAGTACAACATGATCCTATATTACAATTGTAACTAAATTACCTTGTACTTCAAACTATTTACTTTGCATTATGATTTAAGTTACATAGAAAGTGAAAATTGACCTACAAAATAAGTCACCAGTCTATCCGTTATTGCAATCAGTATAATACCAGTCACCCTCTACTTTATTAGGATTATCTCAGTATTCATCCAAATTATTGATAAACGATTTGGGGAATTTGAGTAGCTTAAAAATTTTTTAATGAAAATGTTATACAACTCAGAAAGTATATATGTCATTTGATCAGTTCTTAAATAACAGAAGGAGCAAAATGTCTGTGGACATTGTTCTCTAATAGAGTTATGTATGAGCACAAGAAAGATTATACTGTATGTAGTCGTAAAAAGAAGTGGAGATCATATTTAATAACATCAAAATTCACTAATCAAAAGACATGAAGCACATTGTTTGAAATTGTAATCAATCGTTTAATAGTGTACAACAACACATGATTATATTCAGTCTTGCGACAGACAAGAATCATTTTATCGTATTTTTTTTACACGAGTCCATATCTCTGTAACATACAAATCACTAGACTAATGAAACAGGATAATCAGATAGATGAAAATAGATTATAATGTGCGTGAGAGTCTACAAAACGAAGCTCTAATTGACCAACATTCGATTATTGAATGTAATACATTGAACAATCAAATGGTTTAGTATTCAATAGTTGAATGTGTGCATCTACTTGCCTAAGTACATCACTAACGTAGAGATTACATTCCTTTTCAATCAACAATTCATTGAAGTGTTAAACGCTGTTCAAGTTGACGAGATAGAGAATAAAGTCATCAACGACCTACAAACATCTCATAATCATTGACTGATTGTTCTTAGACATGTTTTGTCAGAAGTAACTGTCTGATTGAGTAGGTAGTAGTCTCTTTTGGAGGTATCCCTGGAAAGTGACAAATATACACCAATCTAACGAGTGGTTAGCGTTTCGAAATCTCACCTTTTTATTTAGCCTTTCTCCTAGTTGACTTTATTGTCTGTTCATGATATTTTGGTTCACCCTGATATCATATATAACGTTCCGAGGTTTCTTTGTTGCTTCAGCCTCTATCTATCCATCGCAACACTTTCCCAGCATCTTTGCGAGTAATCCAAGTAGTCTGAATCTATAGGCTTTGCTAAGCCAATCACTTGGGTGCCACTGCACTAAAAAGTGTTGGTATCATTCGCCCCTTAAGAATCTCAGCAAGGGATTTGAAGTTAGACAATAAGTCATCTAGGATCGTTACATGATATCATGTGTCATCCTTAACCCTCGTGCTTCAAGCATGGCTCGTGTAAACGTTTCAGTTAGACTGCGGATGGTATGATTAAGAACGGACAAGGCTGATCTAGTTTTGCATTGAAACATCTTGGAATTAACGGGTTTTGAACTGCGAACCATTTTCTGATTCCAATGTTTCTTAAAGACCATGTTGAGTTAGGATGTGATTAAGAAACGTGACAGTTCGATGTGCGATCGGCGTTATATCCAGTCATTTGGAGAAGACGTCAACTAGTGTCAGATATGCGGTACCATCCTGAGATCCAGCAAACTATGTTTTCTCGGATGACAACTTTGGTGACAACTTGGAACGATTCTTCGCATATGTTTGACAATGTGTACGTCTTTTGACGAAGTTGACATTCTGCCTATCCCTGTTCAGGCGACAGGCATTGTCCAGAGCAACGAATGGCAAACGTTTTGTCCCTTGGTCTCCAGAGCAAAAACTGAGCATGACTTTGTAACTTTGGGGTGTTGCAAATACTAGCGATCGCTGAATATCTGAAAATTGTAAGAACACAGACGGCACTTTGACGAATCGCTGGAAGTTGTATAATACTGCTAAACTGCTTAACTGACTGTTAACACAGGTGATCGCTTATTCCATACTCGGGTCGTTCACCATAGGTTCCTCAATGTCAGGCATTACTTAAACAAAATAAGCTATTGGTGTGTCACTGTACTCCGCTTCCCTTGATACTGATAATATGACTGAATCTATATTATTAAGGGGAATAATTTCGTAAAGGTATTATCAGTGCGTAAGCATGACTGAAGTCTTGAGACCCTTGATACTGGATTTCGAAATCGAGACGGAACGTTGAAAACGAATAGCCTAATGGGCAAGAATGCGTATCTTTGATTCGAAGACTGATGGCGTTGGCTTATTATATGAGTACAGTTTCCTGGATTTTGAAAAGGGCATCATTCTAGACAGGGTCAATAATATTTCAGCTTGCATATTTTTGTTAGCATATTCATCGAATATCCTAAGAAATTATTTTGTAAGTCTAATTCTAGTGGTCAATATTTAAGGTCGTCTTAAACTATCAAGTTCACATTCCGAGATGTGGTTTTTCGATAGATACTGTTCACGGTTGACAATACTGTATAAGTACTCATTGGCCATATTGTGATATGAAAATTTATTCCCGTATACTTATTCTTCTTTTTACTCGGACCTGATGTCTATTTGTCGCTCGTAGAGTACACCTCACGCTCCATATAAAGATTTCTTCTTCTACTTAGTGAGCCTATAGGAAGCTCATATAAGAGGAGACTGTTGTGTCACTGGGTTAATTGTCTTTGCTCTTGTTATCGAAACAGGAAAACCCGTAATAGCTCAAGCAAATCAACTGACCTAACTAATAGTTCACATCGCTTAGTCTTTTACTGACTGCGGAGGCAACCGAAAAACAAATGAAAATTGATTCATATTTTACAGAATCAGGAATTATTGACGTGAAAATTAAATTCTATAGTTTTCGCAAATCTAATAAAATATCAGGAAAAAGCTAAACAAGTACGGATTACTTGAGGCATATAATTGCTGTGAATAGCTAACTATAGACTTCTTTACTGATATGATTGAGAAAATGAAAGTTCAAAACAGAAAAGTTCACTGATAATTCTACACTTCATACGCAAAATGTCAACCAAACGTGAAAGTAAATCTGATTCGATTAATGAAGAGAAGAAAATGGTGACTTGTGATGAGATTGTGATGGTGATAACACAATTTGTTTCAACACAAATGGATTCATGGTAATAAGCAAGAGATTCAGTGTTCCATTCTTCAACTATTAAGGCAATAAGATTTCAGTGTGCTGCGAGAAATAATCAGTTGATGTAAAAATGTGTATATATTACATAACTATTTCGTTGCTGGCGATCGAAAACAAGACCTATTTAAGACTCATTCTTATTTCAATTTTACTGCAATAGCACGCATTCGCTGTTCACTCGAGCATTTTAACAGGGTACTTTTTCCTTGAAACACCATTCCGTTATGACTTTAGCAACTGACTCCGAATAACCAGTCGTCTCTGTATTCAGTTTCATACAAAACATAACAAACTCAATTTATATTGTCCTGTAGGTGAATTTTGTGAATTTATGTTAACTCATGTTTATATATTATTATTATTATTATTATTATGAATTATTATTTAAAATATAATTAATTAAAGTTTTGCATGTTATTACTTTTTCACATATTCTTTTTTTATGATCTGTCTCCATTTCAAATTGATTGACGGGCAAAACTGTTGAGAAATATTTTTTTATCAGTTTCATTACAGTCTCTTTATTCATCTAGTATTATTGTTTGTTTGGAGTGAGTCAGGTTACATGAATAACTGCTTATATTGTCGATGTACCTTTTTGATCACTAATTTAACATGTGCTGCTAAGTAAGTGATAATATTAGATTTATCTGAGGCATTGACATCTTTCTAGTGAGTTTCATTGAAAAGGCGTAATTGATGAAGTACAATCGTGTTAGGTGTAGACAGTTACTTAAATAAGATAATCGATAAGGTTTCAAAACACTATGGAATAACTGAAGTATGACGAAGGCTGCCAACTCAGTAGTTTGCAGCATTTTCCGTGAAACGTGTAAGCAGTTCTGATGAATTCACTCGAACTATTGACACATAGACTCAGAGATATCGAAATATGAAAAATTATATTATTATGCAGCAATACAAAAAATAAATGCAAATTTTTAGTAGGCGTTTTGCTTCTCTATGATGAGTAATTAGAATTTCATATGATAAGATGCTGTGGCTGAATATTGATTCTTTGCGAACGAAATCGAAATAACGTTTAAGCATATATTTTAACCTCGTCTAAAAGAATCCATATTTGAGAAGTTGTAACAGGTTTTTTAAATTGTCAATAATTAAAATTCCATTTATTCGCCGATCCTACAATTTGTATCCTTCTGCATTTTCACATGATATCACCACTAGAGTAACAATGATTATAGTATGTTCAAGTGACTTCAAAGCCTAAATCATTCGTTCACAACTGTGTTCCACTTTAAATTGTGTGCTCGTTAGCATTGCATACTATTCAATGCAAACGTTTACTTTCACAGTCGAAATCTAGAAACATAAGTGCATTCACACCATTAGATATTATACTTCACGTACATTTTTCGTCATTGTTAATTTCGTTTAGATCTTCGTTCTTGATTTTCTCTGAAACAAACTAGATAATGTAGAATACGTTGATTCAAGTTACAAAGGTAATCTAGTTACATTTTCAAAACCGTTTCATGTTGAATTTGAATTATTTGTAACTAACTGTAACAAAAGTCAGATGAACGAAATTACAAAATATCAGTTACATGTTCTCGCACTCGTTTAGTCTGATTATGTCAAGTTGGATGAAAATCATTTGATGACTGAAGTAATGATTTGGTAAGCTTGCATTCATTTACTTCGAAGAGGCGAACCATTCATGACAGAAGAAATTTATCCATCTTTTAGATATTGCCTCGTCGTCACCCTGAAACTAATGAAACCTAAATCGCTGGAGGTATCTTCAATACTGGGTTGGTAAACTCTCAGACGACTATCTCATTTGATGTTCAAATGCTGAACATAAAGGTTTTTGTTTTACATTTGCATCGTTGTGAACCTTCGATGAAATCTGCAAGATGAGGTGATTATTTTTAATTGTTGGACAAACATATTTGAAACTTGATATTATTTGATTATTGACAAATATTTTTAAGTCGTATTGAACAAAACGACTTCAAATTCAGACATTAGATTGATTAAAGGGAATTCTAAGCGATCAACAAAGAAAAGTAAATGATTTCGTTTATTCCGTTCAAATAGTATTCAAGAGTCAGTAAAAGAAACGAGCATGGTGTGATTCTGTGAAAATAGCATAGATAATTCAACTGATAACTAGATTTCTTATTGGAAGTCTGTTCTTCAACTTTCTCCAGATAATTGGAGCATCCACCGAAGAAAGTCTTTTCAGAGAACTGTGTTAATCAATCCCTACAACTTAGAACTATGGTACAATGTTAAAAAATTTATCTCTCAATAAACGTTGGTTTATTGCAGACATTTCCGACTACATGACTCCATGAAATAAGTAGCAAGAGTTTTCGATCAAGAATTCAAAAGCTAGTTGAGGGTAAGTGTGATCGGTAAAACAAGTAATCGTAGCTAATAAACTGAACGAGCGCTCATCAAAAACGAATGTTTATATTTGATGAGCTTTTTACTTGATATATATGCGTAAAATTATACGCAAACTTCATAAATAGGTTCTCGGAGCTTCAATCTAAAATAACAGAAAATGATATGAAACAGAAATGTATGATACACCTAAAATGACGGTAGGCGTTAAATGCTTATCGGAATTCGAAAAATGGAAAAAGTAAATGAGTCATTATGAGACGATTTATAATTAAAAGGTTATATAAAACAACAGAGATCTAGCTCATAAGAAGCTTCAACATTCAGTAAGGATGTCAAAATAAAACAAACAAAGAACACTTCAATATAAAAGACGTACTAATCGCCATATTTACAGTCAAACGATCAATCGAATATACTTTAGAATGGATCAGTTAGAAAAGTTTCACACTTGAAATTTGAACAACAAGTTACATCACGAAGGTCCTAACGTTTGGTGCATTTTCCTGCACACACTAACACAACAGTATTATATCGTTTGAAATCTAAATTACAAAAGTGTGCAACCGATCTAAACGATGTTTACGAAGAATTACTAAAATGGCAGTAAAGGTCCCTAAAATGCTTGAGATCAATATAAGTTTGACGTTTTGATCAAGCTATGTTACGAAACGTAACTGTCTCAGGGGAATCGTGTGCTTTAGTACTCTTCGTGATACAATACATTGTCTTGAGTGTTTCGTGGACCTGGATAAAATTGGTTCTATCTCCTCGTAATTCTCAATTTCCATCGTTTATCAGTTCTTATTTTACCGTTCAAATGACATCACATTGCGTCATAGCTGATGTCTCCTTATTACAAAAACCCTGGAGCAGAAATTAAAGCACAAATAAAATCAACAGTATGATTTTACCTAAATCACAATATTAAATAAACGATTATACAGCTTGCGTAAACATTAGTAAAGGGAAGTAAGTTTTCGTCACATCATATACACACACTAGAACAAGTCGATGACAATTCAATTTTTAAGTTGTGTTTGGTTGCTTAGGGAGGCTGCTGATGTGTGGAAGTCCGATGGGTTGACTCAACTGATATCTGAGCAGACCTAACGGCTCGTTGATTAGTTTAGAAAGATATATAAAATCAACGTAATCATATGACTTCCAATTGAATTGCGCAAACTTTACTGCGTTGATCGAAAGAAGGTGCTGTGAATTGAAAAATTGATTTATCATGTCCGATGTGATAAATGGATCATACCTCAAACTCTGATATCATCTTGTCTCAATACCAACACTAAAGTACACCGATGTTTATCGACAAAGAACAAATGAAGAATTCATGTTGACAGATAATTATATTGTTAATTTAGAGAACAGCAAAACAGGTATTTGTTACTTGAACAGAACATTATTTGTTTCAATTCATAATCAAAATAAATATTATTCACTATAATACTGCACATCATCGTCCTCAATCGGAATTGGATTATTTGAGATAAGCTGGAGAAAGCAACAAGAAATGGATTGGTGAATGACTGGTTATTCGATTCATTCAAAAACCATTAATTAAGGATGAACAAATAAACAAACTTCAAACACTGAAATAGGACTTGGTCAAAATTTCTGAATTCATTTGATCAATCGTTGTGTTGTGTGTGCGTTTTTACTGAATCAGTTACTACCACGGTTTTCAAGTATTTTACCAGGCAACGGAAAACTGTTTCCCGAATTGTCCCTTCTCTAGGCCCCATCTTACATCAGAGAAGAATACCGGTATCTATTATGTTTTCCTACTACCACTATTTTACTTATTCTAGTGACTGATCGGATCATGAAGGCTTTCAAATGTTTAAAAAGTGATGAGTTGCACTGAACAGCTCGGAAGCTGCTGGAGGGCGCAGACGTCACTGATGATCAACATCTCCTATGACACGTGCAGCAGCGAATGCAGCATTGGGCGAACATAGAAGCCATAGCCCCAGCTGCGCATGTCAACAAACACAAAGTAGAAATTGAAATTCTACAACACAACATATCATGCACAAACCACATGGCGCAAGACAGATTTGCGTTGGGAAAAATTAGAATACCTTCACATATCTGAGCAGCCGCATTGATATACAAGGTGGATCTCATACAAACACGAACGCAAGGGAGGTCGTATCGAGTGCAACGTTTCTTCACTTGAAAATAATGTTTAATCAACTACGATACCATAATTTGCAGTCGAAATGTCAATATACAGAATATCGCGGGAACATAGTAAACTACAGAAGTATATACAAGTAATCATTATCAGCAGCAACCTACTGTGAGTTAGATCAAACTCAATCCCAGCAAAGAGAGAAATCAGTAAACATCGCTGAAAGCGAATAGAAACCACGATGCGCGGTGCAGCCAACTGCGTCACAAAATAAGTCAACAATTACAAGGCTCAATAACAAACGTCATGCGTTCCGTGTAACGGTGAGAGTAAATAGAGCAATGAAGAAATACTAGATGAAATGTATATCAATGTTCAGGCAAATTAGGTTACAGAATGCTTGTCGGTGGCCTGTACTCTATTTCCGGGTACAAGTGTGAGTACGGAAGTGATTAACTAATTATGTGTGTCTGTGAGTCCACTAAACTGATGAACGACATTCTTCCCAACACAATCTTCCACCACGTTTATTATCATTCAAATTTCGAGCAACTAATTATAATATTTACTGATGTCATATTCCTCAACATACGTCATTTGATCTGTTACTCGGGTAGAATTTTCTTGATTCTTGAAAGTATATCATAGTGATCTGAAATTGCAGAAAACGAAACAAATTATCGACTGCTCATGTTTCATCTGTGTGAGTATCGAAAGACCTGAACAGGATACTAGTTAAATTAAAGTTCCCTGAAAACTACGTTTTGTCAACGGATCCCATTGTTTATTGATCGATGAATATGAAGTGCATGCAAGGCTCAACTATTGTAGTGTATGAGGTGAATGATGCGTATGAACGTCCGTTCAAAACTAGTTACACTATAATTACAGACCGAAGCATAATTACAATAAACCATAAAGTAATCGACAGCGGTTGGCTCTGTCTAATTCTAACAACGAACTGTCTGCAACGAAATAGGTGTTAGGAGCAAACGAATATGAAATGTGATACGTTGTAACCGCAAGTCGATAGCAGATCAGACTGAAAGCCTTACTTCAATTATGGAAATCAAACAATCAACTTATCAAATTTCATGAGCACTGTTAGCTTTTGCGAATATTTTGTCATTTAAATCAACCAAGTTATTGGAGCAAATTAGTTTATCAATCACTGAAAGTAAAATTGTATACTGAATCTACTCAAGTAGTATAACTAAATAGACAGAAAGCAAGAAAACTGGAAGAAAATTAGGGCATCAAAGATGCTATTCTGTAAAAGCTGGTTCAATATTTTGGTATTCGATGCAATACTAGACTACGTATATGAGGATTCAGGTAGTTGGTTTCCGCTGTCTGGTCCTTCACAAACAACCGAGTGAATAAAATCAACTTTTATAACCTACATATCACAGCATTCGCCACGCAAATTTCAAAGAATTTCTTGAAAATACTGGTACGTAGTTCACGGACATCTAAATCAATTACAGATAAACAGGCACAATACTGATCATTCAATATAATACGTTCAATTTATTCTTAGCATCTCATTCCCGCAAATCGATATCTACAGACTTCCTCATAACAGACAATGAAAGTGCAGATTAGAAAGTTGGACTGATTTGTCGAATCTTGATCTTTATATTCTGAGCGTGCTTTAATCTTCGTTCCGTGTAATATTGTGGAAATATCACTTCAGTGTATTCAGAGGAAACAATAAGTCAGTGAAGAAATTTTGTGTGCAGATGAAAGAATGTGTACAGAATGCGGATAACCATGGAGTGTATGATGCGCATTTCAAACCGTTCGGCACTCACTCGTTGATGAATTTACCTACAATGTTACAGATTTGTTGTTCATTCCGACGTTTGCACAGTAAATGTTTCACGTCAAACCAAATTACGTTATCCATTTAGCTAGTGAATGCGAATAACCGATCACCAGTGATTTCGGTTTAATTCACATCATCAAAAACTGAACTTATGTTGAATTACTGTATTCGAATATTTTTATTTTATTTGTTATTATCATGAAATGAATGACTATTTGAAATAAAGTTACTTGGATTTTGAATGGTATCAGATTTTCACATAAACCTTTGTTGTTATCAGACTGCATTTCTAAATAATTGAAAAGAAGCAACAACATTGACAATTATTCGTTTCATGAGTTTTCAAATACACCCTCACTGATTATTCATTTCTCTATTACCAATCTTGTTTGTTTACATTGAATCAAGAACAATGAGTAAATGTTGCTGTTTGCAATCTCCTTCCTTGGACATCAGACATTCAAGGCATTCTATTGTGTTTGTGACAATTTACTCACACAGCACGTTCTCTCTTTCATAATACATGAAATATTCATAATTTTCGAAAGTATAGTTTTTTTCAAAATTCATCTCCTTTTGAACACGTTATTCAAATTGCAGACGCCATCATCGATTTCAATGCTATGAGATGATGTATACATCATGGCACCCTTGTTAGCTCACAGAGGAATGACAAATGGAATGCATGCAAAATTATTTCAAGTGTCTGAAAATCCATTGAATAATATGGAAGTTACTCAATTACCCTGAAGATCTGCAGTAGTTTTCTCAAAACACGTATATAGTTCCGATAGATTTAGCTGAACTGTCGCTATATGGAATAAGAGAAATTTAGACGGAGAGCGAATCATAATATAATGCAGAAATACAATGAAAAATGTGAACATTTCGATGACCAAATATTGTTAGTGAAGAAGGTTATTCAGCACTGCGTCTTATGAGTGATCGTTGTCGCAGATGCATTCTGGGTTGATGAACTCAAAATGAGGTGTGAATTCGTTGCATCTTATGATTTTAGTTGAGTACAAGATGTAAATCCATCCGTGATTCAGATAAATGTGACGTCGATTTTGACGTTTAGTTAAATATTCACGGTCGACTTCTCTATATGTCCTAAATTAGACAACATGCGCAACATACGAGTTCTTTATACTGAACTCATCTCCTCTGTTGATCAGAATTCTCTCGAACAAATAAACTAATGTTCGTCATCAACTGACACTGTGCTGTCTGAGTATAGATATTTTAGAGGTTGGAACTCATTTTCAAACTGATGAAATTTATAATTCTGTTGAACGACTGTTCATACACACTGTTTCCTTCGTTGTTTCGAAGTAAGTAAAACAGATCTTTGTTAGTTGTATGCGAATATTCCTAATTCGTACTACACGGTGTTGTAGATTTCTGCCTATATACACATCGCACAATAATAATACTGACGATAATATTAATTATTGATATTAATACTAGGATCGAGATATTCAATGCAAAAGAGATTACGATACTTGAACAATTCGACTTATTTACTGTGAGAAATGAGATGTGGAAAACTGTATCATCCATCCAAACTAAAAGACACTAGTTCTCAGTGATAATGTGTGTGCATTTTCGACAGAATACTTAGCTACAAGCTACTCTCTGAATATCACTGATATGAAGCATGAATCAAAGTGTTGGGTTAGGCGAATGTTAATCACACAACAATCTAACTCAATAAACAATCGCAAATGAGAGAGAAATTCAGGTGCATGAAAATTGATGGAACAAACTAAAATACATCTGGAAATATCGACCCATAGATTTTTGTTAATTATTTTCCGATCTGTATTTACTGTCGACCACATATTGCACCACTTTCTTCCTAATATTTCGAAAAGTTAACCTCAGTGCGTCAACTAAGCGCAAATAATCTAACTGAAGACGAAATTCGTAATGAAAAAACAGTGGCGCGCACTAGAATACTGAGCTCACATATCTTGAACGAGTCTTCGAACAAACGAATTATCCTATCGCTTACTTCACTCAACGAATGTCTAGCTTAATAGTTTTGCGAATGTTTGAAGTAAATTTTCTGTACGAAATCCGTATTCAGTAAACGAAATTGAAGTACCAATTCAACATTCACTGTCGAAAATATCTTAGTGGATGCAAAAAGTATGTTTTACCGGATATCACAGAATTGAAAGACATGCCATTGTAATGTTCACTTGCACAGTCGACATCTAGAAAGATTAGTTTATTTTTCATAGTAATATATTTTTTACTTGACTTACATTCATTGATTTCGTTTACTGCATCCGGAATTTCCACGCTTATTTTCTCTGAAACATGCACGACAGTGTAGAATGAATCGTTTGAAGTAAAATGTTAATCTAGTTATTTCTTCGACATATAATCATGTTGTACTCGCATTGTATGTAATCAGTTGACACAACAGTGACATAAATTAGGTTACTTTGTACAAGACTATTTATCAGGTCGTTCATCAGTTTCATGTGATAATATTGGCAAACTGGATCAAAATAATCTAATGACTGAATTAATATTTCGACTAGTTCACATTTATTTGGTAAGAAAAGATGAATCGCAAAGAGCACGCATTGGATGTACGTAAATGTTAGAAATCAGCACAGTATTTGATTCCTACAACTATCTTCTTAGACATAGAAATGCTGACATTGATTTTCCTGATCAGGTTTGTCAATCAGTTGTACCTACAACCGCAAACTGCAAAATGTCGTCAAACTAATTACTTTGAAGTTTATCTGAAGTACCATCAAAGATTTTGAATAAACTTACTCTATTTGAATATCGATATCATCCACATTCTAGTTACCTAGTTGGTTTCATATTAGGATTTGAGGATTGACCTTGCGTTGAATGTCACAACGTCTGCACTTTAATTTTTACCCCACTAATCGAGTCTATAACCTTTCTTTACAAACATCAGCGCTTTACACTTTGAAGTTAATATAAACTCCAAATCGCAAGCACATCCAGACATAGACCAGTCCTCAACTGGAAGAAACGTGCTTCCCAGATTTCAATCCTAACCCCTATCCATCTATGATTATCAGAACACAAATCAATCTATACACTTTCGAAATATACTATAATTGCATTAGTTACACTGTAAATTTATTGAAATCGATTAACATTTAAATCTCGAAAAATTGTAGATGCATTCATCGAGCAACTTCAACCGATCAATATAAATATTGAATAGCTTATGTGAAGTTCGATTTGACCATCAACTTATCAGTGTGAAATCTGGTGAAAAGGAAAAGCTTTGCAAATAAAATTACCTTTGAGTGAGCTTATTTTGTCATCGTATTGCAAAATTGATCTTGACAATGTTTTAATATGGTCTACAAAATCAATTATTGTTTTACATTAAAACAATTCACTTGTTGTTATTATTATTATAATATATGTTCATTATCAACAAATATTGAGCAGTAGTATTGATCAAATGTTTTCAAATTCGGTGAATATATTGATGTAGATATATTGACAGAGCATAATATTCATTTCATCGACTACTTTCTGCGCTGATATAATTTCGCAAGTACAGGCACAACGTGTTTTCATTTCTAAGTGACTTGCTAAGATAAGTGAATCAAAGTACTTTTCACTCAAATAGTATGCATAGATCAGTGTCAGGAAAAGACAATTTGAGACTAGACCGAGAACGGTGTGCGAAATTCTATCTGATACTTACCTGTCGTAGAAGGAAGCTTCGTTTCAACTTTCTGCAGATAATTTGAGGTCCCGTCTGAAAATAAGGAAAACATCTTGCAGCAATACATATTTCAGTGGAACGATGAAATTGATTGCTTGCAATCAAGAACATTGAGTGAATAGTAGAGCGATGTTGTTTGAGAAATAAATAATCGTAATCATAAGATTAATAATATGCATGAACTGAACAATGTCACAACATCATTAAGAAACTGAAATCCCTGTACTGAATCCTGTGTTATCAACAATATCACGAATTCTTATCGTACATTAGATTAACGTCAACATCTCAGAAAATATTTGAGAAAGTGAAATCAAAAGAAATGTGATAACTTACCAGTCTGTTCAGTTGATCTAAGAAGGACAAGAAGTGAAGTGAAGTGGACGAGAACCGCATGATGCATATTTTCTCATTCTACGATCGTCTCCTACTTTCATTTCATTACACAATTGTGGTGGGCGTAGAATAAGAAACACTGAATGAATTTCATGGTAGAGTTATCTGATAAGAACAATAGAGAATAAAAGAAGTTCTTTGACACCTTGACTACATTGTCTGGTCAGTATGAGCTTCATTCTCCTTATGTCTAGACACTGATTGGAGTGAAGCGCATTAGCCTTCTGTTTGAAGGAAACACTAATGATCTTGTCAAGATGACTTGACAGCTGATAAGAAGTGGTTGTATTTTCATAAAGCAGACATTTTGATTAGAAAAATGGTGAAAGAAGTTACCGTGAAATAACTTGTTCAATTTTCAACCTTCAAAGAATGTGATAAACACAATCTGATATTTGTCTGTATGAAAAGATAATATGTGTTTTGAAGAAGAAAATCTGTCACACAATTTATGAACTTTCATAAAAGATCATGAAACTACTTTCATTCATTTGTTTTAGGTCCACCTCGGAACTGGATGTTCAGTCAAACAAACTAAACAGTATTTGTATCAGTAGAAGAAGAAGATTTATTAGTAGTATCACTTGTAATAGTGGTGTTAGAATCCGTATTATTTGTAGTGTTTGTATGAGCAGTAGTGTATATCGGTCGCAGTAATTGTTGTATTGCCAGTTGTTGTCGTTATTATTGCTTGTAGTGATTGCGTTTATAAAAGTAGAAGCATTATTATCAGTGGTGATACTGGTAGTTGTGGTAGTATTTTCTGCAAAAGTAATAGTATTCGTGATAAGGTGAACATACACAGTCGTCTGCGTAGTCATACTATTAGCATTAGTAGTTTTCATAGTAGTAATAAGAGTATCATGATTGAAAACCGTATTGGTAGCAGAACTTATATTACTTTAAGTGTTATTGTGAGCAGGAGCAGTGAAAGTGGTATAGATGTTGATTTTGGTCGTGTTTGCCGAAATGTTGGTACAACTGCTAGTAGTACGTGTATTGGTTTTTGTTATAGTTGCGGTGGTCGCAGTACCAGCAGTGCTAGTTTTATCAGTATCATTAATTGTAAAAGTCGCAGTGATATTACTAGCACTGGCAGTTTTGGAGGTAATAGCAGCTGCAGTATGAATAATAGAAGTAGCCCTGAATTTGTTGATTCAGCAGTAATTTTCGTAGTCGTGTCGGTGTGAGCGGTGAATTTAGACGTTGTATCAGTTGTATTGGTAGAAGTATCATTGGTACTGGTGGCAGAGGCAAATTGTTAGTACCAGTGTAAGCAGGAGCAGTAGAATGACCAGTACCAGAAGTAGCAGTTGTTTTAGTAGTAGGACTGACAATTTTAGTTGAAATGTTAGTTTGAGTAAACTTAGTAGTAGTAGAAGTAATTGCGATGAAAATTGTTTCTTTCTAGTAGTATTGATAGGTTCAATAGTATGAGTTGCAGCGATAGTAGTAGAAGAAGTATTATTTGTCGTTGTTCTATCAGCATCGGTATTAGAAGTATTATCAGTCGTTTTATTAGTGGTAATAATGTCAGCAGCAGTAGTATTAGTAATAGTAGAAGTAGTGTGGTGTTTGCTTTTTATACGAACGATACAATTTGTGTAACAAAGGACGCGAATGAAGTCTCACGGTTAGAAGAGGTAATCGGAAAGCAAATGGATCAAAAGCAAGAAGTAAATGGAGTACCGACAGGAAGTAAAGGAAGCGACAGAAGGAGTAGAAGAAGGATGAAGCGTTGGAGTTAACGACTCAAAGATGGTGTGCAAATAGTGTTCAATGAAATGTTGTCGTTTTTTATTGACAAAGAGTGTAAATTTGCATTATATAATCTTCGGCGCCTGCCTCAGTCTTCTCAGTAGTAGTAATAATAGTAATAGTAGTAGTAGTAGTAGCAGAAGTAGTAGTATAGCAATTGTAGCATTAATCGTAATCGTAAAATAATTAGTGAAAGAAGCAGTAATGGTTGTTTTATTATCAGTATCAGTGGTAGTTTTAGTATTTGAATAGTCATTATTTATGATAGAAGTAGGATTATCAATCATCGAAATACTTAGAGCAATACAACTACTGCTAAAACTGCTTCCCTTATTACCGATACCACTACACATACCAACTATGAAGCTATCAGTACAATACTAACAGAAAATGGATTTTACACATTTCATGAGTCAACATAATCTATCCTGCTTTCGTTTCCTACTGTAATGACGCTAGGCGTTGCTTGCTTATCGGTATTGAACAATCTGAATCCATTTTCTCATCAGCGTTGGCTCCAATCATCTTATGTATAAACATTAATTGGAATGAACCAAATATGCCGTTTCTGTCATTTTTCAAAAATCTGATCTGTTATTTTTAATAATCCATTGTTTGAAATTTACTTAATGAAGTTTAGTGCCGTGAGGTTATTTGCATACCGATTGAAGATCCACTCTGAACCGCAGGAGCAACTCAAATAAGACGCAACACGCATCATCAAACAACCAGTGATATGTTATTTGAAAACAATTCAATTCGAATTAAACCAGTTTCAAATTTTGCATTATTCATGTCAAATCAATAATCTCCTCCCTTGTTTAGTGCATAAAATAATAACTGTATTTCAATTCACCCACTGTTTTCATTGAAAATAAACTGACACACATTTTCCATTAGGTTCAACAAAATTATACCTTGATCACTTGAAATTACTGGATCATGTACATACCATGTCCTTTGTTTTCCGAAATTTCATGTTACTTCCATAATGGTTGCGCTACTTAGGCGTAACAGGCATGTGAACGTAAAACTTTGTCCTCTATAACTAACAATTTACCGGATGGAACAGTGTGAACGATGTCTGCATCGAGTGTAAATATGTAATTTACGCTTTATCCATCCAGTTTGTGTGCTCTGATGTTACCATATGGACTGTTTTACTTGTTGGTAGTTAACTAACGCGTACTACGTATAAAATGTCAACTAGTCAAGAGGACATTCGATGCGTGTTGAAGTAGCAGGACCGTTGCCAAAGACGTTCATATTGTGAACAAATTGATGTGTTTGGTGGATTATCACGTGTACTACATCTTGTGTATCACGTCGAAACCAGTTATTGGGATAATTTTACAATCCAATATCGAATCATGTTCAGTTCAGGTACGCAAAGTTTATTTTGTTTAAAGTATTCTATATTTAGAGTTTATTTGCTGTTTTGAGGTTATATAACCTGGTGAAGACGTGAACTAAATAATTAAACAAATATTTGATTTGTACCGAAAAATCTCACATCGAAACGGTGAATGAATCATTGTTAGACAACTGGATTGCCGTTTTGTCGCAGCAAGGTACATACAGCATTGCAACCTGGGACACTCGTTTCTGTGCATGAAAGCTGCAAATGTGTACCACACATCTGCTCATGATATAAAGATTGTCTTTTACATTTATTTCATTACACAATTGTGGTGGGCGTAGAATGAGAAACACTGAATAAATAAAGTGGTTGTATTTTCAAAAAGCAGAATTTTGATTAGAAAAACGATGAGACGATTTATAAGTAAAACATTTTACAAAACAACAGTGATCTAGCTCGTAAGAAGCTTCAACATTCAGTCCAAATAAAACAAACAAAGAACACTTCAATAGAACAGATGTATTAATCGCCTTATTAAAAGTCAAAGGATCAATCGAATATACTTTAGAATGGATCAGTTAGAAAAGTTTCACACTTGAAATTTAAACAACAGGTTACATTACGAAGGTCCTAACGTTACGTGCATTTTCCTGCACACTAACACAACAGTATTATATAAAGCGACAGAACTGACGGCTTTATGACTATCGTTGGAAATCTAAATTACAAAAGTGTGCCACCGATCTGTACAATGATTATTAAGAATTACCATGCTCGCAGTCAAGGTTTTTAAAACGTTTGAACTTTATTGTGCGAAATTTAATTTGACGTTTGAATCAGGCTATGTTACGAAACGTAACTGTTTCAGGGGAATCGTGTGTTTTAGTACTCTTCGTGATACGATACATTGTCTTGAGTGTTTCGTGAACCTGGATAAAATTGGTTCTATCTCCTCGTACTTCTCAATTTCAATGGTATATCTGTTTCTATTTTACCCTTCATATGACATCTCATTGCATTTCAGCTGATGTCTTCTCATGTTGAAAATAATTGCGCAAAATTGAAAACACAACTAAAATGCACAGGATAACTTTTCATACATCACATCACAGCTCCACATTACATAGCTTGCCTAATCGGTATTATCGAGAAGACAGTTTTCTTCACATCATATGCACACATACTAGAAACAGTCGTTGAAAATTCAATTTCTAAGTTATGTTCGGTTGCTTAGGATGGCTGCTGGTATGTGGAAGTCCGATGAGTTGATTCAACTGATGTCTGAGCAGACCCAATGGCTCGTTGATTAGTTAGGAAAAATATATAAAATAAATGCAATCATATGATTTCCGCTTGAATTGCGCAACTTTTACTGGGTTGGTCGAAAGAAGGTGCTCTGAACTGAAAAATTGATTTATCATGTTCGATGTGATAAATGGATCATACCTCAAACTCTGATTTCATCTTGTTTCAATACCAACACTGAGGTTTTCCGATGTTTATCGACGAAGAACAAATGAAGAATTCATGTTGATAGATAATTATATTGTGAATTTAGAGAACAGCAAAACAGGCATTTGTTACTTGAACAGAAAATTATTTGTTTTAGTTCATAATCAAAATAAATATTATTCACTATAATACTGCACATCATTATCTTCTTATATTTGAACTGGATTATTTGAGATGATTAACTGTAGATAACAACAAGAAATGGATTATTGAATGACTGGTTATTCGATTCATTCAAAGAAGATTAACTTAGGATGATCAAATAAACAAACTTCAAACACTGAAATCGGACTGAGTCAAAATATCTGCATTCATCTGATCAATCGTGGTTAAGAATATGATTCTTTCAATCATGGTGTCGAATCTCATTCGTTTTTACTGAATCGGTAACTACCACGGTTTTCAAGTATTTTACCAGGAAACGGAAAACCGTTTTTCCAATTATCACTTCGCTAAGCTTTACCTTTCATCTTAGAGCAAGACCGATTACTTTCAGGTTTTCTCACTACTACTCTTTCTCTCAATTCAAGTCACCGACGGAATCGTGAAGGTCTTCAAATATTTGAAAAGTGATGAGTTGCAGTGAACAGCTCGAAGCTGCTGGATGGCGCAGATGTCACTGATGATCGACATATACCATAAATCACGCAGCAGCGAATGCAGCATTGAACGAATATGGAAGCTGTAGGCTCAGCTGCGCATTTACAACAGCCAACGTCGTCACAGAATAAGTCAACAATTACAAGGCTCAATGCCAAACGGCATGCTTTCCTTGAAACGATAAGAGGCAAACGAGGAATGAAGAAATACTAGATGAAATTTATACCAAGGTTCAGGCAAATTAGGTTACTGAATGCTTGTCGGTGGCCTGTACTCAATTTCCGGTGACAAGTGTGAGTAAGGAAGTGATTAACTAATTATGTGTGTCTGTGAGTCCACTAAACTGATGAACGACATTCTTCCCAACTCAATCTTCCACCACGTTTATCATCATTCAAATTTCGAGCAACTAATTATTTTATTTATTGATGTCATATTCCTCAACATACGTCATTCGATCTGTTACTTGAGTAGAATTTTCTTGATTCTTGAAAGTATATCATAGTGATCTGAAATTGCAGAAAACGAAATAAATTATCGACTCAACTATTGAAGTCTGTGAGGTGAATGATGCGTATTAACGTCCGTTGAGAAATAGTTGCAATATAATTACAGACCGAAGCATAAAGACAATAAACCATTACGTAACCAACAGCAGTTGGCTCTGTCTAATCCTAACAACGAACTGTCTGCAACGAAATAGGTGTTAGCAGCAAACAAATATGAAACCTGATACGTTGTAACCTCAAGTCGAGGGCAGATCAGACTGAAAGCCTTACTTCAATTATGGAAATCAAACGATCAACTTATCAAATTTATTAGGCACTGTTAGCTTTTGCCAATATTTTGTCATGTAAGACAACCTAGTAATGTGAGCAATTTAAATTATCAATCACTGACAGTAAAATTGGATACTGATTCTACTCAAGAAGAATAACTGAATTGACGGAAAGCAGGGAAAACTGGAAGAAAATTTGGGCATCAAAGAATCTAGTCTATAGTAGGTGTTTCGATCTTTTAGTATTTGATGCAATACTAGACTACTTATGTGATGATTCAGGTAGTTTGTGTCCACTGTCTAGTTCTTCACAAACAACTGAGTGAACTGATAAATAAAAACAACTTTCATTACATACATATTACAGCATTTGCCAAGCAAATTTCAAAGAATTTCTTGAAAATACTGGTACGTAGTTCACGGACATCTAAATCAATTACAGATAAACAGGCACAATACTGATCATTCAATACAAAAGTTTCACTTATTTCTTAGCATCTAATTCCCGCAAGTCGATATCTACAGACTTCCTCATAACAGACAATGCAAGTGCAGAATAGAAAGTGGGACTGATTTGTCCATACTTGATCTTCATATTATGAGCGTTCTTTAATCTTCGTTCTGTATAATGTTGTGGAAAAATCACTTCAGTTTATTCAGAGGAAACAATAAGTCAGTGAAGAAATTATGTTCGCAGATGAAAAAATGTGTACAGAATGCGGCTAACAATAGAATGTATGATGCACATTTCAAACCGTTCGGCACTCACTCGTTGATGCATTTACCTACAATGTTACAGATTTGTTGTTCATTCCGACATTTGCACAGTGAATGTTTCACGTCAAACCAAACTACGTTATCCATTTAGCTACTGAATGCGAATAACTGATCACCAGTGATTTCGGTTTAATTCACATCATCAAAAACTGAACTTATGTTGAATTACTGTAATCTAATATTTTATTTCATTTGTTATTATCATGAAATGAATGACTATTCGAAATAAAGTTACTTGGACTTTTGAATGGTATCAGATTTTCACATAAACCTTTGTTGTTATCAGACTGCATTTCTAAATAATTGAAAAGAAGCAGCAACACTGACAATTATTCGTTTCATGAGTTTTCAGATACACCCTCAGAGATTATTCATTTCTCTATTATCAATCTTGTTTGTTTACATTGAATCAAGAACAATGAGTAAATGATGCTGTTTGCAATCCGCTTCTTTGGTCATCAGACATTCAAGGCATTCTATTGTGTTTGTGACAATTTCTCACACAGCACGTTCTCTCTTTCATAATTTATGAAATATTCATAATTTTCGACAGTAAAGTTTTTCAAAATTCATCTCGGTTTGAACACGTTATTCAAATTGCAGACGCCATCATCGATTTCAATGCTATGAAATGATGTATAAAGCATGGCTCCCTTGTTAGCTCACAGGGGAATGACAAATGGAATGCATGCAAAATTATTTCAAGTGTCTGAAAATCCATTGAATAATATGGAAGTTACTCAATTACCCTGAAGATCTGCAGTAGTTTTCTCAAAACACGTATATAGTTCCGATAAATTTAGCTGAACTGTCGCTATATGGAATAAGAGAAATTTAGACGGAGAGCAAATCATCATATAATGCAGAAATACAATGAAAAATGTGAACATTTCGATGCCGAAATATTGTTAATAAAGAAGGTTATTCAGCACTGCGTCTTATGAGTGATCGATGTCGCAGATGCATTCTGGGGGAAGATAAACTCGAATTTAGGTGTGAATTCGTTGCATCTCATGATTTTAGTTGAGTACAAGATGTAACTTAATCCGTGATTCATATGGATGTGGCATCAATTTATACGTTTTGTTAAATTATTCTCGGTCGACTTCTCACTATGTTCCAAAGTAGACAACATGCGCAACATACGAGTTCTTGATATTGATCTAATCTCCTCAATCGATCAGCATTCTCTGGAACAAATAAACTAATGTTCGTCATCAACTGACACTGTGCTGTCTGAGCATAGATATTTTAGAGGTTCGAACTTATTTTCAAATTGATGATATTGATAATTCTGTTGAATGACTGTTCATACACACTGTTTCCTTCATTGTTTTGAAATGAGCGAAACAGATCCTTGTTATTTGTACGCGAATATTCCTAATTCGTACTAAACAGTGTTGTAGCTTTCTGCCTATATACACATCTCACAATAATTAGCGTGATATTGACCATAATGAGTTTAACTATTTCAGATGATATAAACAAAAAGCAGTTAATAACGGAACTAACGAAATTCTGCAGTTTCATTTTTCCTATAATATGCAAGTACTAAGAAAACAACGAGAAGTAGAATTTTGTATTATATTAAAAGGAATTTGGATAATTGTCAACCTAGTCAATGCGATAACAATACTGACGATAATAATAATTATTGATAATAATACTAGGATCGAGATATTCAATGCAAGAGAGATTACGATACATGAACAATTCGACTTATTGACTGTGAAAAATGAGATTTGGAAAACTGTATCATCTATCCAAATTGAAAAACACTAGTTCTCAGTGATAATGTGTGTGCATTTTCGACAGATTACTTAGCCACTAGCTACTCTCTGAATATCACTGATCTGAAGCATGAATCAAAGTGTTGGGTTAGGCAAGTAGTAATCACACAGCAATCTAACTCAATAAACAATCGCAAATCAGAGAGAAATTCAAGTGCATGAAAAATGGTGGAACAGCTCAAAATATATCTGGAAATGTCGACCCATTTATTTTTTCTAATTATTTCCCTATCTGTATTTACTGTTCAACATGTATTGCAGCACTTTCTTCCTTATCTTTCGGAAAGGTAACTTTAGTGCCTTTACTAAGCGCAAATAGTCTAACCGAATACGAAATTTGTAATGAATAGACAGTGGCGCGCACAAGTATGTCCAGCTCACATGTCTTGAACGAGTCTTCGAACAAACGAATTATCGTATCGCTTACGTCACTCAGCGAATGTCTAGCTTATTAGTTTTGCGTATGTTTGAAGTAAATTATCTGCACGAAATCCGTATTCAGTACACGAAATTGAAGTACCGATTCAACATTCACTGTCGAAAATATCTTAGTTGATGCAAAAAATATGTTTTACCGGATATCACTGAACTGAAAGACATGCCATTGTAATGTTCACTTGCAAAGTCAACGTCTAGAAAGATTAGTGTATTTTACAGAGTATTATATTATTAACTTGACTTACATTCATTGATTTCGTTTCTTACATCCGGAATTTCCACGCTTATTTTCTCTGAAACATGCACGAGAGTGTAGAATGAATCGTTTGAAATAAAATGTTAATCTAGTTACTTCTTCGACATATAATCATGTTGTACTCGTATTGTATGTAATCAGTTGACACAACAGTGACATAAATTAGGTTACTTTGTGCAAGACTAATAATCCCGTCGTTCATCAGTTTTATATGATAATATTGGCAAACTGGATCAAAATAATCTAATGACTGAATTATTATTTCGACTAGTTCACATTTATTTGGTAAGAAAAGGTGAATCGCAAAGAGCACGCATTGTATGTACGTAAATGTTGGAAATCAGCACAGTATTTGATTCCTACAACTATCTTTTTAGACATAGAAATGGTGACATTGATTTTCCTGATCAGGTGTGTCAATCAATTGTAGCTACAGACAAAACCTGCAATATGTCGTCAAACTAATTATTTTGAAGTTTATCTGAAGTACCTTCAAGGAGTTTGAATAAACTAACTATTTTCGAATATCGATATCATCCACATTCTAGTTACCTAGTTGGTTTCATATTAGGATTTGAGGATTGACATTGCGTTGGATATCACAACGTCTGCAAGTTTGATTTTCACCCCACTAATCGAGTCTATAACCTTTCTTTACAAACATCAGCGCTTTACACATTGAAGTAAATATCAACTCCAAATTGCAAGCACATCCAGACATAGACGAGTCCTCAACTGGACGAAACGTGCTTCCGTGATTTCACTGATAACCAAAATCCATCTATGATTATCAGAAAACAAGTCAAACTGTACACTTTCGAAATGTACTATAATTGCATTAGTTACACTGAAAATCTAATGAAATCGATCAACATTCACATCTCGGAATATTGTAGATGCATTCATTGAGCAACTTCAACCGATCAATATAAATAATGAATCGCTAATGTGAAGTTCGATTTGACCATCAATTTATCAGTGTGAAATCTGGTGAAAATGAAAAGCTTTGCAAAGAAAATTACATTTGAGTGAGCTTATTTTGTCATCGTATTGCAAAATTGATCTTGACAATGTTTTAATACGGTCTACAAAATCAATTATTGTTTCAAAAGTAATAAATTCACTTGTTGTTATTATTATTATAATACATGTTTATTATCAACAAATATTGAGCAGTAGTATTGACCAAATGATTTCGAATTCGGTGAATATATTGATGTAGATATATTGACAGAGTGTAATATTCATTTCATCGACTCGTTTCTGCATTGATATAATTTCGCAAGTACAAGCACAACGTGTTTTCATTTCTAAGTGACTTGCTAAGACAAGTGAATCAAAGTACTTTTCACTCAAATACTATGCATAGATCAGTGTCAGGAAAAGACAATTTGAGACTAGACCGAGAACGGTGTGCGAAATTCTATCTGATACTTACCTGTCGTAGAAGAAAGCTTCGTTTCAACTTTCTGCAGATAATTTGAGGTTCCGTCTGAAAATAAGGAAAACATCTTTCAGCAATACATATTTTAGTGGAACGATGAAAGTGATTGCTTGCAATCAAGAACATTGAGTGAATAGTAGAGCGATGTTGTTTTTGAGAATTAAAATAATCGTAATCATAAGATTAATAATATGCATGAACTGAACAATGTCACAACATCATTAAGAAACTGAAATCCCTGTACTGTATCCGGTGTTAACAACAATATCACGAATTCTTATCGTACATTAGATCAACGTCAACATCTCAGAAAATATTTGAGAAAGTGAAATTTAAGGAAATGTGGTAACTTACCAGTCTGTTCAGTTGATCTAAGAAGGACAAGAAGTGAAGTGAAGTGGACGAGAACCGCACGATGCATATTTTCTGAATCTACGTATCGTCTCCTGCTTTTATTTCATTACACATTTGTGGTGGACGCAGAATAAGAAATACTGAATGAATTTCATGGTTGAGTTATCTGATAAGAACAATAGAGAATAAAAGAAATTCTTTGACACCTTGACTACATTGTCTGGTCAGCATGAGCTTCATTCTCCTTATGTCTAGACACTGATTCGAGTGAAGCGCATTAGCCTTCTGTTTGAAGGAAACACTAATGATCTTGTTGAGATGACTTGACAGCTGATAAGAAGTGGTTGTATTTTCAAAAAGCAGACATTTTGATTAGAAAAATGATGAAAGAAGTTACCGTGAAATAACTTGTTCATTTTTCAACCTGCAAGGAATGTGATAAAAACAATCTGATATTTGTCTGTAAGAAAAGATAATATGTGTTTTGAAGAAGAAAATCTGTCATACAATTTATGAACTTTCATAAAAGATCATGAAACTACTTTTATTCATTCGTTTTAGGTCCACTTTGGAACTGGATGTTCAGTAAAACCAACTAAATAGTATTTCTATCAGTACTAGATGAAGTTGTATTAGTAGTACTGAGGAGATTGAGGCAGGCTCAATAGATTGTCTTTGGCAATTTACACTCTCAGTCAATTAAAAACGATAACATTACATTGAACACTCCAATTGCACACCATCTTTGAGTCCTGACTTCCAACTCTCCGGCCTTCTTTCATTCCTGCTGTTGCTTCCTTTACTTTCTGTCGGTGCTCTATTTCTTTCTTGCTTTTGCTCTATTTGCTTTCCGCTTTCCTCTTCTGACCGTAAGACGTCTTCTTTCACGTCCATTCTTATACTACTGATATCGTTCGTATAAGTAGCACACACCACAGTATCACTTCGAATAGTGGTGTTAGCATCCATAATACTGGTAGTTTTTGAATGAGCAGTATTTTTGACAGAATAATTGATGGTGTTATCAGTCGCAAATGTCGTCGTATTGGTAGTAGTGGTATGTGTAGGAGTATTGATAATAATGTGAGTAGACGAGAGAAAGCAGTAATGGTTAAAGAATTAGTAGTAATAGTCGTAGAAATTGTATTATAAGTAAAAGTAGGAGAAAGTAAGAGCATAAACAGTAGTGGTTATATCGGTCGCAGTAATTGTTGTATTGCCAGTTGTTGTCGTTATTATTGCTTGTATTGATTGCGTTTATAAAAGTAGAAGCATTATTATCAGGGTTGATACTGGTAGTTGTGGTAGAATTTGTTGCAGAAGTAATAGTATTCGTGATAAGGTGAATATACACAGTCGTATACGTAGTCATACTATTAGCATTAGTAGTTTTCATAGTAGTAATAAGAGTATCATGATTGAAAACCGTATTGGTAGCAGAACTTATATTACTTTAAGTGTTATTGTGAGCAGGAGTACTTGTATTGGTTTTTGTTATAGTTGCGGTGGTCGCAGTACCAGCAGTGCTAGTTTTATCAGTATCATTAATTGTAAAAGTCGCAGTGATATTACTAGAACTGGCAGTTTTGGAGGTAATAGCAGCTGCAGTATGAATAATAGAAGTAGCCCTGAATTTGTTGATTCAGCAGTAATTTTCGTAGTCGTGTCGGTGTGAGCGGTGAATTTAGACGTTGTATCAGTTGTATTGGTAGAAGTATCATTAGTACTGGGGGCAGAGGCAAATTGTTAGTACCAGTGTAAGCAGGAGCAGTAGAATGACCAGTACTAGAAGTAGCAGTTGTTTTAGTAGTAGGACTGACAATTTTAGTTGAAATGTTAGTTTGAGTAAACTTAGTAGTAGTAGAAGTAATTGCGATGAAAATTGTTTCTTTCTAGTAGTATGAATAGGTTCAATAGTATGAGTTGCAGCGATAGTAGTAGAAGAAGTATTATTTGTCGCGGTTCTATGAGCAGCGGTATTATAAGTATTATCAGTCGTATTATTAGTTGTAATAATGTCAGCAGCAGTAGTATTAGTAATAGTAGTAGTAGTAGAAGTAGTAGAAGTAGCAATTGCAGCATTAGTCGTAATCGTAAAATAATTAGTGAAAGAAGCAGTTATGGTTGTTTTATTATTAGTGTCAGTGGTAGTTTTAGTATTTGAATAGTCATTATTTATGATAGAAGTAGGATTATCAATCATCGAAATACTTAGAGCAATACAACTACTGCTAAAACTGCTTCCCTTATTACCGATACCACTACACATACCAACTATGAAACCATCAGTACAATACTAACAGAAAATAGATTTCACGCATTTCATGAGTAAACGTAATCTATCCTGCTTTCGTTTCCAACTGTAATGACGCTAGGCGTTGCTTGCTTATCGGTATTGAACAATCTGAATCCATTTTCTCATCAGCGTTGGCTCCAATCATCTTATGTACAAACATTAATTGGAATGAACCAAATATGCCGTTTCTGTCATTTTCAAAAATCTGATTGGTTATTTTTAATAATCCATTGTTTAAAATATTTTACTGAAGTCGAGTGCCGTGAGGTTATTTGCATACCGATTGAAGATCCACTCTGAACTAAACGAGCAACTAGCTTCTTTTTCTCAAATAAGACGAAACACGCATCATTAAACAACCAGTGATATGTTATTTGAAAACAATTCAATTCGAATAAAACCAGTTTCAAATTTCGCATTATTCATGACAAATCAATAATCTCCTCCCTTGTTTAGTGCATAAAATAATAACTGTAGTTCAATTCACCCACTGTTTTCATTGAAAATAAACTGACACACATTTTCCATTAGGTTTAACAAAATTATACCTTGATCACTTGAAATTACTGGATCATGTACATACCATGTCCTTTGTTTTCCGAAATTTTATGTTACTTCCATAATCGTTGTGATCGTAAACTGCAGTATTCAACTAACCCTATCACAAGGTAAGCCCTCATTTTCAATCATCAAGGATACAGGAATTGAGAGAAATCAAAGAACACAATACGGCAACAACAGGAATCAAGCATCAAAAGAATGAGTTGAAGTGAGATGAAACTGGTATTGAATGTCGCAGACAGATTTGGCTGAAACAACCCCGTCAGCGGAATATGCGCTACTTAGGCGTAACAGGCATGTGAACGTAAGAGTTTGTCCTCTATAACAAGCGATTTACCAGATGGAACAGTGTGACTGATGTCTGCATCGAGTGTAAATATGTAAGAAGCTAATTATTCACGTGTACTACAACTTGTATATCATAATCAGATCACTGGATTTCCGGTTTGTCGCATCAAGGTACATACAGCTTTGCAACATAGGACCTTCGTTTCTGTGCATGGTAGCTGCAAATGTGTAACAGAGATCTGCTCATGATATAAAGATCGTCTTCTACATTATTTTCCTTACACAATTGTGGTGGGCGTAGAATAAGAAACACTGAATGTATTTCATGATAGAGTGGCTGCAGATAGGTGAAGAAATTGCGGTCCAGATTATCGTGGAAAAAATTGGAGAATAAAGCTGCGTACAGATGGGATGCATGGACATCAAATGTATTTCGAAAACATAAGTTACTACTATTGAGTATATAACGCCAAACTTACGTGCACGATAGCGTTGCAAACCGTTGCCAGCGTTGGGTTAGTCGAAAACATGCTAATATCAGGGTGCAGGAGGTTCGCTCGACTGCTTGAACTGCTGTTTCGTGTGCATGTGCGTAAGTTCATACCACCAATTTACTTAGCAGGCTGCAAAATTTTCGAGTACGAGCAGCAGATGAGTACATCGAAGATATCTCCAATGCGATAATCGTATAGCCACGGAAATATTAATGGACCATAATTGTCGTTGAGCCATTGCTTTAATAAGCGATTCGAAACATAATAATGCGATACGGCAAAATAAATGGAACAAACTCACCTTAATTATGAACGTCGTTCGTGGTATCGAAAGAAGTAAAATAATTCCGTGAGTTCCAAATGTCCTGCCGTGAATACAATATTCGAAATGCGATTCGATTAGCGATTAAGATAATTCCATTATTGTCATAATATCATGATTAATCATAATAATGGTTCTTTCACATTAATACGATAATGATAGCGATATTTCGAGAAATAGATTAATGCAACGAGTTGGTACATAATCAAAATGACGATAAGATAATGCTTGATTCATTCAGCGAATTCATTAATTTCGAGAGCTGCTTTGTCGCTGCATGGCGTCAGGATTTCCAGTTAGTGATTCTGTTCGATTTGTCTTCGAAATTACAAACTGGTTGGTTATATTCGATTTGTCATCGGAATCGTTGAATTATATAGTGAGAGTTTACTGATATTCTGTGAAGACCTATGGAAGAATGAATCGAGCGAAGCAAATAGGGAGTGATCGAAATGAACGACGGGTTCACCATTTTGTACAGTGGCCGATTTCGCTGACTTCGGGATAACCATTTTGTAGTGCTCTGGCGAGCGAATGCACGAATGAATGATTACATTCGATTCTACGTCGAAATTACCTATTAGTGGGAAGCGTTCGATTTTTCGTCAGCATCAGGAAACATCCTGAGAACGTCGGGCAGCTTTGTGATGAGTACGTTAGATTCAACGGCGGGCTCATCATTATGTGTGGTGGCCAATTTTGTTAACATTGGGCTCACCATTATTGAGTGAGCCGGACAACTGCGTGTTCTTAGGATCGGTTTATAAATCAGAAGATGAACTCGTATTGACGAATACGTTTATTAGAGGCACACCACAATGCGAAACGGAGAACCGAATTGGAGAAGGCCTAGAGCTAACTCTTTGGATTACAATGCGAGCGAATGGGCGAAGCGAATTGGAGAAGGCTAAGAGACAACTCTTCTAATTACAATGCGAGCGAATGGGCGAAGCGAATAGGAGAAGGCTAAAAGCCAACTCAAAGAGATAGAGTATGACTAAGAATATATAGTCAGATAAAAATAAGACAGACATGTGACAAGCGAAATAGGTATGCACACATATGAACAAAAGCGACGAATGATTGACAAGGTCAAAAGCAAGCGAGACAAGTCATGTGAGTTCTTGGGAATATTACGAGATTAACATTAAAGCGAAAAGGATGAGTAAGTGCGTAAGCGTAAGCAATGCTCAGTCGTACAAGCTCATACAAAGCAGATAATGAAAAATACCAATGGTACATATGAGTTGTTGCTATGCAAATAGCATGGTTACATACATTAATCAAAAGGCTTAATCAAATTAAATATGAGCGAACTCAAGTTTATGTGGAGGCCTTACAGTAGAATGACCAGTATTAGAAGCAGTTTTTTGAGCAGTAAGACTGACATTAAAAGTAGAAAAGTCGGTATGAGTAAAATAAGTAGAAGTAGAAGTAGTTGCAATGAAAATTGTTTTTACTAGTCCTGGTAATAGTTTGAATAGTATGAGTTGCAGCGATAGTAGTAGACGAATTATTATTTGTCGCGGTTCTAGTTTTTAGAAAGTTATTATTCATAATAGTAGTAGTATTATCAATCATCTAAGTAGCAGTCGTAGTAGAAAAATGGCCTTTTCTAAAATAAGCAGTAGAAGAAGTGTAATTAGTAAGGTTAAGCGTTGTAGTAGTAGTGGTAGTAAAAATGGTAATAATAATAATGGTGGTAGTAGTGGTAGAAGAAGTAGTGCTATTATCATTATTCATAGAAGTGACAGTCGAAGTGCAACTAGTATTGGAGGTAGTAGTTTTGATAGTAAGATAGCAGAACTAGCGTTGCTAGCACTGGCACTACTTTTAATGGTATTGATATTATTATTTGTATTCATGATATATGTTGTCGTACTACTGGTAGTACGAATTACGAGTGTCTCAGGTTGCAATGCTGTATGTACCTTGCTGAGACAAAACGGCAATCCAGTTGTCTAACAATGATTCATTCGTCGTTTCAATGTGACATTTTGAAAGCACTTTACATTCTTCAGTACAAATCAAATATTTGTTTAATTAATTAGTTCATGCCCTCACTAGATTTAACAACCACGAAACAGCAAATTAACTATTGATATAGAATAATTATAACAAGATAAACGTTTCGTACGTGGACTGAACCTGATTCGATGTTGGATTGTAAAATTATCCCCATAACTGGTTTCAACGTGATATATAAGTTGTAGTACACGTGAATAATTAGCTTCTCATTCAAGTGTGAGTTTCAATAATTTTTTCTCGCTTAATTCGTTCCGCGCTAATAGTATTCGCGTTATCGTGATGTGTATGGCTTCACAACAGACAGCATTGCAACCTGAGACACTCGTAATTCGTACTACCAGTGAGGGCATGAACTAATTAATTAAACAAATATTTGATTTGTACTGAAGAATGTAAAGTGCTTTCAAAATGTCACATTGAAACGACGAATGAATCATTGTTAGACAACTGGATTGCCGTTTTGTCTCAGCAAGGTACATACAGCATTGCAACCTGAGACACTCGTAATTCGTACTACCAGTAGTACGACAACATATATCATGAATACAAATAATAATATCAATACCATTAAAAGTAGTGCCAGTGCTAGCAACGCTAGTTCTGCTATCTTACTATCAAAACTACTACCTCCAATACTAGTTGCACTTCGACTGTCACTTCTATGAATAATGATAATAGCACTACTTCTTCTACCACTACTACCACCATTATTATTATTACCATTTTTACTACCACTACTACTACAACGCTTAACCTTACTAATTACACTTCTTCTACTGCTTATTTTAGAAAAGGCCATTTTTCTACTACGACTGCTACTTAGATGATTGATAATACTACTACTATTATGAATAATAACTTTCTAAAAACTAGAACCGCGACAAATAATAATTCGTCTACTACTATCGCTGCAACTCATACTATTCAAACTATTACCAGGACTAGTAAAAACAATTTTCATTGCAACTACTTCTACTTCTACTTATTTTACTCATACCGACTTTTCTACTTTTAATGTCAGTCTTACTGCTCAAAAAACTGCTTCTAATACTGGTCATTCTACTGTAAGGCCTCCACATAAACTTGAGTTCGCTCATATTTAATTTGATTAAGCCTTTTGATTAATGTATGTAACCATGCTATTTGCATAGCAACAACTCATATGTACCATTGGTATTTTTCATTATCTGCTTTGTATGAGCTTGTACGACTGAGCATTGCTTACGCTTACGCACTTACTCATCCTTTTCGCTTTAATGTTAATCTCGTAATATTCCCAAGAACTCACATGACTTGTCTCGCTTGCTTTTGACCTTGTCAATCATTCGTCGCTTTTGTTCATATGTGTGCATACCTATTTCGCTTGTCACATGTCTGTCTTATTTTTATCTGACTATATATTCTTAGTCATACTCTATCTCTTTGAGTTGGCTTTTAGCCTTCTCCTATTTGATTCGCTCATTCGCTGCGCCCATTCGCTCGCATTGTAATTAGAAGAGTTGGCTCTTAGCCTTCTCCTATTCGCTTCGAACATTCGCTCGCATCGTAATCCCAAACAGTTGGCTCTTAGCCTTCTCCAATTCGCCTCTCCGTTTCGCATTGTGGTGTGCCTCTAATAAACGTATTCGTCAATACGAGTTCATCTTCTGATTTATAAACCGATCCTAAGAACACGCAGTTGTCCGGCTCACTCAATAATGGTGAGCCCAATGTTAACAAAATTGGCCACCACACATAATGATGAGCCCGCCGTTGAATCTAACGTACTCATCACAAAGCCGCCCGACGTTCTCAGGATGTTTCCTGATGATGACGAAAAATCGAACGCTTTCAACGAATTGGTAATTTCGACGTTGAATCGAACGCAATCATTCATCCGTGAATTCGCTCGCCAGTGCACTACAAAATGGTTATCCCGAAGTCAGCGAAATCGGCCACTGTACAAAATAGTGAACCCGTCGTTCATTTCGATCACTCCCTATTTGCTTCGCTCGATTCATTCGTCCATAGGTCTTCACTGAAGATCAGTAAACTCTCACTATATAATTCAACGATTCCGATGACAAATCGAATATAACCAACCAGTTTGTAATTTCGAAGACAAATCGAACAGAATCACTAACTGGAAATCCTGACGCCATGCAGCGACAAAGCAGCTCTCGAAATTAATGAATTCGCTGAATGAATCAAGCATTATCTTATCGTCATTTTGATTATGTCCCAACTCCTCGCATTATTCTATTTCTCGAATTATCGCTATCATTATCGTATTAATGTGAAAGAACCATTATTATGATTAATCATGATATTATGACAATAATGGAATTATCTTAATCGCTAATCGAATCGCATTTCGAATATTGTATTCACGGCAGGACATTTGTAACTCACGGAATTATTTTACTTCTTTCGATACCACGAACGACGTTCATAATTAAGGTGAGTTCGTTCCATTTATTTTGCCGTATCGCATTATTATGTTTCGAATCGCTTATTAAAGCAATGGCTCAACGACAATTATGGTCCATTAATATTTCCATGGCTATACGATTATCGCATTGGAGATATCTTCGATGTACTCATCTGCTGCTCGTACTCGAAAATTTTGCAGCCTGCTAAGTAAATTGGTGGTATGAACTTACGCACATGCACACGAAACAGCAGTTCAAGCAGTCGAGCGAACCTCCTGCACCCTGATATTAGCATGTTTTCGACTAACCCAACGCTGGCAACGGTTTGCAACGCTATCGTGCACGTAAGTTTGGCGTTATATACTCAATGGTAGTAACTTATGTTTTCGAAATACATTTGATGTCCATGCATCCCATCTGTACGCAGCTTTATTCTCCAATTTTTTCCACGATAATCTGGACCGCAATTTCTTCACCTATCTGCAGCCACTCTATCATGAAATACATTCAGTGTTTCTTATTCTACGCCCACCACAATTGTGTAAGGAAATAAATGTAGAAGACGATCTTTATATCATGAGCAGATGTGTGTTACCCATTTGCAGCTACCATGCACAGAAACGAAGGTCCTATGTTGCAAAGCTGTATGTACCATGATGCGACAAACCGGAAATCCAGTGATCTGATTATGATATACAAGTTGTAGTACACGTGAATAATTAGCTTCTTACATATTTACACTCGATGCAGACATCGTTCACACTGTTCCATCTGGTAAATCGCTTGTTATAGAGGACAAACTCTTACGTTCACATGCCTGTTACGCCTAAGTAGCGCATATTCCGCTGACGAGGTTGTTTCAGCCAAATCTGTCTGCGACATTCAATACCAGTTTCATGTCACTTCAACTCATTCTTTTGACGCTTGATTCCTGTTTTTGCCGTATTGTGTTCTTTGATTTCTCTCAATTCCTTTATCCTTGATGATTGAAAATGAGGGCTTACCTTGTGATAGGGTTGGCTGAGTACTGCAGTTTACGATCGCAACCATTATGGAAGTAACATAAAATTTCGGAAAACAAAGGACATGGTATGTACATGATCCAGTAATTTCAAGTGATCAAGGTATAATTTTGTTGAACCTAATGGAAAATGTGTGTCAGTTTATTTTCAATGAAAACAGTGGGTGAATTGAACTACAGTTATTATTTTATGCACTAAACAAGGGAGGAGATTATTGATTTGTCATGAATAATGCAAAATTTGAAACTGGTTTGATTCGAATTGAATTGTTTTCAAATAACATATCACTGGTTGTTTAATGATGCGTGTTTCGTCTTATTTGAGAAAAAGAAGGTAGTTGCTCATGCAGTTCAGAGTGGATCTTCAATCGGTATGCAAATAACCTCACGGCGCTCGACTTCAGTAAAATATTTTAAACAATGGATTATTAAAAATAACAGATCAGATTTTTGAAAATGACAGAAGCAGCATATTTGGTTCATTCCAATTAATGTTTATACATAATCTACTGTTCACTCAATGTTCTGGATTGCAAGTAATCACTTTCATCGTTCCACTGAATTATGTAATGCTGGAAGATGTTTTCATTATTTTCAGACGGAACCTCAAATTATCTGCAGAAAGTTGAAACGAAGCTTTCTTCTACGACAAATAATTATCAGATAGAATTTCGCACACCATTCTCGGTCTAGTCTCAAATTGTCTTTTCCTGACACTGATCTATGCATACTATTTGAGTGAAAAGTACTTTGATTCACTTGTCTTAGCAAGTCACTTAGAAATGAAAACACTTTGTGCTTGTACTTGCAAAATTATATCAATGCAGAAACGAGTCGATGAAATGAATAGTATGCTCTGTCAATATATCTACATCAATATATACTCCGAATTTGAAATCATTTGGTCAATACTACTGCTCAATATTTGTTGATAATAAACATGTATTATAATAATAATAACAACAAGTGAATTGTTTACTTTCAAAACAATAATTGATTTTGTACACCGTATTAAAACGTTGTCAAGATCAATCATGCAATACGATGACAAAATAAGCTCACTCAAAGGTAATTTTATTTGCAAAGCATGTCGTTTTCACCAGATTTCACACTGATAAATTGACGGTCAAATCGAACTTCTCACTAGCTATTCAATATTCATATTGATCGGTTGAAGTTGCTCAATGAATGCATCTACAATTTTTCGAGATGTAAATGTTGATCGATTGCATTAGATTTTCAGTGAAACTAAGGCAATTTTAGTGTATTTCGAAGGTGTAGAGTTTGATTTGTGTTCTGATAGTCATAGATGGATAGTGGTTAGAAGTGGAATCTCGAAAGCAAGTTTCGTTCAGTTGAGGACTCGTCTATGTCTGGATGTGCATGCGATTTGGATTGGATATTTACTTCAATGTGTAAAGCGCTGATGTTTGCAAAGAAATGTTATAGGTTCGATTAGTGGGGTGAAAATCATCCTAACCATTTAAAGTAGTACCAGTGCTAGCAACGCTAGTTCTGCTACCCTACTATCAATACTACTACCTCCAATACTAGGTGCACTTCGACTATCACTTCTATGATTGATGATAATAGCACTACTTCTTCTACCATTGCTACCACCATTATTATTATTACCATTTTTACTACTACTACTACTACAACGCATAACATTACTATTTACACTTCTTCTACTGCTTATTCCAGAGAAAGCCATTTTTCTTCTACGACTGCTACTACGATGATTGATAATACTAATACTTATATAAATAATAACTATTCAAATACCTCAACTTCTATCCATACTAATAATAAAACAACCACTACTGCTTCACTATTGATTTCACGAAAACTAATAATGCTTCTATTATTATTACTGCTACTAAAACTTCTAGTACTATATTACTCATACTTGTTGGATTATGTGTAACAGCATTAGTACCAGTTATAGTTTCGTTCTTAGTGGTAATAGTGTTAGCATTTTTGTAGCAGCAGCAGTAGTAGTTGTGAGAGAATTAGCAGTATTAGTAGATATAAAAGTGGTCATTATGGTTGTAGTTTTAGGAGTAGTATTAACACCATTTTGAATAGTAATAATCATTTCATCATCATTGTCATCACCTGTAGTATTATTCTTATTAACACTGTTATTAGTTTTAGCAATCGTAGTCATAGTCGTGGTATTATGAGTCGTCGTAGCCATAGTTATCGTCGAATTATTAGTATTGTGTGCAAAATTCCACTAAAGCGAATTCTTCAAGTTAAATCTGGGTACCTAGCATTCCACTCACATCCCCAAATTCTTCTTTACCCTTTTACTCTAATGAACAGTACAATAATTCGATTTTCTCTGAATCAGTATTAACTTATTTTAAACTTCACATTTCAACATATTTTGGTTTTCATTCACAATTGTTGAATAATTATATTAAAGTACAATGAAAAGAGTCCGTTCTAATATGATAACTTATTATTGAAATCATCATTTTGAGGTCAGGGTGTTCAGTTTTATTAATATCGTGAATCGTTAGACCGTCATAAGAAGGAAACGTGGAGGCTATGAAGGAGAATTTATTAACACAGGTGTACTTGACCGATTTCGCATTCTATGGCATTATCGACACCACATCAAACTATGCACCAAGAACAGTTGATTTCTGAAGATGTATAAATCTTAACTTATCTGGTTAGCATGATTAACTATCAGTTGGGATCTTATGCAGACTGAGTGCTTTCCCCATGACACAGATCTGAGTAATATCCTATCTATCTACCACAAGCGCTTCTTACAGTTTTTTACTCAGATGGAAGATGGTATATTCCCTGCAACAGTAGGTTGAAGTTGATGGCTGTTTGACGACGGATCATTAGTATCGTCAAGGAACACACTTTATAAATACATACAACATGTGCATGATGAATTTCGCCTTTTTCCTAATCTTTGTTTAATACAACAGAACTGTGTTGACTTGTATGTTGGATATTGTGACACTGATTTTGGTTGACGACTAATTACAGTTCCGTATGTTCTTCAGTTATCTGGATGTTGCCTTTACTCTGCTCAACCTCTCTATTCGCATATTTGTCGGCTACTCGTTTATTTCTCAAAGTTAAAGCTCTGATATGTGAAGCTTTCGACATTTTTTAATGATTCTAAACAAAAGCAATTATAAATCAACACTTCGAACGAAAACATTTCTCTATTCTGCACGTGTTATTATTGCACCGTTAACACAAAATTTAGGGTAATCTTATCATATTGTTACCAAGTTCATTTAACTTCAGAACATTTGCTGCTCATTTCGAACGAAAATGTCCTAGATATAATGTCAGAGGCTGTGTCCATTTACAATCTCAACAAAAAGACATCAATATTAGGAGTAAAGAATAGCCTCTCATTGGACGATATTGTTTTCAGAGCCTGGGGTATAGATTCATGATTCTTGAGGACTGATGTGCTTTTTCGTTTGAATTTTGCAAATCACAGACCAATACAGCAAGATATGACACAAGTGGTAATATGTAGTCAATAAATGAAGATAACTTTAAAGAAACAGTGAAATATGTTAAAATCACCTCACTCAAACAAGCTTTTCGTCTTCATCAACTGGGTAATTTTTATACCTCTTTCGTACGTAAACTCAGTATTGCTCATTTTATAGTTCAGTTATGAATAAACAATTTTCTGAACATACAGACATTCATAGACTTTTTTTCACAGTCTTTTAGCACTATTTCAAAACCCTTCGGAAACTCCAGTGAACTGGTGTATGGTGTTTTCTACAACATTCAAAATGATAACGTACTTATTTCGTTCTCACAAGTGACAGATTAGTGATTATAAAGAAATAATTACTTCAGTCGACAGTAGTATTCAGTAACGTTTTTAATGAAATATAGTTACTACAGACAGGAAACGTCAACGAAGTTTTCAAAAACAACCAATAACGAGTACAAAAGATAGGACAAGCTGCGTGCCAAATACCCAACTCCCACATAAGTTTTTGGCTGAAAATGTGGTTTAGAAGAACAGTGAATTCTACACAACCGAACAATCTACCTTCGAGAATGAAGCTCCATCATTACCATACACTGATCACGTCTACTTGATTTGTTTCCTTCAGTTGGTGATTCCTGGTTAAATAATAAAACTTTTCAATCAACAATTGATACTTCCATATTTTTTTCAGTATTCTAGTTGTAAGTAGTCCGATTTTCCTATAGCACCAGTTATCATTTAAAACAATTTCAAACATGTTTTAAAGTAAATTACATCAACTAATTAGTAATAACTAGTCTGACAAGAATAATTAAAAAAATCTGAAATTCATTTTTTTAATGCAAATTACTCGTTTGTAGTTTACACTTTAAATAAATTCATTTATGAACCAGAAAAAGAATCAAAACGAATGAATATTATCAAATTCATGAAATTTTACAATAAACTCGAAATAATTAACTTTCGACACGATGATAATCAATTAGGTTTGCTTTATGGAAGTATGTAGATGGTTGTTTAACATTGAAATCGTGAGTAAATGATCTTTCGACCATAACTTGACACCCACTGGCGCGTGACTTCAATTCTCACCTTGCGTGGTCACAGGATTAAGACACGATACTTTCACTCTCACTCTCTTTAGCTTAACGTGTTGACCACTGAATCAGCGTTCCTATCGTTTTAGTCACTGGTAATGTCTAGATTCGTGAAGCACCTTTCGAAATTCTTGTTTCAAGGCATGACCTGTGGGGCTCAGCTCTATCGTTTGTCGGTAGTAACTACCAAAGCTAACATGTCAGACTGAACATAATCTCAAGATTATTGAAAGTAAAACATCAACGTAATTGTATGCCTAGCGCCTCATGGGTTTGTGAGTATGGAGGGTTCGAATAGCTCGGAGCGTTGATGCGCACTGCTGATTTCGTTCTGTATCAGGACTTGAAAGCCAACGGCGCACTGTATTTTTATTTGTGAACATACACAGATTCATTCATAATATCAATGTAATAAACTGTGCAGTAAATAGAAAAAAAATTATTTTTAGCTTGTTAGTTAATCTGTGCTTTTGTTATTTGTCACAACCAAAGAAAATTATTTGGACGAACACTTTTTCTCATCTTATTCAAATTATAAGTGTCAAGCATGGTATAGAGTATAAGACGCATAGTGTGAAAATCACACAGCTGCATCAAAAGTCAAACCGTAATTTGAAACTCTCATGGTAAAACGAACAGATGAAGATCAAGGAGTACAGTGAACTTGAAATTGAAGACGCAAATATAAACTGCGATTGGATAGAACTAGGACAGAACAATATGGGCATTGCTAATCGGTATCTCACGTATCTTAAAGGGTAACATTCTTTGATTAGTAATTAGGTAGTAACGCACATTTAGTATATGTTCCAATTAAGTCGCTGGATAAATGATCTGATAAAATATATTCACTGGATTTGAAAAAAATTATTTTATCAGAAAAATATGCCATTTCGATGAATTACAATTGTTGTAGTAATTTCCTTCAGACAGCCAACATTTATGTCATCCAATAAGCTAAATATCATGCCTTTAAAAAAAAGGAGTATTATTGCTTTCAGAATGTTATTTATACGAAAAATGTATTAGCGAAAATCCCGATTCATTTGAAGAATGTTTGATTTATAAATAAATAAGATTATTAAAATCGTGAACTGAATAGTTTCTGACCATCCTAAAACTCATACTTAGAAACTCATCCTCAGATGAGCACACTCTGTAAAAATTTTATTCTTCAGCACTCAGCCAGCACACAATAAAACCAAGTACAGAAATTGCGTTTGTTGATAATCTATAGAGACGTCCATTGGACAGTCAAAAAGTAGCACAATAAAATGACACACTCATCCATCACAGCCAAGGATTTTACCGGCGGAAAATGTGATTTCAAGGTCAACGGATCGGTCCATGAAGTAAATCCAGATTGAAGATATTTATCATGCGCAGTTGTTCGCCGCTGTCTGAGAGGATGCCTTCAGTAATGAAGACCAGCATACGACTGAGTTTCTTCTCGTGGTGCAGCTGCTGGTAGTATGAAAATATCAAGCAGGATGTCAAGGGAAGATTCGCTGCTACTGATAGACGATCTGAGGCCTGCCGTTTGCGTATGCGTTTTTGATGGCGTGACCACGTTTCGCCTCAGACCTCTACTTCGTACATAACCCACACAACCGTTCTGATCACTTGCGTTTGTTCTGTAGTCACTGGTGAACACAAGGCATCCGACTTCGTATTGAGATTACCCTTGCGGCTTAGTCTCTACTGATGTTGGTGCATTAGTCTAATGCATCCGGCTGCGGATCGTTTTCAGTCTTGGCACCATCAGAATTTCCGCTAGGGACTATTGCTCCGGTAACGATTCATTTGGTGTTGTTTGATAGACGTACAAGAAATACTGTAACAAGTCAGCTGGTGTCCTCTCCCAATTCTCTCTCTCAATGCTCTTTCAATCTTATCCACAGACCTTTCCGCTTGCCCATTCGATTGCGAGTGGAATGGTGGTGAGCGTCAGTGTTTTATTGCCTGCCGTTGGCAAAAGGTTCGGAATTGCTTGGAGGTAAATTGAGAGACATTGTGAGATACGGTCATATCTGATATTCCATTTCAAGAGAAAATTTTGATGACGACCTGTATTATCTAAGTTGTCGTGTGTGGCATGACAAAATTGATTTCTGGCCATTTTGAGAAGGCGTCAACCTTAACTAAATAAATAGTTCTAGAGAAGTCGGTAAGTATCCTGGACAAGGGAGGCTCAGTTTAGGGCCACGGAACCGGCGGAATTTCGGCATTCATCTTTGAGGCCTGCTGACACCGCATACATTTCTCAGTCATTGCTGTGATATGTTCATCTATGTAAGGCCAGTGTGCATAACTCCTGCTAACGGACGTCACTCAATTAATCCCAGGATGACCGAGGTGGCATTGTCCCAACACTTTTGCACGAAGCAACTTTGGCTACACTACTCTTTCACCAAACGTCAAACAGTCGTTCACAATATATAGTGAATGCCGCCGCTGATACAGGTGCCTCACGTTACCATCTAATCTCTACGACGGCCAGCTGTTAGTGATATATTTCATCCTCATCTTGATGATGGGGTCGTTTCCAAAAGCATTTTGTATGTCTGTTGCAGACATCGATAATGCTCGTATTGCGGTAGTCAGAGATGCGATTACCATGTTTTTATCAGCCACTAGTTGATCAAGAACGAGTCACGAAAAAGTGTCTATCTGACAGAATCGAAGAGTGGGCCGATATTGCGTTTCGAAATCATACCCCAATAATAGCAATACACATCGCTGCAGTCGATTGTCAGAATGGGCTGGAATGCCTGATTTAAAACCAAATACAGGTAGTAGAGGCTTGTGATCTGTGGAAGGCGTGAAACTCAGATCGTGGCACAATTTTGTAAACCTTGAACAGCATTTAGGCCATATGCTGAAGCGTCTGCTGCTGCGATGATTGGCATGAATAGATCTTAGTGTGTTATTAACAATTCCGAGCAAATTATGTTCTTGGTCTTACCGAAACCGGCGCCACACTCTTTAGTCCAATTTAAAGTGCTATTCTTCTGCAAAAGACAATTCAATGTAGCGCAAATATGGAAGCTAAAATTGCTGAGTAATAACTGAATAATCCGAGACATTAGTTAGAATCGGCCTCAGTTTGATAGTCTGAATGTTCTCAGGATCCGGTCTGCGCCGAAGGCATCAAAGATGAATCCCTAATACTTTACCGACTGCAATAAAAACTGGTATTTTTCAGGGCGTAACCTGAAATTGTTGTCACTGATGCCTTGTAGTACCAACATCTGTTCAAATGTCTTTGCAACAGTTCAGATATCATCGAGATAAGCTGCGAGCCCTGAGCTATCTCATGGGATAGTTTCCATCAGTTGCTGGACTATAGATGAGGCAGTCTCAACCGTAAAAAGCAGACGGTTGTACCGCAACAAACCACAATGAGATTTGATGTTAGGCAGCTCTATTGATGCTTCATCTACTTTCACTTATAATAATAATAATAATTTATTCTCAAATAACTACGTTACAAGAGTCACACCAGTTTACAGGCTAGATCAAATTGTCACAAATGCTTTCACAATCACTGTAAAGCTATAGCAGTTAAAATAAGTATGAGTCAGTTTCTGATTTCATATTTACACCATGACCCTGACAGAAACAGTATTGTACAGCCACATTTTCAATAGTAGAGTACAAATAAGGAACGTGCACAAAAGGTTGATTTGGCAATTTGCCGAGATCAATAGTGAATTTGCTGGGAAAGGTCAAATGGAACGCGCTTGATACGAGCTGTGATCCAGACAGTCATGTACCTAGGGTGCATGTTCCCTAGAGTCGCCAAGCCCTTCCCACCGTGAATGGGGTTCTGAAAAGGAGAAAAGAGAGAGAGAAAAAGGCAGCAGTGTGGCAAGTGTATATATATAACCAAAGCACCACTTAACCTGTCATGTTGAAGTAGTCAATACAGTAGTAAGTCAAGATAAAATTCATACTGACGACTTAAATTAAAGTAAATTATGGGAATATAAGAATATAACGCACAGATAAAGGAATACTGCAAAAAGAAGAAAGAGTTGTGCAGTGTCAGGTGGATAGAAGAGAAGTCGAAGTAAGAAGCTGGATTTATGTACGTTGAAATCGAAATTCTAGTTGAAAGAGTAGAGTTTGTAAAAATACAAATTTGACGAATAAAATCTCGCACTGTGTAACTGTTTTTTTTTCTTTATTATTGAATGACAACCTCTAAGTCATACTGTTAGCGCCTGAGTAAGTATGTTGCAGGTGTCTCGACAGAATAGCGACCTCAGCATAGTTTTGGAAACATGAACCTCAGAAGTAGTAAGCGTATAAGAGCAACCTCAGTGTTACTGATCAGTCGTCTCGTCAATCTAAAGAGCAAACAAAATGTTCTGCCCCACAAACATGGGTGGTTTGAAGTTATCGCCCACACCATCAATGTTTGCTGGTCAGTAACTTGCAGATAAGCATCAGCTAGATCGAAAAACCTTCTTACATTAGGCATAATGAACAGATCCAAAACTCGAGAAAACTTCTTCCTCTCTAAGTATGCACTTATATGGAATAGGCTTCCCTCAAAAGTACGCATGGCAAGTGGGTTAAGTGAGTTTGTTCAACTTCTTAATGATGCTCTCAGTTGCACTAACTCTTCTGCACTCGTGAACTCACTCGCACCCTGCTTTCATATCAATAGCTCTGCATATACTTTTAACACAATGAACTCAGTGCTGCGTCTTTTTTAGTTATTTTTACCCTCTCAAGTAGCATTAAATTTTTCTAGTTGAATATAAATCTCTTTAGTTTTTATTTGAAATAGACAGGTTACTCTACTCACTGGGTCGATCGACACTGCTCAACTGTAAACTGGTTGATTAGAATGCACTCTACTCTACTGGGCGCAACCTTATCAACACTTACAACTGTGTGAGTTTTACGTTGCCTGTAATCAATTATACTGTTCTCACACACACGATATTGACTAACCTTGATCCCATAGTGTTATCTATTGCTCCACTTTTAACCGTGATACTCTTTATATCTCCTGCTTAGCTAGTTAAGTACATCTCACCCACTACATTCAAAATGCTTATATCTTGCTTGAAAATCCTTACTATTCTTCCATAACTGTTAACTGTATAGCATTGATGTCTAACCAATAGTTCATAAGTTGTAACAGCCAGACAAGTATGTGAAAGGAACTTGCAGAAATAGTGTTTCTCAACAGGATGTCAGACATAGAGCACCAAGTAGAACTCAATAGTTTCTTCTTATTATTTAACATGAGCCTAGCAACACAAAAGGAGGGAGGATGGAGTTACTGACAAGGAAACATTGATGGTGTGGGCGATGACTTTAAACCACCCATGTTTGTGGGGCAGAACATTTTGTTTGCTCTTTAGATTGACGAGACGACTGATCAGTAACACTGAGGTTGCTCTTATACGCTTACTACTTCTATGGTTCATGTTTCCAAAACTATGCTGAGGTCGCTATTCTGTCGAGATACCCGCAACATTCTTACTCAGGCGATTACAGTATGACTTAGAGGTTGTCATTCAATAATAATAACAATAAAAAAAACAGTTAGACAGTGCGAAATTTTATTCATTAATTTTTTTTTTTACAAACTCTACTCTTTCGTTTTCAACGTACACAAATCCAGCTTCTTACTTCGACTTCTCCTCTATCCACCTGACACTGCACAACTCTTTCTTCTTTTTTGCTGTACTCCTTCATCTGAGTGTTATATTCTTATATTCCCATAATTTACTTTAATTTAAGTCGTCAGTATGAATTTTATCTTGACTTACTACTGTATTGACTACTTCAACATGACAGGTTAAGTGGTGCTTTGGTTATATATATACACTTGCCACACTGCTGCCTTTTTCTCTCTCTCTTTTCTCCTTTTCAGAACCCCATTCACGGTGGGAAGGGCTTGGCGACTCTAGGGAACATGCACCCTAGGTACATGACTGTCTGGATCACAGCTCGTATCAAGCGCGTTCCATTTGACCTTTCCCAGCAAATTCACTATTGATCTCGGCAAATTGCCAAATCAACCTTTTGTGCACGTTCCTTATCTGTACTCTACTATTGAAAATGTGGCTGTATTATACTGTTTCTGTCAGGGTCATGGTGTAAATATGCTATCAGAAACTGATTCTTATACCTAATTTAACTGCGATTACTTTTACAGTGAATGTGAAAGCATTTGTGACAATTTGATCTAGCCTGTAAACTGGTGTGACTCTTGTAACGTAGTTATTTGAGAATAAATATATTATTATTATTAAGTGTTCTGCCATCGATCAAATATCCTGCATTGAGAATGAATAACAGCATCATCCTTTCCGAATAATATTCACTTACATCGTTGTTTCTAATGCCGGTTTTCCTGATGAGTATGCATGGTTGATATCTGTTGCCTATCGTCGCTGCTCTTTCATGCTCTCTCGCCTTCCCTACTCGCCACAGTTCGTGATCATTCCGTGAGCTATTTATCAGCCTGCGCCTAAGCTCTTTCTGCCCCCCGTTATACTTAGAGCCAGACGAGACGAGTTTACGTGTTCAGTATGTCTCAAAATTACAACTGAAATGCACCACTTCCTCCAAACCATGTGGTTCACCTTATTTCAATGCTGTTTCCGCAGCTTTTTTATATCACTCCAAGCAGTCTCAGGTAGGACATTACTTACCATATACAGGCCTACGTTTTTCTAGTCGACCAATAAATAAATTCTTAGATTCATTATCATTCAGTAGAGGCACAATAAGTCCTTTGCGATTGTTCATCTCCGTCCAGTGAGATGCAAACAAATACGCGCTGGCACTAGAGCATGGTCCTAGTCTGAATATGTGTCCATGAACGAGCGACAGCCTTCAACAGAGACTCCTTACCGATGGCTTATAGCGATGCGATCGAGTTCTCGTCAACCGTTGGTTCAGCTCTGGTAGTCTCTCGGTTAAACGTCTTTTAGATTTATGCACGAACCTAGTGCTTGTCAGAAACAGGAGAGGGTCGGTATGATCAGCTCTTTGTGCCGTGACAATATAAGATCCACTCAGGTGTGTTTCCCTTTCAATTAGTCTTCCTACTTGAGCAGTACCGGCAAAAATAATTATAAGTATATCAGGACGCCCAACGTTTTTGAGAAGGTTGAAAAGACTTCCGTCGAAATCGTCCTTTATCTCGTCCAAGCTGCGGCTATTGAGAGCGTATGCAGAGACAACATAGAGACAACGTCCGGTTTCCTCATTTTTTTGAGTTCTCACTGTTACATTAGTTCTCACAACGCATAAATGACTGTCATATGCGATATTACACAAAACAGCTAGTGCTGCTGTGAGACGTATTATTATATATACACAAGCAGGTTCACAGGAAAAAGATTCAAGCTTCAGGAAACAAGCGTGACTCATGTTGTGTCTCTATCTTCAGGGGTGAAATCATAATGATGATTTTACTTGGATACTGTATGCACATTTCAGAAACGCAGTTACGTCAATCGCACGGCAATCCAGAGTTCTAGCGAAAGAAACCAGCTGCCTCCTTTGGCAGGAGGTTTGAAAAATTAAAGCTCGCATACGGGACTAGGAATAGATTTTTGTGAGCTCAAACTGTTTTCGTTAGCCAAGCGATGTAACAGACTATCAAAATTAATGTTGATCGTGGAGATTAGATAGTCATTAGGTGGTGTAGGAGGTATTTAGTTGTGACCAATTGAGCTTTGTAAGGTTTTATGAGTCTGATGAGTAGCTGTTGCCTCCTGGCTGCCGACACCATGGTAGGGTTCCTTGAGTCAGAATGAGCATCTGCACCAGGACATCCGAAACAACTCAACTTTCATCATGAAACGACTTAATCCATTTAAATAAAGACTGTCTAAATACAAGAGAGGTGTTTAAATGGTTTGAAATATTTTTTGTCAGCGTCTTTGAGGCGATTAGGATTTTCGCGGTTAAGTTTCCTGTACCCGAATCCCAAACATCTCTGTTTTCTGGTCTTGGGACCAGCAGTAGCTAAGAAGGGTCCACAGGTGGAGTTACCTTGAAAATTTGATAAGTTAACAAAAGTATTTCACTTGACATTGTACAACTTTGGGTTTCAATTTATCAAAGCATTATTAGGACAAATACATTATATATTAACTGAAAAAATTTTCTCTTCTTATTCTGTACTCTCCAATTTTCCATCAAATATTTTGGATATTTGTACACGATCTGGTTTAGATCATGTCAGGTAAAACTTCAAAATGAAAATACAACAAAGGACTTTTTGAGGACTCTACCTACCTTGTCATATGTTGATCCATTGAGGACAAGACAAGTATGCATAATTTCTGGCTTTGTCTTTCATTCGTTTTACTTTTTGATTACTAATGCTTGGAAAGAGTCTGTCACGACCAATGTTTCTTCGAAAATCAAGCGTTCGTTAACAATACGTAGCAAATCCCGCTACAAACCTGGCTGGTTTGTGACGTCAGCAAACCCTTCTTTACACAGCCAACCGTTAGCAACTGACCTTGTCCTAATTTTGACAATGGAGTCGTTCTCTAAAGCATTTTTGTGTCCCTCGCGGACACCGGTTGTGCCTATACTGAGGTTTTTAGATAACATTTCGCATGGTCTTCATTTGACTAAGATGCCATTACCAGAGTAAGAGTCTTCTTTCAATATTTCTTTTCTGCTTGTGCTATTTCTAAGGGCGCATGCACAACGGCTCTTTTGCATTCAGTAGCGATTGCAGCCACGATGATCGACATGAGGAGTCGTAGGACTATATCAACATACTGGAGCTGATTATGGACAGCAGTCAAGTTACAAGTGCATCAAGGCAAGCAACGAAGGCTGAAAAATAGCTTATTTGTGTCAGAAAATGTCGCTTCGCTGTGACATGAATCGAAGTGGACGTCAGATTGATAGCTCGCATGTTCTCAGGATCCGGTCATCAGAGATGAACTGCAAATACTTCACGGACTGAAATAAAATCTGACATATCGCTTGACGTACCCGGAAACCGTTATTAATGATAGGTTGCAGTACGAATGTTGTGCATCGCTGTGGTCGATCTAATAAATTCTTTCCTGCCAAGATATTGAAGTCGACCATTAAACATTTGGAGCAAAATTTAATTTGATGTCAAATCCGTCAAATTGATGATACTAAACTCGATCCGATGGAATCCAAATAGGACACTACTTTTACACAACCAGATCAGTGGTCATTCCTGGCATTTTCACACAAACATCAAAGCATATCGGTTGTGTGCACTGCGACATACATAGCTACAAAACACTCATTCACAAAGTGTAATTGAATTTTCTACCGTAGCAGTTCAAATGGTTTCCAATAAGTGCAATCCGAACGCGTATCTCCTAGTCCAATGTCCAAAAAACACAACAATTCTAGTAGAAAACGGTCTATATTATATTAAAATGGAAATACAAAGCAATAACTGAAGTTGATGCACCTTCCAAAGCACAATTACTCCGAGGAGTATCCAAGGTAAAGGTAATAAGTCCAACCGCCACAGTATCAATCCAAATATGGCTGTGGCCATATTAAAGATCAAATTTTAACAACGTATATATAGTTCAGAAGCAAACATAAAAACTTCAATATAAGTACAAGATATAGAAATAATAACAATATACAATGATAAAATCTCAAATTGGAATCAAATAAAATACCAAAAATGTCAACAGAAAAAGTCCGTCATGTCATAACAAAAATATGTAAACATGGAGGGATTTTCCAAAAAACAAAACATTCAAAAAGTATTCTACACCGGCCCACAAAATCCATCCATGCAAAAGAAGCAAGCGTTAATGACACTTCTATTTAGGGCTCCCACTCATCCTCTAATCCACACCGGAAGAACGTGTAGGACTTACAGCAGTACGCCTAGCCGCCCTCCAACATGGATATGACCCATCAAGCTAACTTGGTACCTGAAACTTCCCATCAGGCCCTTGATTCCCCTATCTATCGTGGCATGACCTAACGGTAGTATAAACCTTACCCAATTAACCCACACGAACATGTACAACACGTCGTTAGTCTGGTCATATCCTATCCGGGAACTACATTCCTTATCTTCATTTCACCACCACTTGCTCCGATCGGCAGATACAATGAAGTCCGTGATGCTGACTTCTCAACAGAAATTCTTGACCTATAGATAATATGCAAGGGTGGGATCTCCAATTTTGATATTTCCTCGTCTCCCGAAGACTTTAAGTAGCATAAAATGGGACCAATATTTATCTCTCCATCTCCTGATACAGAGGAGGTTTGGTCAGCATTCGTCGTCGTCGGCAACTCATTTGTCACGTCAGTGACATCCAGATTATTATCAACGTCATCATGATTCCGTTCTGTCAGACAAATCGCGTCGATTCGGTCTGCACTAGCATCCGTAGAGTGGAACTCTTCCATTTTTGTATAACTCATATCACTACTACATGAAAGAACAGCATTAGTATCGCAATCCGAAACTGATATACTTACTTGTTGTTCTTCATGTTCCGTTTCAGAGACACAAGACGTATGCACATCAATAGCATCGCTATCATGCAACACTGTAGACTGGCTGTTACCATCAGACACTTCCTTCTCATCATCACTTGACTGACAGTCAACCGAAGTAGGAACACTTACAGTTAGACAACCTTGTGTATCCTCAATCAACTTACCATTCGCGACAACGTCCGATGACGTCGAAACACTAGAAGGCTCGTTCGATGAAGCTGATCGACTAGTCACTATAAGTGGACTGCTCACGCTTTCTGTCTCTTTACTATCGCTGTCAATACTAAGATTCTGATGACTACTATTTCCATTGCTAGTCATAGCATCCGAAAGAGAATGATGTTTAGGCTTCTTAAAAATAGTAGCATCATGTTGTTTCATAGGCTTCTTAGCCTTAACAGTACCACCATCACTTATCCTAGAATCTACTCTAGGTCCAGTTATATAATTTACCCTAAATGAAGGGTTCCGAACATAGGCTTTATTCCGTCCAGCCAATCCTGCCTTGGCCTTATTCATATTCACTGAACTCACTAACCTCTGTTTAATCGAATCCAAATAACCGTTCCAGGCTTTTCGAGCAGTTAAGATGCTTTTACCATCACACACCTCGGATCCATCCTGATGCCTACCCTTTTCGCCTTTTTCTTTCTTTTCCATGTAGGTGAATTCTTCATCGCGACAGCTCAATTCGATTCCAATAGACGTAGGTTGGAAGCACTTCCCAATTTCGAAGTTAAAACACAATAATTCTAGAGCGAAATGGTCTATTTTACAAATTACAAATGGAACTACAAATAATACCTAACTAGTGTTACGTCTTCCAATTCAGAATTACTCCAAACGAGTATCAATGTTCCGAGGTTTAGGTGAACTCCTGTACTGCCCGATGATGAATCCAAAAATGTGGCGGTAGCCATATTATATCAAATTTAAACAACATATGTACAGTTCAGAAGCAAACATAAAAACGTCAATATAAGTACAAAATATAGAAAGAATAACAATATACAATGATAAAATCTCAAATTGGAATCAAATAAAATACAAAAAATGTCAACAGAAAAAGTCCGTCATGTCATAGCAAAAATATGTAAACATGGAGGGATTTTCCAAAAAACAAAACATTCAAAAAGGATTCTACATTCCATACTTAAAAAAGCCATCTTATCTGTTACACAAACCGGCTTCTTACTGGGATACGCATCAAGGGGTTTTACATCATCACGGTCACCATACTCAGTCTTCAACAGCGTATACTTTCCTGATATAATTGACAACTCTCTTATATTCCGAGTGTGAGTTAGGTGCAATCGAAGAATCCTCATGTCTCGCAAGCGGATCTCTAATAGCTTCCGTATTATGTCCTGTTTTAGCCCGATAAGCTAATCTTCCGAACCTACTACTAGCTATCTTAGCACGAGACATAATAAATTCCGTCAACTCATTGAAATTAGGCTCTCTCTCCTCTTCGTCCCACTTGATTCCCAGCTCTGCCCACTGGGCTTGCATTCGACGAGGTAAGAGCCTGACTATTCGTTCTAAAGTAACCATGGAATTAAGTTACGTTGTGCAATTTAGCTGTTCTAAGGTTAAAGCAGCATTCTGCATTTTAATAGCCAAATTCGTCAATAGTTCAGGATCAATAAAATCCGCATTCCCGGTTCTAAATATGTCCTCTAAGGTTTCCCAGGCTATTACATGCGACTGTCCAAAGAGCTGTTTTAAGATGGCCTTAGCTCTCTTATATCCCGCTTGTGGATCCATTATAATACAACCTTCAATCGCATTTTTTGCCCTTCCTCTACAATAGTGAATTAAATACAATAAACGCACTTAGTCATCTTTTATTCTGGGTTCTATAAACGTTTCAATTTGTCGAATAAATCTAAAGTAGTCGCGAGATTTTCCATCAAAAAATGAAAGTTCAACCTTAGGTAGTTCTAAGCCTATTATCGGTGTCCTAAGCATCTGGTACCTTAGAACTCTCACTTAATCCTGGTTCCTTAATGCCTGCCAAAGGTGACTTACAATAATAAGTATCAGGCCTAACATCATTATTAATAAACTGGGTACCCATTATACAAGCATCATCAACGACTTGCCTAGCGTTTCGAGGTCCTTCAAGCTCTTCCACCCTACTCGTGTTTGTTTTCTTGCGGTTGGTCATTATAAGTGAAGTTCAACGGAAGATAAATAACAAATACAAAATATAGGAATTCCACAGGTAAGAAATATCCAAAATCAGAAAATCGTTTTCCAAAATACAGTTCGAACACAAAAATACGATAAGTAATCCAAGGTTCTTCTTTCAAGAAAGTTAGTATTATAAACGATTAAATTTCCAAATGTTTCTTTATTCTTCTTAATAATCCGACTATAATTGGTCTTCTAGTCAAAAGTCGAGACAGCTTCAGACTGTAATTGAATTTTCTACCGTAGCAGTTCAAATGGTTTCCAATAAGTGCAATCCGAACGCGTATCTCCTAGTCCAATGTCCAAAAAACACAACAATTCTAGTAGAAAACGGTCTATATTATATTAAAATGGAAATACAAAGCAATAACTGAAGTTGATGCACCTTCCAAAGCACAATTACTCCGAGGAGTATCCAAGGTAAAGGTAATAAGTCCAACCGCCACAGTATCAATCCAAATATGGCTGTGGCCATATTAAAGATCAAATTTTAACAACGTATATATAGTTCAGAAGCAAACATAAAAACTTCAATATAAGTACAAGATATAGAAATAATAACAATAAACAATGATAAAATCTCAAATTGGAATCAAATAAAATACCAAAAATGTCAACAGAAAAAGTCCGTCATGTCATAATAAAAATATGTCAACATGGAGGGATTTTCCAAAAAACAAAACATTCAAAAAGTATTCTACACAAGGTACACATGTTCAACAACTGTTGTTCAAGACAAATACGTCTCATCTATTTGACTAGACGCAAACGGCAACACATATTTTTGAAGAGGTCAAACTAGCCTCCAGCTGAAGAAGAGATTAGAGAACAGAGTTGAAGGTTCATAGGACACATTTTGCGGAAATCTTCAGACCGCATCACAAAACCAGCCTTTACTTGGTATCTGCGATTTCAAAATAAATGAGATAGACTAAATAATACATCTAGCTGAGAACTGGAAATAAATATAAAACAAATGAAAAGGACTTGATATGAACTGGAAAGGAGAGTCACAGGTAGAGTTTTAAGAGAATGCTGGTGCTTGGCCTATTCTCTATGGTGAGTAACAGGCGTTAGGTCACGAGACTCGAATGTCAAAATGAAAGTTACTAATGAAACCCATGTGAATCCAGCGAACTTTTCAGAGCTAGTAAAAAATAAAAACATCTAAGATATTTTCACTAACTAAAATTATATTTCAAACTGTGCAGTTTTATCAGCTAGTATTTTCAGAATTAAATGATATAACTCACACATAAATGTATAGGAAGATCGGAGATAAAAAAAGAGAGCGAAATACAGTTTAACAATCAAAACATTTGGCTGATAAGTTCTCATGTATGCTCAAATCAGAATAGACATTATGTGATTAGCGTAGAAAGTGGGCGAACTGAATCAATGCTTTAGGGCATGGCGGAGCATTTATATCAAGATGTAAAGAATCCAGACAGGTGAAAAGTGAAGTGCACAATGTACACATGAACTAAAACAAGAAAATCTGAGGTATTGTGCTATGAATTGACAAGGTCAAAAGACGAGTGGATAATATCTACCGAAGCTAAGAACATTCAGTTTGTTCAAAGTTCCTGGACAAGCTCTTTGGACTCGACATAATTGGACACATACTATAAGTTTACCACTTCGAAAAGCCTGCAGTGATTTTTCCTAATGCAACAAAATCATTCTGTTAATTTTTTTCGTTATTCAAATCTTAGTATCATTCTTATTTCAAGTACCGAAATACCAAGTTTATAACACTGATTCTACGAAGACTGATGCTGTCCCTAATATTTCAGTATGTTAAACTTTGTAAAAAATATCAAGAATATCGTCAGTGAGGTATTTAGGCATTGCATTAAGTACCCGATAGCTTTATACGGATTATATTGACCAATTCAAAATATATTCACTTGACAAGATAAACATCAGTATGATAGTTATTTCCTTTTGAATAAAAACATACCTAAATAGGTATATTTCAGCACAAGATGTCCAGGTTAATGTAAAATATTGGAGAACTAAAGCTAAAGTGAATGATTTAGATGGAATTTGTTTCTGCGAGTCAGGTGTTTTAGTCACGTTCGATAAAATGAGAAGCTTCAAAAGTTACGATTACACTGTCACTGTGAATAATGCCGATAACGCTTGCTTTGAAGTGTTCTGTTTGACGAACATACCATTGGAGTACTGCATGCATCGTGACATCGAACAAGTGATTAGATCCGAATGATTATTAATAAATTGAGAATAAAATAAAGTTATCCTTGGGATAAAGTCGTGCGTTGTCATAACTTTAACAGTTTATTTTCCATAGTCTATTCTCAACAATTTCTGCCGTTTCACAACTGCTTGTAGGAATTCTTTATATCCATATGATTTTAGAATAATGTATACACACTGCACTTAGAAGTGGTGGAAACGACAGTTAATCCATTTTTCCGAGTAAACATGAATTTATTACGATGACCACACTCATGACGAACATACCAGCCGTTACTTTTGATGTGCTTGTCAACTGCTATGCTTGGATGCTATCACGAGTTCAAATTACTCGATAATCGAAGCAAAAAGCAATGATTTATCGAGAAGACCGGTTATTCTACCGTGCTGTATCAGGCCTTGCAAAAAGAAGTAAGAAACGCTGATAAGGCATAGAGAACGTATTTGAAAATGACCGAAAATACGAGGATGGTAACCACACAAATAAAGCCTATTTATACAGTGTTAGAGACGTGCTTGTGAGGGCCACAAAGTATTGTCTCTTGACGCGAAAACATAGAAATTCCAAGTTTCAGAAATAAATTGAAAAATAAGGACATGCATCCAAATCAAAGGTTTTAAGTTTGTTGCATCCATTTTCATGATTCATGTTTCTTGTATCCCTACTAAGTGTTCATTTCTATCGTGTATCATTTTAATTACATGACATTATTTTCAATATGATCTGTATTAACATAAAGGTTTAGTTGAAGTGGATTCACTTTTGAATTTCCAATTAATGGATGACCCAAATAATCAACACATTTCTCGAGAAGGATGTTTGCTTTTTGATCAGTTCTTAAACATTGGAACTGGTGAAGTTACTGCAGACATTTATTCTTATATTTTGTGTCCTGTCACTCAAAATAATTTTTGGATTGACATGAATATTTATCCATACACTCTATATTTTATTTTTGCTGAGACTTGATAATGGTCTAGGAGGATATTTGTTATGGTACACCTATCATAATTCATAAGTATATCAATTGTACCCCACGTTTCAGTCATTAAACAAATCAATGCTTTTGAACATTCGTAAATTTATATGAGATGCGCATTTAAAGGTAAACGTATAATGAATAAATGAGTAAGAATTTACTTTTGGAAATAACTGTGATTTTGTATCTTAATTCCGACATGCTGTGTTCGGAGACATATATGATAGAAATATACCTTATGTTACAGTACTTTCTTATCTAACTGGTCGACTTTTGTACTGGAAGCACAGGAGTAGCAAACATGTTTAACTAACCAAGTTGTACCAGGCAGTAGGAACGATTTGCTAATAATAATAGTGAAGAAGAGTGCATCAAAGCCACTTCACCCTTCTCATCCGTTTCAAGTGGAGAATTTTCTTTTCACATTTTATATCATTGTATTGTCTCTTTATTTTTCAAATGGAATGCAACTTTCGCTAACATGTAATATGTTCTAACTTTATTACTATATTAGACGTTTTTGTTTGTAGATCATCATTTAATTATAAAATCTACCCGATGAGTTTGAAAGACTTTTTGAAAAAAACGAAGCTAAGGCCTATAAACTTCTCGTACAAAGGTCGTGCAGTTGTCTCATGGTTTCTACTTTCAGGCTGTCATGTCTCTAAGATCAACGCTAATCTACCTTCTTTTACCGAAACTTCAATAAACACCCTTTCTCGATGTGGGCAACCGATCATGGAAAGATAGGGAAGCTCGCTGCCCATTCTTTTATCACTCTGATCACCTTTCGAAGGTCAGGGTCAGCCTTTTGCTGCCGGACGAGTTCTAGTGGGTCTCCGTCAAGGCTATTGACTGCGTTTGCCGTCATTGGGAGCTCAGCATCCATCCTCGGCCTCGATAAATAGTCTGAAACCAAATTTTCTCTTTCAGGAACGTGACCGATACTGAAGTCGTACTCCTGCAGACGTATCATACATCGCGCCAACGTACCACGAGGGTCTTTTGCTGTTCTCAGCCACTGCAGGGGTTTATGATCAGTCTCGACGTGGAACCGCCAACCTAGCAGGTATGGCCTCTATTGTTCTATTTCCCTAGCGAATGCTAAACACTCTTTTTCGATCGATGAATACTTCTGCTCAGAAGGTGTGAGAACGCGACTGGCATATTCTATCACACTGTTAGATTGAAGTAAGATGGCACCTATTCCATCGTCATTCGCATCTGTTGTTACTTTAAACAGTTTTTCAGGTTCAGGTAATCGTAGCGTCATCCGGCGGTCGTCCAATAGGTTTTTGATACGGTCGAACGTTTTCTGGGTAGTCTCTGTCCACATAAACTTAGTGTCGCTTAACAACTTATAGAGAAGTGCCGCCTCTTCGTTCGACTGTAGAACGCCGCCCTTCCAAGAAACTGTCTCGGCTTCCTTTTGGAATTTGGTACCGCGATGTTCTTTAGGGCTAGGATTTTCTCAGGCAACGGTTTTATTTCTCCATTTCCAATTTTATGCCTCAACAATATGACACTACTTTTCGCTATTTGTGATATATGATTATTAATTCGTAGTCCGAATTCTTCAATCCGCTTTAGAACAGCTTCCACACGGTTAACATGATCCGCTTCTTTTCGGGTGTACACCACTATATCGTCGCCATACACCTCAACATTCTCCAGGTTCTTGAGCAGCAGCATCAATTATTATTCTGAATGTAAACGGTGCACCTGCCAACCCGAACGGCCTTCATCTGAACTGGTACTGCTTATCACTTACAGTAAATGCTGTTTTATTTTGATCACTCTCTTTTATCGGCAGTTGCCAATACCCTGATCGTAGATCCAGTACTATGAACAGTGAGGCGTTCTGTAGCCGATCCAAGATCTCCCCCACAGTGGGCATTGCACATGAGTTTATTTCAGTTATGTTACTAAGTTCTCTGAAGTCTACACAAAATCTGTATTTTCCTTTCGGCTTCTTCACCAAGAGCACTGGCGAGCTACATGGGCTGTCTGCTTCTTCAGTTATGCCCTCTTTCAACATCTCTTGTACCTGTCTTTTTATCTCCGCCTCCAAATGTACAGGCAACCGACGTGTTGTAAATACGGTTACTTGCTCGTTGTTTAGTGGAATTTCGTGCTTTAGTTTATCGCGAAATCCATACGGTTCTCCGTCTCCCGTAAACAGTTTCAAAGTACTTTGCACACAACTCGTGAATATTTGTTTTCTTTTCCGACCTGTCTGGTGTTACCCTTATCTCTGCCACTTCACTACTCTCATGTGGGAATGCTCCATACTTAGTGATTATCTTACCATTCCGTATGTCGATTATCGCTTTTACTTCTCTCAGGAAATCTGCTCCTAATATTGGTCTCGGTAATCTGTTTGTCATTACAAACTGGGAACTTATCTCCGCACTTCCTAATTTTACGTTACTGTTATACGTGCCCAGAACCTGTAACCGGTGTCCTCCTACGGTTTGAAATGTCAATGTACATGACACGACTCTCTGACATAGCTCTATACTTATCAACGATATTGCTGCCCCTGTATCAATCAGACATACTAACTCGCGTTCGTTAATGCTCACTCTGGCGTAAAGCGCTCCTTTATCGACTAAAGCGACAACTTCCAAATTCCCCGAACAGACACAACCCGAATTATATCTTTTCACATACTTGTATCTTCGTCTTGTGGGACAGTTTCTCCTCCAATGTCCTGTCCCTCCGCAAGCGTAACATTAATTAATCCCGCTGCCAGTTACTCTCATTGCGGCAATCTCACGCTGCAGCTCATCAATTTTCTTCTCGAGATCATCTTTCTCTGGACTTGTGCACGCCACCGAAGCCGCTGTTTGCGTCATTAGCTGTCGAGTCACTTTCGCCAATTCATTTATACTCATCGGATGGGCGGCGTTGACCAACTTCAGCTCCTGGGAATTGCGTCCGGAACACTCACGACGAACTGTGATGCCAACAGCTGAGCTTCAGATTCCTCATCCAAACTCGGCAACGCGCGATGTAACAGCTTGGTCAACTCGACTGCCAGCACCAGTGGGTCTCCATCCGCCGACAACTTCCGAAGCGCCTCCTGCCGATCCACTGGGCTGTTTAACTCCGCAACAAGCCGATCCGTGACCGCCTTCCATGTCCTCACCTTGCCATCTAGACTGTCATACACCGCCTTCTCTCGGCCGCGGAGCAGCAATCCCAAAGCTACCGTCTTCTCCTGCTTCCATCCAGATAGCTCCGCCACAGCCTCGAACACTTTCAGGAAGGCTCTCACATTTCCATCCTAGAACACCTTCGGCCACGGTATCTTCATCCTGGCAGCGACACCAAATGTAGTGAAGGAGAACACAGGTGAGGACAACCAAATTGTATTTAGCGAGAATTACAGAGTTAGTTGGTAAAATAGGAAAACCATATCGTAAACGGTTAAATTGCACATATTCAATCAATCATCAGTCCATTGTCTGACATTTAACTTATTCATCAGTTTCATACAAATTCCATTGTGTTCCCACTCTTCCTTTCTTGATCTTCCCCCATCTTCTGCTGCCAGACATTACGTTTACACTCACGTCATATACTACTTATAAGTGGCGCGCACCACACTACTACTAAAATTATCCATAACAGTGATATATCTACATCAACAAGTACTATAAATAATGCTCATCATAATGATAATGCTAACAATAATACACAGTGCGATCATAACGAAAACTAAAGTGATGTAAACCGTCAATTGCATCCAGCAACTCAAAAAAACTTAACTACTCAAAACGTTTAAGTAGTCAAAACAACAACAATATTAGTAATCATGATAAAGCAAATTTAATAAATAATAATTTGCCACATTACATGGCACAATAACAAGTAAAACGTGTGTTTTCTACAAGTTGTTGAATGGAAATTTGATAGTTCGTCCGTGAAAAATCAGCTGTCAATCGAGACAATTATGGCTAAACGCAAAGAACACCATGAAGAACGTCGCTGATTTCAGTCAATGCTGGACCCGGTTCAACCCCTCTCTAACGTTTATGGTTTTACTGTTGTGGTCCGAGTCATGGTCTTCTCCGTCATTCAGCGGCACATGTTACATACTCAAGAAAACACATCATGCCTGTATTCATGACGAGTTTTCGGAAGTAAATCTGATATTCTAGTACGAGCCTGCAACTACTTTTGCCTGCATATTCATCGTGTGTGGATGTAAGATCACTCTTAGAAACGTCAGAGTGCTGGTCAGGTGTTTCGTTCTATATTGGAACTCAAGATTGAAAGCGCATCAACATGACCTCATCAGTGCGAATCAAACACAAGACTATCAGTCGCACGCTATGATGATAAAACTTTTGAGAACAAATTGAGTATTGAAAGGAGTTCATATCTAGTTTCAACATATAAGCTTCGGACAACAGAAGCTTACCATGAAATATCGATTATTGACTAAAATTACAAACATATGTATCAGAATTCGGTTTCACATTATTTTGTTGTTGGTTGTTCGCTTGTGCAACCAGAAGTATTGTGTTTCACCTCTTGTTCTGAGTAAGTATGTGATAACAGCTGTTGATTCAGATGACAGAATAGATTAGCAGGGTACAACTTCCGAATTTTCAATTTTATTACCAAATCATAAAATTCCTCTGTGTATTACCATCATTTCTATCATGATGAATATTCATTTACATGCTATCAAAGCCAGATATGGATATGTACTTTATATACATACGGATACATATATAAAATGATTTAAAATTTATTGAGCCTGAACTAGACAGCAACAACAGCCGTTTTTTGAAGCAATGTAATGATTCTGTGCAGAATGTATAATATCTTTTCATTTGAACTGGTGACTGAAATAATTTAGATCACTATGAGCATTGGGATAAATGTTTCATCTTATAATGGGACCCGTCATCACTGAGTATGCACAACTTCGTTATCAACAGTAGAGGTAAACACATTTAGTCTTACCTGTTTACTGCTACATAGATGACCACTGAATCAACTATTACTGATATTGTCCTAATGCCTGAAACTAATCATCTGACCCCACATATGATTTATTTCCAGCGGTCACATCTCCAGTTCAGGATCACGAACTCGTACATTACATACACGAAGAAAAATAACTGTTCTGTTCATTCTACGTTTTTTACTTCAAAACAATCAAATATGTCTTTATTATTATTTACGAGGAATAACAGAACAAAAAACATATATTGATTTTATGATGCAGTGTTTTCGTTAGATTCTCTTCCCTATAAAAACTGATATTTAAAATTATTTACATAATTTCATTTGCATAAAGGCGATTCATGAAATACGTATATGCCTATATGGTAAATGGATTCATTTTCCAAAAAATCTGAAATAATATTCCCACTCTACTGAGAAATCGAGCAATACAAACACGCATAATCTGGTCAATTAATAAAGTTTTGTGCATATAATTGCGTATTATTCGGTGTTACAATAATTGAAATGGTTATCAACTACTTCGTTAATAATCTATGCAACTACTAACAAAATACTACAACTTTATTGTACGACGGTATGCCTAATAAGCAGTGAGTAAGTTAACTTTGGACTTCTAATACAACAATTTTCACGGTTGCTGAATTTCGATGTCCATCGGCCTGTGTAATGGGTTGAATGCTTATCCACTGTATAGTTTAATCGAATCCGCTTTCAGTTACCATCTACCTTTGAGAAAACTGCGTGTAATTCAATGACACTAACATAGTCATCTTCACTTCTGTAGATTTTGTGGAAATTCAGTCGAAAAATATGAAAAAGTTAAACTACATATCATTTAACAAGCTAGTAGTAGTAGCTAAGGATAAAATGGTGATTGAAGTGAACGGAAGTGAATTCGAAGTTTAAATTAGTAATCATTTTTAAGGTGCATGCATATCACACTGACGGTTCTCGAATGCAATGTGATCAGCGTCGTGGATTCCAATAATAGCCACTATCGCTTTCGGGCTACGGAGTTTATTTTTGAGTCGAAAAGTGTTTCTACCGAAACAAAGAATGTCATGGTAAGTAGGATGTGATAGTCCGTATAATAATAAATGTCAAGAGTTGAGTGAGAGTTGAAAGTTTCGAATTGGGCGAATCTTAATTATCCAAACGATTGATGACTGATAATCGTTCAGTGATTTGTATGTGAACGCTGTCTAGGTGAATATCGATAGAGAGCAGTATTAGGTCTATTCATCTAGCGATACTTTTTTGACATTATTGTCAATTTTAGGAAAGCGTTCAAACATTATAGAACAAACATACAATATATTGCTGTTCTTCATAAAATCTGTAAAGGCGTTTTATTAGCTGGCTCCAGAATATGAATTGATTTGCCGGCTCAAATATATTAATTCAATTTCAGTTCAACTAGATAAACTGCTAAAAAACATTTCATTATAGTATTTTGAAGAAACGTGACGTAAATTGAAATCCTGAAAAGACCAATGTCAGATAACTTTCAGAAACGTGGAAATACCGGACAGTCCTTTCGTCCTAGTATGGGACTCATCGGCGGTGCATTGCGAGTGAGGCTGTTCACCTCAACTGAACACAGTCCATGAGGGTGCTCAATATGATGGATTGATAACAGTTTCATATAAACTATCCAGAGTAAAAAGATGTGAAACAAATGATGGTGAAAGGTCTTTTCAGTTTTCATTTCAAGGATCCTCTGTTTTACACTCATCCGTACAGTGGACTTATTGAGAAAGATATAATTAGACTATTCAGATAGCATATAATTTCAGTTTGTAACCGTTTGTGGATATCGTATCGAAACATCCACTGAGTATTTGTTGAGAATAGGATGATTACCATTGATTTGACTGCTTTCAATATTATCATCCTTTTCCTGCTGTAATAAAGTTGTTTTACAATCTGTAAAACAACATGAATATAGGAATAACAGATCAACTGCTTGCTTACTTACACCTGTTTACGCCTATCAAACTTAGACCGTCGAAATCAAGCCGGCGGATCTGAAGTGACCGAGTTACATCTTGTCTTTTCATGCAGTTCATCGCTTTTCTGAATGTATGTTCTGTCCAACTGCAGTCCGTTACATTAAAATTTAATTAAACTAGCTGTGTAAACAAGATAACGTTTGTTAATCGATGATTACATTTTTGAAAGCCTACATCAACGGAAGATGTAGAACGTTGATGATTTATGTGAACGGTGAACCTGATTGTTCTAAGGCCTGTTTGTTTATGTTAGGACATGAAATCGAAAATTTCTTATCATGTGGATTGCGTATTTTGTATACGTGAACCGATTTTAATTTGAACACACATACAAGTCCGCTGATACGAAGAATTACGGTTATCGTAAATGAAACATTCTAATTTTCTCTCGGATAGGTGAGAAAGTGTCGGTTAGTAAAGTTATACATTGTACCATCATCGGTTATTTCTCTCCCGTAATCTATTCTCTTGATATCTGTACATACTGAAACGCAATTTAAATGATATCAGAATATTTTATGCGTATTGCTCTCATTAGAAATATCATATATAAAATGGTCTAAGTATGAAATTGACCCCAAGCTACATGAATTTGTAATCGTAATGATTCATTGTATTTGATGCAAAGCAGTAGTGAACGTGTTTAATCCACCGAGTCGCACTAGTCAATAATCATGACTTGATAATATTATTTATAATGAGGTAACAGTGACTCAACATCTTATCACTCTTATCCTGCTTGTCAAGTCGACAATTCACCAGTTCACCTTCTTTCCAATGGAATTTCCTAATTATTAAGCGATTTGCATTATCGAGTATTAGGTTATATATTCTTCATTCTCGCCTTGTAAATTAACTAACTATAAATGACATCACCGAAAACAACATTTTCTTCATTGAATAATCTAATTTCTTAATTCGAAATCCTTTGTTCGTATGAATCCTAACTATCGTTTACCAGTTTCGCTAACATATTCCCAATGACATTGTCATCCCGAAAAAAAAATTCAAAAGTTCATTTCACATTGTTAGTGAATAATAGAGATTAACACATATTATTATTACCCGATTACTCTACTGTTTCTCAATGAAGAACTCATTATTAGTTCATGTTATTTGATAATTATATATTGTTATTATTGAAAAAAAAGGGAAAAAAAACATTTATTTATTTGTTAATTTGACAAAAAAAAATCATTTGTACTACTAGTTTGTAATTCAGCAAAAAAAAAAATTGATTATCCAATACGCATTATCATCCTCATCATCATCATCAATTCTCAATTGGCGTTTGATTAGTTTCACTAGAAATTAAAACAAAATAGATTGATTAATGACAGACAATTTTATTCATTATAAATAGACATATTTACCATGAACAAATAAACAGACTTCACTGATTTATATCAACCCAATTTAACATGCGTAGATTGAGTCGATCAGTTATGGTGTAGATAGATCCACGAATGGCATTACTGATTCTGAAACTGCCATTTGATGAAGTGTCAACTACTAGACAATGAAAAATGTTTGTTCAAATGTTCATTTGATCAAATTTTATCCTAAATTTTTTTCATCTATAAATATCTAACTGTGCACTGAATTCACTAAAATTGATGTTACCCTCTTTTTCATATCTTATTGTTATTCAAATTTTGACAAACACTTGAACAATGACAAACGTTATAAATAGTTTACTGGCATAATATATATGTGAATGAATATCATTGGATTTGGTTACCTGAGTAGAGCATTCTCAATTCTTGTTTGTAAATAATGGTGATCTGAAATTGCAGAACATGTCATTAATTATCGATTACTTGTGTTTCACTTATAGAATAGTTTGATAGTTCGATATAATCAATTAGTATGACTCCCTGAACAAGATTTGATGATTGCATGGTATCATGGTTAGCAACGACATCTATCCTGTCATTGGAAAGGAGTTGCATCAATGAAACTTGAAACGCTTTATTCTTTTCAGGTACAAATCAGTTGTATATAAAGTTTCTTATTACAATAAAGACTATCAAATGTGTGCGAGTGGTAATGATATTGGTTTTAATAATTGATATATATATATATATTGTATCTGTGGAGTTCGTCTAGCACGATTTCACAAAATCCGTTCGAATCTCTTCTGTATTCCAAACTGTTTTTAAGTTAGATATGTGAAGTTTTCGACAGTTGAAAATATACACAATACTAAACTACAAACAATCGAATTGAATAAATAAAATAAATCATTTGAATCTTACTTATTCTGGAATGATAGAGGTAAACGTCACGATATTTCAGAGACGTATAAGAATCTAATTCTGTGAAGTCTAAAAAAACGATATAGAGAAACAGCCGTAAATGTGGATTATTCGAAGGAAACATTCAATCTATTCTAAGCATCTAATAACTGCAAATCACCATCTACAGACCTTATGTGATTTAAACAATGTAAATAGAAAACAGGAGGTTGCTAATATCTGTCTACACTGGATCTCTTGATATTTTCAACCAACTCTAACCTTCATTCCGAATGTTTATTTGATGATTATATGTAAAAGGATGAACTGTGATGATGACATACTGAATCATTATTCAAACAGAAGTGATAACACACATAGCTTCTACATAATATCTTATGCATCGATGTAAGCAACAGACAGACTGTACTGTTTTCATGATGTTGAGGCAGTACTATTTCAGTGTATTGGGAGAAAAAAATTAAGCACCACATAAATCATTTGTGTACGTTTCGCAAAATGTATAAAATGTGGATAGCAATCAAATTGCAAGAAGCACATTCAAACTCAATGCGGACTCGTTTGTATCGGAATGTTCATGCCGCGTAGCTCAGTGTCGACATTCACTCTGAGATTCAATCAAAGTGCCTTTCATATAATACAACACTATGTCATTCGTGAATATCCGAATAACCAGTCACTTGTGTACTTGATTTAATCAAAACCATTTCAAAATGGATTTATGTACTTCTGTGAGTGAATTCTGTAAATTTCGGTAATCTAACGTTTATATTATTTGTTATTATCATGAATTATCAATGAAAATATACTTACTTGAACTTTTATCTCTTATTAGTTCTAAACAAACACTTTTAGGGCGATACATTTCTTATTAATTGAAGAGAAAGAAATATTGAAAATTATTACTTTTACATATTTACATATAAAATCTAAATGACTATTTATTCTCCTAATAAAAATCATGGTTATTTAGAGTGAATCAAGAATAATGAGTAACTATTCCCGTTTGCTATCTACTTATCTGGTCAGGAATTCAGCGTCTACCATTGAGTTATTAAGTTGTAAATATAAGAATGATGTGATGCAGTTGCATTGTTCAAAATCTCTGAATATTTCAATAAACAATTGTAAAATCAATGACAATGAATGACAACGTTCGATATTCCAGGTATGATAAGCTCGTTTGTGTTCAGTTTATTATTGAACACACTATGAAATGAAATATCTTACTTTAGTCAATCTTATGTATTGGGCAACCTCGCACATCTTCATGTACTTACACTTGAGAACGTTGAAATCAATTAGTCACGACTTCTTACAACAACTACATACATATTCCTGAAAAGCTAGTTTCTAGTGAACACATGACAATTGTCTGTTGGGGATGTTAGATCCCCAGAACTTGCTTGGCAAATATCTTTATTTTGGATTTATTTCATGAACCGACAAGTTGACCTGTAAATTGTAGTGTCTTATCATTCATTCATTGTACTTTCGTTTGAATTATTGGATAACTAACTGTATTGACCATAATTTTGTATTTATGTGTGCTGGCTGTTGTTGTAGAATACAGTCTCTACACTGGTCAAGACTTCTGTTTCGCAGTTTCGGATTCAAGGTGGCCTACCTGGACACTGGTAATTGTCTCGTTTGCGTCTATTGACTAAGGTGAACTCGTAATAGCTTCAAGCGTACAGTAGTGACGAGCGTAACATTCTCATTATAGAATGAGGTGAACATCCTAAGATGTGCTCAGTAGAGAGAGACTAGCAGCGATCAACTATAACCAAAGTTTCTGACTTACGTTGAAAAGGGACAGCAGTTTCATCAAAACATGTATTTATTTGCGATAAATCCAAGTGAACTGTTGCTGTATAGATGGAAAGATATTCAACAGATAAAAAATTATGACAAAATGCGAAAATACAATGCATCGATGAATATATTTATCAGGGTTTGTAGATTTTTATGAAGTTTGTCATCTAATCACTCAATATTTTTCAAGTATGCATGTTGTGCGTACCATGGTGAGACTATTTTTGAACTTCGTCTAACAGAATAGATATTTTCAAGGTTGCAAAATAGTTTTACCAATTGATATCACTTATAAATTCTTTTGAACAATTAGTCATCCACATGTATTCCTTTATAATTTCGAAGTGAGTAAGAATTATTTTCTTCATTTTTTTTTTATTCTAAATCTTCGGGTTTCACGTACAACAATGTTGTAGATTTCTGTGTCTATACACACTGCACTAAATTTAGAGTAATAATGATCCCAATGTGTGTTCAACTGCTTTAAGTAATATAATAAATAGGAGGCATGCAGTTAGTTAGTTATTGAAAGGAACTAACGAAATTCAACACTTTGTAGTCTTTGAAAAGATTTAAATTCTAAGAAATCAATGAAAAAAAAAAGTATTCTCATAATTTTCAATAAAAAAGCTTGCATATTGATTCATAAATTAAATTTGATAAATTTGATGTTTACAATAATAATAATAATAATAATAATAATAATAATAATAATAATGACCGTAACAGCCAAAGATTCTTATTCATAGTATACCAGTAATATTGTTAATACAAACGAACAATGCAAAGCATTCACGATATTAAAATCAACAGTATCCAACTATTCTAAGTGAATTAATTATTCATAGAGAGAGGTAGGAAAAATCAAATCCAGTCAACTATGATTGTTTCAATCCGGTTCATCACAAGAAGTATGCTCTAAGAGGCAAGTTTGAAAGAATTAGTGACTCAACAATTTTTTTTTCACTATTTCCCTGCCTGTATCTCCAGTCAAAGAGAGATTGTAAAGTGTCAGGTCAATAAAGTCAGTTAAAAATTGCAGTCCAAATGTGTAAGGATGAAATTGTGGTGAGTAATAATAAGAATATGTTGTTGCTCTCACGTTGCCAATCATAGCCTTGGCACAAACCCATTATCTTATTTCTATCAAACGATTATTCACTTTCATTTTCAAACTGACAATTTTTATTCGCCTACATCTTTGACTATTTTTTTAATTGAATACGTGTTCGCATTGTTGACTACTTCACATATCACATGCCTCACTGATTTTGCGCCTATGTATCAATCAATTGAATTCATAGAAACAAAACCATATTGGATTTCTATTTAACGCCATTTTCTAAATAGATTTCATCAAATCCTGTTAGACAAGAATGAAATGGAAAAATTTTTTTTTCTCAACATAATAATCGTTTGTTGAATGTGCATCCTCTCGAGTCACTAAAAATCGATAGATGGATGGTAATACTTCCTCGTCCCTCACTATAAAAATCGATCTACAGATGAATTGATTTCAGCATCAGACAAAACATTCACCAACAATGTAACACAGAATCAAATGTATCTTAGGTTAATAGAATGAACACGTTTTTTACCGGTTGCAATCACTTTGCCAAATAAGCCTTTCAAACGTTGAGTTTCACAGTCGAAATCTAGAAATATGAGTGTATATATAGAGCATCAAAATTATTTGTTTCACATACAGTCATCGATAATTTGAGCTTCAGCTGGTAGGTGAGTTTTCATGCTCGCTGAAATGTAGACCATATTGCGAAGTGAATAGTTTTAAAAACAAGGTAGTTTAATTAAAATTGTAATATAGGATCGTATAGTACTTCAATTATTTCTAATAAAAAACTAACAACAACAAAACAAAATGAACAAGGTTCCTATTTACAACACTAGTTACAAATTTTTTTGATGATATTTGCATCCTGGATGCAAATTTTGTTTGAATTATGATATTGATTAGTTTACATTTAATTAGTTCGGAGAAGTGATGCGTACGTGCGAAGAATTTTGAATAATAAATCAATTACATTTGAATCTCGTTAACTTATTACTCATGTGGTGTACGTTTTTGATTTCATGTACGTGTGCGAATGGAATACAAAATTATTAATTTGCATTGGTGATTTGAATCTACCAATCTACGTTTACGATTGATCAGTCTGTTTGACATTTGTGTTGGTCTGTTCGGATTATCTCAATTTCGTCTTTGTAGTACTAGAGCGAATCGCAGAGGTGAACAGCGGTTTGTAGTTGAATTCAGGATGTGCGATTGCCGATTTAAAATTCGTCGGCAGCTGGATGTCACTGCAGGATGCTTTAAGGCCGAGATTTCTCTCTATGACTCAAAACCCAGTATTTACACCCCAAACGAAATTGTGTTATTTCCCATAGTGAACATCGCTTCTAAGATAGAAATATATTCAGCTACAGACGAGTCCTAAACACGGAGTGAGTGCGCCTTACATTTCACTCCGAACCGCCAAACATCCAGGCTTTAAGGAACTCAATCAAAAAAAGGATTATGAAGGCAGTAGATGCATTTAGCATCTAGAGATATTATTCAACGTTTAAATCTTAACAAACGGTACTGAGTTAGCAACTTGAAATGACCAAACTATACAATGAATCAGTCAAAATACTGACAAAAAAATATCAGACTAAATAAAATAAATTACCTAACAGTCCAGGTAGCATATCATCGGATCGTATTATCTCCTGTATTATACCTCCGATAATTTCTACAAAATTAAATAAATATTTAAGAATATTGAATTTACATAAATAAAAATTTCAATCATTCAGTCATTGAATATAATTTAGTCAATTGATTAGTGTGTATATATTGAGAGAACATTGTAAGCATATCATCGAGTGATCACTCCATTGATATTCTTGTACAAATACGAATGAATCGTACAATGAACTTTAAATGATGAGGAAAGACAAGCAAATCAACCTTTTGTTCATTTAAATAGGGTGAAGCGATCAAGTTTAGACAGTAACATGATAAGATTAAATTACAAATAGTCTATGAAACATAAACTGATCAGTACCTTTCCTGGTTGCAATATTTCGTGCCAATTTTTCAAGAACGGTTGAGTTATCTTCTGAAACATGAAAGAAAGCTAGTTAATTAAAAATGTATCTTAGTGAAACTGAGAAAAGTTTTGCAAGTGGTATGCATTTTCAATGCATTTTCATCAAAAATAATCATTACGTATAGAATGATTAGTAATTTAAATTAAGGTAATATTGTATTCACAGGGCGATCAATCATATCATGTGATGAATAATAATTTGAATCAATGATGATTATAATTTTGTCGATATGCTGATTCTGCTAGCAATTCTATGGCCTTATGTGTTTGAATTTGTGAACAACACATTTGACACGCAATCATTGACCGAAACATCGACTCTCGATTTATATAATCTTTGTGTGTATGCTATCGTTCTCCCATGATGAACGCGATGCATTTATACCAACCATTTTTGATCATTCCATCATTCCATATCAATCTTCGTTGTGATATTACGGACAATCAACTTTTACTTAGGAAGTGATATGTTCGGCGTGTTGATTAATACTTCGATTCACTGAGCGTGTTCAAATCAGTGCAAAATCTCTATTTACATACTTCAAATGAGAATGGGTAATTTGAAGCTGATATGAGGCACTTTTTAATATGGACTATTATTGCATCAGTTTCACTTAGCATACAACGACATTGATCAACGTCTGTATGTTAACAAACGGTAGTTGCATTCAGTGGACAAAGTATAACCATCAATATAATCACTGACTAGATTCCGTATAGATTCATTCGACTGTCAATGTATCGATAAAAATATTGAGCAAATTATCAGACTATATCAATTGAATTACCTTCTCGTGAAATTGTATCATTGCTGGATCCTCTATTCCTCACTAAGTTGCCATCGGTATTAACTACAAAATTAAAAAAATCATTTCAAATCAGTGAATTACCATTAATTTAGATTGAAATTATTGAGTCATTAACAAATAATTTGTCTCAGCCTATAATGAATAAAATGTATATACTTTCTGTGACTACATTGACTTGAGTATATTGACAGCACACTGTACTCATTTCTTCGAGTGATCACTGCGCTGATATTATTTTACAAACGAAAGTGAATTGTGCAAAGAACTGTGAGTGATGAAGAAAGACAAACAGTTTGATTTTCGAGGTAAAGAAACAATGACATATACTTCTTGAATAAATGTACCATCGAGATTTGGACCATTTCGCTCGACCAACTTCATAATGCGTAAAATTCTCTTAATATCTGGGTAACTTCATTGATGAGCACCGTAGATCTGATGTAGCTTTGAGGGCTCGGATAGGAAAGCATGGGCTGTTATTTCTTCAGTCTGGAACTCACAGTAACTGTCAATCAACACCAAAAACGAAATTTTTAAAAATCATGTCAAGAAAGTTCTACAATGTGGGACAGAAACTCGGATTATTACTGAAAACATCATAGAGAAGATGCAAGTGTTTAATAACGCTTGTCTTGGGAAATGCTGCAGATCCATTAGCTAGACTCTTTGAGCAACAACCTGCTAAGGCAGAGAATTAATCAGATTCCAGTGTTGGAATAAATCAAGAAGAAGCGGTGAATGTGACTAAGACACATTGAAGAAAGCACTCCAATGCGGCACAAACAACCTCTTACTTGAAACTCTTAACGTTAAAGGAAAAGAAGTAGACTGAATAAGAAACTACGTCGAGAAATGAGGGCAGACTCGAGAGTAAGGAAGAACATTTTTGAAGATCAAACAAAGTGACCGCAGGACAAAATAGGTACGTGACAGACGTACATTAGTAGGTGGGCAATGATATTTATGAATATTGATTCGATAATGTCGAGTTTGATTTAGCTGTCATTTTATCAATCAAAAATTTATACAAATATCCAACCATGTAAATTAAATTACCTATAATATGTGACGATTCTCGATTGTTCAATCCCCTTACCGTCCCCGATATACCATCAGCATTAGCTGTAAAATTAAGTAATCATTTCAAAGTATTCAATTCACATAACAACATACTAAAAATATTTCTCAGTATTATTGATTAAAATGAGTTCACATTCTGTCAGTACATTGATTGATAGTGAGTATATTGACAGAACATTGAACTCATTTCATCCCATGATTACTGAATTGCTATTTATTGTTTTACACGCACATACACACGCTTAAACAAATCAAAGTGTTTTTCATTCAAACTGCATCAGTATCAAAAATGAAAATGTTGGAATAATTCAGTGAAGAATAATTTGGAAAATTGAAACTGATGATACTTACAAACCCTATTACCAAGCTGTTCATTAGAATTTGAATTTCCATCTAAAAGATAAATTTATGTTTTTTTTTTCAAAAATAAGTATTTCATTAGAACCTTGAAAATTATTACTTGCATGACCAGGAACAATGAGTAAATATCAATATCAGAATATTAAAAAAAAAATAACTATCCCGTTAGGCTATTTTCAAAGCATGATCATTGCAAAAATAACCACTGATTATCAATCAATTGTAATTTTTCTGTGGAACAGATTCATTTTACAGAGATAATATAACTATTTATCTATTTTTCCTTCAAATAGTGAGATTGTTGATGATACACCATTGTCACATAGCTGAAATGCCTATTCTCAAAACAATCTTCACAAATTTACATTAGTATTACTCTCTCAAATTCTTTTTGTACACTAGATCAAATATCCTTATCTTAGAAAATGTTTGAAAAAGTACATTTTAAAAAGATTCAATAACTTACTAGTCAGCTGGGATGCATGGAGAACGATAAAAAGTGAGATGATATGAACAAAACTTGAAGGATACATATTTTCTGAATCCACATAAAGTCTTCTGCCATTATATATCATTCTAAATAGATGGTGGGCGTTAAATTCTTATTAGTTTTACAAAGAATAAAACAAAGAACAAAAACTATTGGGCCACAACAAAATATTTCTTTATCCATTGAACACAGTGTCTGGTTATTGTAGGCGTCATTCAACTCCTGTTTACAAATTGACTAGCGTCAAGGCAACATGGATAACGGTAAAAAAAATATCACTTTTACTTATAAAATAATCTTATCAATAATAAAAAAATAATGTGTTGTCATTTTGTAAAAAAATCTTGATTATTTACTCAAAAAATATATGAAAGAGGTCATGTTAATTAATCTTTTCAGTTGACAATATTATAAGAATTTTATTATTTTGAACTCTGGTGAACATCATCACAATCTGATATTTCTATGCATGATCAAATGATTTGTGCTTTCATATTGATTGTCTCTTCTCAGTAAAAATTAAATTTGCAAATTGTTTCTAATTGACTATGAATCTATACCTTTAAAAACCAGTGTAACAACATTCAATGAAGAAAATGCCTTCAAGCTACGTATTGTTTTGCTCGTTGAAGAATTTTTTGGTTAGTTGGACTTCTACAGAGTGAGGTCGCTAACCGCATGCGCAACTCGCCTATTTTGTCCGGCCTGAGGAGCGAAAGTAACCACACACAAAAGATTTTTAGGTGGAATTATTTTGCAAATTTATATGTTATTGATTACACGGTGAATTCTCATTGCAGTTTTCAATCAAACGATCTAGTGGATGGTCATATCAAATGACACTTGGTAGCAAACATAAGTTGCAGCTACTGAATAACAAAAAGAATATTATCAGTTCTTATAAGTAATCAAATGGTTTATATCGAAAAACAGAGACACACATCACATCATATGCCTTGGGCTACTCAAGGTGAATACTTGGTTCCAGAAACAAACAAATATGAGTTGAATAAAAAGAGCCGTAAAATAAAGGTTGCAAACGAAATTCGTAATAACAACAGGGGTAATTTATTTTCAGTAATTTAGTATAGAATATATGCCAGTGTTCAGAAGTGATCCTATTTGCCAGGTGATATTCATAACAAAGAGCAAGTTTGATTTAAGGCAGTTAAAAGGTAGCATTGACACCTCGTAAATTATTTGAGGACAATTTTAAACAAACTATGACTGAACAGCGAATACAATTCAGAGTTTCAAATCTGATTGAGTAGTTTTATTGCCTAACGCCTGCTCTTCATCTTTGATCTGAATTTAACAATTCCGTAAGTATAATTTGAAATGATCTACGAATTAAGCGAATTCGACAAACCGAATTTATAGAAATTGATTCTGATGAATATTATTGTGCATTCGTTATCTGGACGATGTACAGATATAAAAACGCGATGGTAGATGTAGTATTAAAAGTGGCAGTGGTACTATAGTGAACGAGAACACATGTGGGGCAACCAGATTGTATTTAACGAAAATTACAGAGTTACTCAGTAAAATTGGATAACCATATCGTAAATCTTTAATTGGCAAAATATCATTTCATCATATCGACCTGGACAGTTCCTGTTGCAAAACATCAATCCATTGTCACTATTCATGCGCTTCACAAAAATTCCATTGTTTTCTAATTCATCCTTTCTTGATCTTTCCCCATCTTCTGCTGCCAGACGTTACGTTGACACTAACGTCATATACTACTTATAAGTAGCTCACACCACACTATTACAAATGATGCACTTCAGGCTCGATGCGGTCTCGTGTTTGTTGACTTGACTTAGGCTTCATAGGCTGATAGGAATATGATGAAACATCTGAACTGTAGGTTATACTTGCTATCATCGTTATTTGAAACTCTGACTAGAACCACCGTCAACTCATATTTTGCAATCTCAAGTGATAAACAGTAAATGTGCTTGATATTCTCTGAACAACTAATTAGCTTCTAGTGAATATTTTACTTTAAAATATTTTGTTTTTCATTCACAATGACTTAATTAAGATTGTTAAATAATCATATCAGACATTAAATCAAACTCCGCCATCACATCATGCTATTATATTAAGTTCCATAGAAGGTCATTGGAATAGTTGCATTTTATAAAAATCAAGAATTGATCAATGTCAGTTTGTTAAATCACATAATTTGTCTGAGTCACAATTGTCATTTGAATCGGATGTGACTTGGAGATTTCGATGAATATTCTTGTGTTTTCGGGATCTTGAGAAGGTAAAGGCGTAGCGACGCAATGGTAGTAGTATTAGTAGTAGTAGTAGTAGTATAAGTAGTAGTAGTAGTAGTAGTAGTAGTAGTAGTAATAGTGGTAGTATAAGTGGTAGTACACTACTTCGAAAAACTTCCTCCGGTAAAATGTGAATGTGCTAGATATTCTATGAACAACTAATCAGCTTCTAGTGAACATGTCACTTTATTGGTTCATTCAATGTGACCTGATTAAGTTCGTTGAATAATCACATTACATTTCAGTCCTACTTTAGGAATCATCAATAGCAAAACGAATCCAAGTCCACTGGAAACGGCATTCAGAAAGATAGATTTGCATGGTTTGTAAACAGCAAAAAAGGTATTGTAAACTTTATTGAGAAAACACATTTAACAATCAACAGTCTTGACGAAATAGGATTCAATCCGCCTAATATAATATATTTCAATCGCTTTTAGTTTACATGAATGAATGTAACATTTTACATTCCAGGATACATTGAGTTTGCAAGCGTTTTCAGTCAGTCAAATGAGAGACAAACGTCATAGTCGATTGACGACAATCAACAGATGCATCATTCGTTCTTCCTTCAACTACCACTTGACTATGATGCTTAAAAGGTTTTTGCAAATTACTAGCTTAGATGAGTTCGTAATTATTCAACAAATCATCTTGCATGATGATTACAAACTTGAGAATGCTGTTTCTAATTTATTTCCAAAACGTCATTTTGTGTAACAGTGATAATGTTCATCAATGAAAAAATGATCAATTGCACGAGACGGCTGTCATTTGATTCATGAATTCCAAATTAGATTTCATTAAAATCAAACTTCAGCTCAATATTTCTGCATCTATCATTTGATGATCATGTGCATCTGGCCAGCAATTACCGAATACAAACAAACGCACAACCTGATCTTCATTGTTAACCGTCTTTCGTCTCTTCACGTAATCATTGTGATTTAATGAGTATATCGAGACTATTTGCACAGAATGCACACGTACCAGATGAGCCCTAACGTTCAGTGAGAATAATCTTTTCAGTTGACAATATTATAAGAATTTTATCATTTTGAACTCTGGTAAACATCATCACAATCTGATATTTCTTTGCGTGATCAAATGATTTGTGCTTTCCTATTGATTGTCTCTTCTCAGTAAAAATTAAATTTGCAAATTGTTTCTAATTTACTATGAATCTATACCTTTAAAAACCAGTGTAACAACATTCAATGAAGAAAATGCCTTCGAGCTACGTATTGTTTTGCTCGTTGAAGAATTTTTTGGTTAGTTGGACTTCTACAGAGTGGGGTCGCTAACTGCATGCGCAACTCGCCTATTTAGTCCGGCCTGAGGAGCGAAAGTAACCACACACAAAAGATTTTTAGGTGGAATTATTTTGCAAATTTATATGTTATTGAATACACGGTGAATTCTCATCGTAGTTTTCAATGAAACGATCTAGTGGAGCGTCAAATCAAATGGCACTTGGTAAGCCTGCCTCCGTGTCGCAGCATCGGGAACTGGTAAGCGCTACTCGTTGAATAAATGCCGTATCCATTCCAGACAAGTACGCGAGAACGATGACCGAAGTGGTAATCTGGCAATTTATAGCGTGTCACGGAATACGGAAGGTCATATTAACTGACCAGGGGCCCTGTTTCGATAGACTTCGACGACAGCTTATAAAATAGGGGAACGACATTTTACATTTCATGATCCATAGAGTTTGAATGCGTTTTCTGTCAGTCAAATGACAGATAAACGTCATAGTCGATTGACGAAAATCAACAGATGCATCGTTCGTTCTTCCTTCAACTACCACTTGATTATGATGCTTAAAAGGTTTTGGCAAATTACTAGCTTAGATGAGTTCGTAATTATTCATGAAATCATCTTCCATAATGATTATAAACATAATAATGCCTTTTGTTATTATTTTAAACAATGTAATTTTGTGTAACATTGATAAAGTTCAGCAAATCAAGATGAAAAATTTCACAAGACGGATATCATTTGACTCATGAATTCATAAATTAATTTCATTTAAATCAATCATTAGATCAAATATGTGCAACGCACATTTGATAATCAAGTTGCATTTTAAACAAACTATCATTGAACAGAGAATACAATTAAAAGTTTCAAATCTGATCGAGTACTTTTACTGCCGAACGGCTGCTATTCACTCTTAATATGAATTTAACGATTCCGTAAGTATAATTTGAAATGATATCCGATTTGTAATAGTAGTATAAGTAGCAGTAGTAGCAGTAGTAGAAGTAGTAGTAGTAGTAGTAGTATAAGTAGTAGTAGCAGTAGTATAAGTAGTAGTAGTAGTAGTAGTAGTAGTAGTAGTAGTATAAGTAGTAGTAGTGGT
>OX103972.1:5456891-5477859 GCA_944470395.2 Schistosoma turkestanicum
GAATCCAAGTCCACTGGAAACGGCATTCAGAAAGATAGATTTGCATGGTTTGTAAACAGCAAAAAAGGTATTGTAAACTTTATTGAGAAAACACATTTAACAATCAAAAGTCTTGACGAAATAGGATTCAATCCGCCTAATATAATATATTTCAATCGCTTTTAGTTTACATGAATGAATGTAACATTTTACATTCCAGGATCCATTGAGTTTGAAAAAGTTTTCAGTCAGTCAAATGAGAGATAAACGTCATAGTCGATTGGAAAATATCAACAGATGCATCATTCGTTCTTCCTTCAACTACCAAATGACTATGATGCTTAAAAGGTTTTTGCAAATTACTAGCTTAGATGAGTTCGTAATTATTCAACAAATCATCTTGCATGATGATTACAAACTTGAGAATGCTGTTGCTAATTTATTTCCAAAACGTCATTTTGTGTAACAGTGATAAAGTTCAGCAATGAATAAATGATCAATTGCACGAGACGGCTGTCATTTGATTCATGAATTCCAAATTAGATTTCATTAAAATCAAACTTCAGCTCAATATTTTTGCATCTATCATTTGATGATCATGTGCATCGGGCAAGCGATTACCGAATACAAACAAACGCACAACCTGATCTTCATTCTTAACCGTCTTTCGTCTCTTCACGTAATCATTGTGATTTAATGAGTATATCGAGACTATTTGCACAGAATGCACATGTACCAGATGAGCTCTAACGGTCAGTGAGAATAATCAAACCACCAATACAAACCAATTCATTGTGGACATTTTGTGAATAAACTGTCTTATCTAAAACCATATTCCATCTTCTTCGTTATTTATAAATGTTTGGAGTCGTGGTGTGCACATGAAGAAGGGCACATGAAACGTGAATGGCTAGTCCACAAAATTACGTTACATAGATATCCTTGATATTTATATTTACAAAGTATTATTCTTCACAAATAATTTGATTTGAACAGTTATCGTAGGATATTTTACTGACGCGAAGCAATTGTCTCATTCCCAGTGATTTGGATGTGATTATCATTTAGATTTGTTTGAATGGAAATAATGAAGTGTTCGTTTTCAGAGAAGAATTTATTTCAAAATATATTACTTACCTACTTACTTTCTTTCGTGGATCATATAGTTACCTAATTACTAAACTATTTACGCTTGTTATCCTTCTCGAAATACAAGCCAGCGGTAAGAATTATTCACATGGATCTATTTTGTATTAAGGTTTGTATATGCCCCCTGAGAGCCATTACATTGAAACGCTACTAACGAAACAGACAATAATAAGTACATGAAGATGGTGGGCGTTGAATTCTGATTAGTTTTTCAAAAAAACAAATCACTGACTTTTGAGATAGAACTATTTCGACACATCAAAATATTTGTTTATCCAATGAACACATTGTCGGGTTATTGTAGGCGTCATTCAACTCCTGTTTACAAATTGACTAGCGTCAAGGCAACATGGATAACGGTAAAAAGAATATCACTTTTACTTATAAAATAATCTTATCAATAATAAAAAAATAATGTGTTGTCATTTTGTAAAAAAATCTTGATTATTTACTCAAAAATTATGTACAAGAGGTCATGTAAATTAATCTTTTCAGTTGACAACATTATAAGAATTTTATTATTTTGAACTCTGGTGAACATCATCACAATCTGATATTTCTTTGCGTGATCAAATGATTTGTGCTTTCATATTGATTGTCTCTTCTCAGTGAAAATTAAATTTGCGAATTTTTTTCTAATTTACTATGAATGTATACCTTTAAAAACCAGTGTAACAAAATTCAATGAAGAAAATGCCTTCGAGCTACGTATTGTTTTGCTCGTTGAAGAATTTTTTGGTTAGTTGGACTTCTACAGAGAGGGGTCGCTAACTGCATGCGCAATTCGTCTATTTTGTCCGGCCTGAGGAGCGAAAGTAACGACACAAAAGAGATTCATGTGGAATTATTTTGCAAATTTATATGTTATTTATTACACGGTGAATTCTCATCGTAGTTTTCAATCAAACGATCTAGTGGAGCGTCAAATCAAATGACACTTGGTAGCAAACATAAGTTGCAGCTACTGATTAACAGAAAGAATATTATCAGTTCCTGTAAGTAATCAAAAGGTTTTCATTGAAAAACAGAGACACACATCACATTATATGCCTTGGGCTACTCAAGGTGAATACTTGTTTCCTAAAACAAATAAATGGGAGTTGAATAAAAAGAGCCGTAAAATAAGCGTTACAAACGAAAGAAATAATAACAACAGGGGTAATTTATTTTCAGTAATTTAGTATAGAATATATGCCAGTGTTCAGGAGTGATCATATTTGCAAGGTGATAATCATAACAAAGAGCAAGTTTGATTTAAAGCAGTTAAAAAGTAGCATCGACAACTTGTAAATTATTTGAGGACAATTTTAAACAAACTACGACTGAACAGCGAATACAATCCAGAGTTTTAAATCTGATTGAGTAGTTTTATTGCCTAACCACTTTAATTTGAAGTTAACGATTCTGCAACTAGAATTTGAAATGATCTCCAAATCGAGTAAATTCGACAAACCGAATTTATATAAATTGATTTTGCTGAATATTACTGTGCATTCGGTATCTTGACGATGTACAGACATAACAACGCGATTACCGAATACAAACAAACGCACAACCTGATCTTCATTCTTAACCGTCTTTCGTCTCTTCACGTAATCATTGTGATTTAATGAGTATATCGAGATTATTTGCACAGAATGCACATGTACCAGATGAGCTCTAACGGTCAGTGAGAATAATCAAACCACCAATACAAACCAATTAACTGTCCACATTTTGTAAATAAACTGTCTTATCTGAAATCATATTCCATCTTCTTTGTTCTATATAAAGGTTTGGAGTCGTGGTGTGCACACGAAGAAGGGCACATGAAACGTGAATGGCTAGTCCACAAAATTACGTTACATAGATATCCTTGATATTTATATTTACAAAGTATTATTCTTCACAAATAATTTGATTTGAACAGTTATCGTAGGATATTTTACTGACGCGAAGCAATTCTCTCATTCCCAGTGATTTGGATGTGACTATAATTCAGATTTGTTTGAATGGAAGTAATGAAGTGTTCATTTTCAGAGAAGAATTTATTTCAAAATATATTACTTACCTACTTACTTTCTTTCGTTGATCATATGGCTAACTAATTACTAAACTATTTACGCTTGTTATCCTTCTCGAAATACAAGCCAGCGGTGAGAATTATTCACATGGATCTATCTTGTACTAAGGTTTGTATATGCCCCCTGAGAGCCATTACATTGAAACGCTACTAACGAAACAGACAATAATAAGTACATGAAGATGGTGGGCGTTGAATTCTGATTAGTTTTTCAAAAAAGAAAACACTGACTTTTGAGATAGAACTATTTCGACATATCAAAATACTTTTGTTTATCCAATGGACACATTGTCGGGTTATTGTAGGTGTCATCCAACTCCTGTTTGTAAATTAACTAGCGTCAAGGCAATATGGATAACGTTAAAAAGAATATCACTTTTACTTATAAAATAATCTTATCAATAATAAAAAATAATGTGTTGTCATTTTGTAAAAATGCTTGTTTATTTACTCAAAAATTATGTACAAGAGGTCATGTAAATTAATCTTTTCAGTTGACAACATTATAAGAATTTTATTATTTTGAACTCTGGTGAACATCATCACAATCTGATATTTCTTTGCGTGATCAAATGATTTGTGCTTTCATATTGATTGTCTCTTCTCAGTGAAAATTAAATTTGCGAATTTTTTTCTAATTTACTATGAATGTATACCTTTAAAAACCAGTGTAACAAAATTCAATGAAGAAAATGCCTTCGAGCTACGTATTGTTTTGCTCGTTGAAGAATTTTTTGGTTAGTTGGACTTCTACAGAGAGGGGTCGCTAACTGCATGCGCAATTCGTCTATTTTGTCCGGCCTGAGGAGCGAAAGTAACGACACAAAAGAGATTCATGTGGAATTATTTTGCAAATTTATATGTTATTGATTACACGGTGAATTCTCATCGTAGTTTTCAATCAAACGATCTAGTGGAGCGTCAAATCAAATGACACTTGGTAGCAAACATAAGTTGCAGCTACTGATTAACAGAAAGAATATAATCAGTTCCTGTAAGTAATCAAAAGGTTTTCATTGAAAAACAGAGACACACATCACATTATATGCCTTGGGCTACTCAAGGTGAATACTTGGTTCCAGAAACAAACAAATATGATTTGAATAAAAAGAGCCGTAAAATAAAGGTTGCAAACGAAATTCGTAATAACAACAGGGGTAATTTATTTTCAGTAATTTAGTATAGAATATATGCCAGTGTTCAGAAGTGATCATATTTGCAAGGTGATAATCATAACAAAGAGCAAGTTTGATTTAAAGCTGTTAAAAAGTAGCATCGACACCTAGTAAATTATTTGAGGACAATTTCAAAGAAACTATGACTGAACAGCGAATACAATCCAGAGTTTCAAATCTGATTGAGTGGTTTTACTGCCTAACCACTTTAATTTGAAGTTAACGATTCTGCAACTAGAATTTGAAATGATCTCAAAATCGAGTAAATAAGACAAACTCAATTTATAGAAATTGATTTTGAATGGATATTATTGTGCATTCGTTATCTGGACATTGTACAGATATAACAACGCAATGGTAGATGTAGTATTAGTAGTGGCAGTAGTACTGTAATAATCGAGAACACAGGTGAGGCAACCGGATTGCATTGAACGAAAATTACAGCCATAGTCATTAAAATCAAAAAACCATATTGTTAATCGTTCATTTGCAAAATGTCAGTTCATCATATCGAACTGGATTGTTCCTGTTGCAAAACATCAATCCATTGTCACTATTCATGGGTTTCATACAAATTCCACTGTGTTCTAATTCTGCCTTTCTTGATCTTTCCCCATCTTCTGCTGCCAGATATTATGTTGACACTCACGTCATATACTACTTATAAGTAGCTCACACCACACTACCAAAAATGATGCACTTCAGGCTCGATGCGGTCTCGTGTTTGTTGACTTGACTTATGCTTCATAGGCTGATAGGAATATGATGAAACATCTGAACTGTAGGTTATACTTGCAATCATCGTTATTCGAAACTCTGACTAGAACCATCGTCAACTCATATTTTGCAATCTCAAGTGATAAACAGTAAATGTGCTTGATATTCTCTGAACAACTAATTAGCTTCTAGTGAATATTTTACTTTAAAATATTTTGTTTTTCATTCACAATGACTTAATTAGGATTGTTAAATAATCATATTAGACTTTAAAAAGGAACTCCGCCGTCACATCATTCTCTTCTATTATGTTCGTTCTTAGGTCATTGTAATAGTTGCATTTTTAAAAATCAAGAATTGATCAATGTCAGTTTGTTAAATCACATAATTTGTCTGAGCCACAATTGTGACTTGAATCGGAAGTGATTTGGCGGTTTCGATTAATATTATTTATTGTGCAATCAGTATCTTGACAAGGTAAAGGCATAGCGACGCAATGGTAGTAGTATTAGTAGTAGTAGAAGTATTTGTAGTAATAGTAGTAGTAATAGTAGTAGTAGCAATATAGTGCCTCCACAAACTTCCTCTGATAAAAAGTGAATGTGCTAGATATTCTATGAACAACTAATTAGCCTCTGGTGAACATGTCAATTTATCGGTTCATTCAATGTGACCTAATTAAGTTTGTTGAATAATCACATTACATTTCAGTCCTACTTTAGGCATCATCAATAGCAAAACGAATCCAAGTCCACTGGAAACGGCATTCAGAAAGATAGATTTGCATGGTTTGTAAACAGCAAAAAAGATATTGTAAACTTTATTGAGAAAACACATTTAACAGTCAAATGTCTTGACGAAATAGGATTCAATTCACCTAATATAATATATTTCATTAGCTTTTAGTTTACATGAATGAATGTAACATTTTACATTCCAGGATCCATTGAGTTTGAAAGCGTTTTCAGTCAGTCAAATGACAGACAAACGTCATAGTCGATTGACGAAAATCAACAGATGCATCATTCGTTCTTCCTTCAACTGCCACTTGACTATCATGCTTAAAAGGTTTTGCAAATTACTAGCTTAGATGAGTTCGTAATTATTCAACAAATCATCTTGCATGATGATTACAAACCTGAGAATGCTGTTTGTAATTTAATTTCCAAAACGTCATTTTGTGTAACAGTGATAAAGTTCAGCAATGAATAAATGATCAATTGCACGAGACGGCTGTCATTTGATTCATGAATTCCAATTTCGATTTCAATAAAATCAAACTTTAGCTGAATATTTCTGCATCTATCATTTGATGATCATGTGCATCGGGCCAGCGATTACCGAATACAAACAAACGCACAACCTGATCTTCATTGTTAACCACCTTTCCAATCTTCACGTAATCATTGTGATTTAATGAGTATATCGAGACTATTTGCACAGAATGCACATGTACCAGATGAGCTCTAACGGTCAGTGAGAATAATCAAACCACCAATACAAACCAATTCATTGTGGACATTTTGTGAATAAACTGTCTTATCTAAAACCATATTCCATCTTCTTCGTTATTTATAAATGTTTGGAGTAGTGGTGTGCACATGAAGAAGGGCACATAAAATTTGAAAGGCTGGTCCACATAGATATCCTTGATATTTATATCTACAAAGTATTATTCCTCACAAATAATTTGATTTGAACAGTCATCGTAGGATATTTTACTGACGCGAAGCAACTGTCTGATTCCCAGTGATTTGGATGTGACTATCATTAAGTTTCGCTTGAATGGAAATAATGAAGTGTTCGTTTTCAGAGAAGAATTTATTTCAAAATATATTACTTACCTACTTACTTTCTTTCCTTGATCATATAGTTACCTAATTACTAAACTATTTACGCTTGTTATCCTTCTCGAAATACAAGACAGCGGTAAGAATTATTCACATGGATCTATCTTGTATTCAGATTATTATATGCTCCCTGAGAGCCATTACATTGAAACGCTACTAACGAAACAGACAATAATAAGTACATGAAGATGGTAGGCGTTGAATTCTGATTACTTTTTCAAAAAAGAAAACACTGACTTTTGAGATAGAACTATTTCGACATATCAAAATACTTTTGTTTATCCAATGGACACATTGTCGGGTTATTGTAGGTGTCATCCAACTCCTGTTTGTAAATTAACTAGCGTCAAGGCAATATGGATAACGTTAAAAAGAATATCACTTTTACTTATAAAATAATCTTATCAATAATAAAAAAATAATGTGTTGTCATTTTGTAAAAAAATCTTGTTTATTTACTCAAAAAATATATACAAGAGGTCATGTTAATTAATCTTTTCAGTTGACAATATTATAAGAATTTTATTATTTTGAACTCTGGTGAACATCATCACAATCTGATATTTCTTTGCGTGATCAAATGATTTGTGCTTTCATATTCATTATCTCTTCTCAGTGAATATTCAATTTGCAAGTTTTTTTCTAATTTACTTTGAATGTATAACTCTGAAAACCAGTGTAACAAAATTCAATGAAGAAAATGCCTTCAAGCTATGTATTGTTTTGCTCGTTGAAGCATTAATTTGGTTAGTTGGAGTTCTACAGAGTGAGGTCGCTAACTGCATGCGCAACTCGCCTATTTTGTCCGGCCTTAGGAGCGACAGTAACCACACAAAAAAGAGATTCAGGTGGAATTATTTTGCAAATTTATATGTTATTGAATACACGGTGAATTCTCATCGTAGTTTTCAATCAAACGATCTAGTGGAGCGTCAAATCAAATGACACTTGGTAGCAAACATAAGTTGCAGCTACTGAATAACATAAAGAATATAATCAGATCTTATAAGTAATTAAACGGATTTTATCGAAAATCAGAGACACACATCACATTATATGCGTTTGGCTACTCAAGGTGAATACTTGGTTCCAGAAACAAACAAATATGATTTGAATAAAAAGAGCCGTAAAATAAAGGTTGCAAACGAAATTCGTAATAACAACAGGGGTAATTTATTTTCAGTAATTTAGTATAGAATATATGCCAGTGTTCAGAAGTGATCATATTTGCAAGGTGATAATCATAACAAAGAGCAAGTTTGATTTAAAGCTGTTAAAAAGTAGCATCGACACCTAGTAAATTATTTGAGGACAATTTCAAAGAAACTATGACTGAACAGCGAATACAATTCAGAGTTTCAAATAGGATTCAGTAGTTTTACTGCCTAACCACTTTAATTTGAAGTTAACGATTCTGCAACTAGAATTTGAAATGATCTCAAAATCGAGTAAATAATACAAACTCAATTTATAGAAATTGATTTTGAATGGATATTATTGTGCATTCGTTATCTGGACATTGTACAGATATAACAACGCAATGGTAGATGTAGTATTAGTAGTGGCAGTAGTTTTGTGGTGATCGAGAACACCTGTGAGGCAAGTGGATTGCATTGAACGAGAATTACAGCCATAGTCATTAAAATCAAAAAACCATATTGTTAATCGTTCATTTGCAAAATGTCAGTTCATCATATCGTTCTGGATTGTTCCTCTTGCAAAACATCAAAACATTGTCACTATTCATGGGTTTCATACAAATTCCACTGTGTTCTAATTCTGCCTTTCTTGATCTTTCCCCATCTTCTGCTGCCAGATATTATGTTGACACTCACGTCATATACTACTTATAAGTAGCTCACACCACACTACTACAAATGATGCACTTCAGGCTAGATGCGGTCTCGTGTTTGTTGACTTGACTTATGCTTCATAGGCTGATAGGAATATGATGAAACATCTGAACTGTAGGTTATACTTGCAATCATCGTTATTTGAAACTCTGACTAGAACCATCGTCAACTCATATTTTGCAATCTCAAGTGATAAACAGTAAAGGTGCTTGATATTCTCTGAACAACTAATTAGCTTCTAGTGAATATTTTACTTTAAAATATTTTGTTTTTCATTCACAATGACTTAATTAGGATTGTTAAATAATCATATTAGACTTTCAAAACGAACTCCGCCATCACATCATGCTATTCTATTATGTTCGTTCGTAGGTCATTGGAATAGTTGCATTTTATAAAAATCAAGAATTGATCAATGTCAGTTTGTTTTATCGCCTAGTTTGTCTGATCCACAGTTGTGACTTGAATCGGAAGTGATTTGGCGGTTTCGATTAATATTATTGTGCAATAAGTATCTTGACAAGGTAAAGGCATAGCGACGCAATGGTAGTAGTACTAGTAGTAGTAGTAGTAGTAGTAGTGGTGGTAGTAGTAGTAGTAGTAATAGTAGTAGTAGTATTAGTTTGGTGCTGTGCTGCGAACTACTTATAAGTAGTTTATAACGCGAGTGTCAACGTAAAGTCTGGTAGCATAATATGGGGGGAAGATCAAGAAAGGTAGAGCAATATAAGACAATTAAACCATGTACATTAGCTGCCCACACCATAGAAGGGTATATGCTAGAGGTGTTGGGGGTATCTAAAGGTATTGTAAAATTGTGTGGAGCTGAGATAAATTTTCCGTTCGTGGTAACCACAAGCTGATGGAGACCGATATTAGGAGTAGATTTCCTAAGAGAGGTAAAAGTGATAATTGACTTGAGAAGCGGGAAAATGGTCAGAATGTACGGTTCATTGCCAATACATGAAAGGAGCGAAGTGGCTGAAATAAGTATGGCAACGGACGTCTCGACCAAGAAACCTACCGTTAACGAGTTATGCGCAAAGCATGCGAAACTGTTCACTGAAGATGGGGAGCCGTATGGATTTTGTGACAAAGTAAAGCATGAAATTCCTATAAAGAACGACCGAGTAAATATATTTACAACACGTCGTGTTCCGGTGCATTTAGAGGCCGAGGTAAATCGACAGGTCCAGGAAATGTTGAAGGAAGGTATAATTGAGGAAGCAGAGAGCCCGTATAGCTCACCGGTACTCTTGATAAAGAAACCTAATGGAAAGTATAGATTTTGCGTCGACTTGAGAGAACTGAATAATGTAACAGACCTGAAACCGTGCGCAATGCCAACAGTAGTAGAAACATTAGATCGGCTACAGAATGTCATGGTGTTTACAGTGCTGGATATACGGTCAGGTTATTGGTAACTACCTATAAAAGATAGTGATCGCAACAAGATAGCATTTACTATACGGGATAAACAGTACCAATTTTAACGAATGCCGTTCGGGTTGGCTGGTGCACCGTTCACGTTCAGAAGATTGATGACGCTGCTGCTTAAGAATCTAGATAATGTTGAGGTATATGGCGACGATGTAGTTGTATACAGCCTGACGGAAACAGATCACGTCAAGCATGTGGAAGCGGTCTTAAAGCGAATTGACGAATTTGGGCTTCGAATTAATAAGGAAAAGTCGCTGATAGCGAAAAACAGCGTCATATTGTTGGGACATAAAGTGGGAAACGGAGAAATAAAGCCATTACCAGAGAAAATTCTTACCATAAAAAATATTGCAGTACCTAATTCGAAAAGGAAGTTGAGACAGTTCCTGGGAAGAGCGGCGTTCTATAGTCGGTTTGTCAAGAATTTCAACGAAATAGCAGCGCACTTATATAAGTTGCTGAGCGACACCAAGTTTACATGGACTGAGGCTGCCGAACAAACGTTCAACCGAATCAAAAACATGCTAGACGATCGTCAGATGACCCTGCGACTGCCTGAACCCGGTAAACTGTTTACAGTGGCCACAGATGCAAGTGATCATGGTATAGGTGCGGTATTGAGTCAGGCTGATTGAGTGGTGTAATACGCAAATCGCGTTCTCACACCCGTCGAGCAGAAGTATTCAACGATCGAGAAGGAGTGCCTATCAATCGTGTGGGCAGTAGAGAAATGGAGACCGTACCTTTTAGGTAGACGATTTCACATTGAGACTGACCATAAACCCGTGCAGTGGTTGAGAACAGCAAGAGACCCCCGAGGGAAGTTGGCGCGGTGGATAATACGTCTGCAAGAATACGACTTCAGTATCGGCCATGTTCCAGGAAAAGAAAACGTAATGGCGGATTACTTGTCAAGATCAGACATGGAAGATGACCTTCCAGTGACAGCATACGCGGTGAATAGTTTAGATGGAGACCCATTAGAACTCATCCGGCAAAAGAAAGCTGACCCGAACCTTCGAGAGGTAATCAGAGTGATAAAAGAAGGAGAAGACGTAGACAAACGAACAACGGACAAGTAGGTAATAATGTTACTTAAGCGAAAGGAACGACTGGGAGTGAACGCATATGGAGTCCTGACCTGGCGGGATGATGACGAGAATTGGGTAGCAATAATCCCAAAAGATCTGCGCCAGGAGATTATTCGTGAGTGTGCCCGGGTAGCGCACACAGGTATTGCACGGACAACTGATTTGCTGCGGCAAAGTTCGTACTGGCCAGGTATGAGAGACGATGTTGCACGATATGTATTAGCGTGCCAGCGATGTCAACTAATGAAAGGGAATCGATGCATACGACCGCCATTGCAGTCAATTCCAGTAACAGCAGTTGGTGATTTGTGGTCAGTAGATGTTATGGGACCGTTCCCGCAGACGACAAGTGGTAACCAGTACCTGCTGAAGATGACTGAGCATACCACACGATGGGTAAATGCCGTCCTGATGGCGGACTAACGTGCAAGGACGGTGACGGAAGCGGTAATGCGGCACATTGTGGAGGACCATGGGATACCAAAGATAATATTAACCGATCAAGGTCCCTGTTTCGAGAGTGATGAGTTCAAGTCCCGTCTAAAGCAGTTAGGTATCAAGAGAGTACGAACAACGCCGTATCATCCACAGACAAATGGGTTAACGGAAAGGAATAACCGAACGCTAAAGGAATGGCTAGCATCTAAAGGGGGTGACTGGGAGAAAGAATTACCATTAATCTTGCTGGCACATCGTGCCTCGGCACAGGGAACAACCAGTAAGTCACCGTTCCAGCTGATGTATGGCAGACGGCCGAGACTACCAACGCATGATAAAACCTGGCCGCAACAACAGAGATGGAATACAACAAGATTGAGAACAGAGAGGAGACAAGCAATCAGGAATGTGAGAGAGAAACAAACATCAGACATGGAAAAGTCAGAACAGGAGAGAAAGAACTGGAGACCGTTTGAAGTGGGAGACCAAGTGAAGTGCAGAGAACAGAAATATACCACAGGAAGAGGGCCAGGGTCAGGTAAGCTGATCCCGAAGTGGGAGGCGCGGCGCAGTGTATACGATCCACAAAGAAAACAAACAGAAACGCGTGAATGCCAGTGAACTCCAAAGGTGGTTCCAAGTGCGCCAAGATGGCGGGCCACAAACACTGATAAAGAAGACGGCCGTACGGAGATCAGAAAGACTGCGACGATAGCTTATTAAAAGGGGGGACGAGTGTGGTGCTGTGGTGCGAACTACGTATAAGTAGTATATAATGTGAGTGTCAACGTAAAGTCTGGTAGCATAATACGGGGGGAAGATCAAGAAAGGAAGAGTTAGAAAACAATGGAATTTTTATGAAACGCATGAATAGTGACAATGGATTGATGTTTCGCAACAGGAACAGACCAGTTTGCTATGATGAAATGTTATTTTGCAAATTGACGATTTACGATATGGTTTTCCGATTTTACTGAGTAACTCTGTATTTTTGTTGAATACACTTCGGTTGACCCACCTGTGTTCCCATTCACTTCAGTAGCAGTAGTAGTAGCAGTTGTATTAGTAGTAGTAGTAGTAGTAGTAGTAGTAGTAGCAGTAATAGTAGCAGTAGTAATAGTAGTGGCAGTAGTGTGGTGTGAGCTACTTATAAGTAGTATATGACGTGGGCGTCAACGTAATGTCTGGCAGCAGAAGATGGCGGAAGATCAAGAAAGGCCGAGTTAGAAAACAATGGAATTTGTATGAAACGCATGAATAGTGACAATGGACTGATGTTTCGCAACAGGAACAGACCAGTTTGCTATGATGAAATGTTATTTTGCAAATTGACGATTTAAGATATGGTTTTCCGATTTTACTGAGTAACTCTGTATTTTTGTTGAATACACTTCGGTTGACCCACCTGTGTTCCCATTCACTTCAGTAGCAGTAGTAGTAGCAGTTGTATTAGTAGTAGTAGTAGTAGTAGTAGTAGTAGTAGCAGTAATAGTAGCAGTAGTAATAGTAGTGGCAGTAGTGTGGTGTGAACTACTTATAAGTAGTATATGACGTGGGCGTTAACGTAATGTCTGGCAGCAGAAGATGCGGAAGATCAAGAAAGGAAGAGTTCGAAAACAATGGAATTTGTATGAAACGCATGAACAGTGACAATGGATTGATGTTTCGCAACAGGAACAGACCAGTTTGCTATGATGAAATGTTATTTTGCAAATTGACGATTTACGATATGGTTTTCCGATTTTACTGAGTAACTCTGTATTTTTGTTGAATACACTTCGGTTGACCCACCTGTGTTCTCATTCACTTCAGTAGCAGTAGTAGTAGCAGTTGTATTAGTAGTAGTAGTAGTAGTAGTAGTAGTAGTAGTAGCAGTAATAGTAGCAGTAGTAATAGTAGTGGCAGTAGTGTGGTGTGAGCTACTTATAAGTAGTATATGACGTGGGCGTCAACGTAATGTCTGGCAGCAGAAGATGGCGGAAGATCAAGAAAGGCCGAGTTAGAAAACAATGGAATTTGTATGAAACGCATGAATAGTGACAATGGACTGATGTTTCGCAACAGGAACAGACCAGTTTGCTATGATGAAATGTTATTTTGCAAATTGACGATTTAAGATATGGTTTTCCAATTTTATGGCGTAACTTTGTGGTTTCCGTTAAATACCATTCGGTTGCCTCCAACTGTTTGCTTATTCACTGCAGTAGTAGTAGTAGTAGTGGTAGTTGTAGTATCAATAGTAGTATTAATAGTAGCAGTACTGGTAGTCGTAGTATTAGTAGTAGTATTAGTAGTAGTAGTATTAGTAGTAATAATAGTAGTAATAGTAATAGTAGTTGTAGTAGTAGCAGTAGGAGTAATAGTAGTAGTATTAGAAGAAGAAGAAATAATTTCAAAATATATTACTTACCTACTTACTTTCTTTCCTTGATCATATAGTTACCTAATTACTAAACTATTTACGTTTGTTATCCTTCTCGAAATACAAGACAGCGGTAAGAATTATTCACATGGATCTATCTTGTTTTTAGGTTTTTATATTTCCTCTGAGAGCCATTACATTGAAACGCTACTAACGAAACAGACAATAATAATTACATGAAGACTGCGAAGGACTCCTCTCTATTTTGCAATATTCCTGGCGTTTTTTCATACATACAGACTGGAAAGGACACAATTATACTCAGCTCAATATTCAAAATTATTTCCTAGAATAGAAGACAATTGTAAGCTACCAATTATTTTAACTTGAAGTATTTCTGTTTAATCAATTTACAGAGAAATTTCATCAATGAATAATATTTTACTTTGGTAAAGTACTTCGTAATACTTATTTTTGAATAAGTAGTCTGCATATTAAACATTTGAAACAATTATTTTAGAACGAAATTTTTAAAAGTTCAGTGCATTTGATGTGATGAGGTTGACATTGGAAGACCAGTGTTATGTTGTTTTGCGTGTAGTCAAGTGGAAGCTTATGTTCTGACGTGTATCTGTGTAGTAGTTTGTCAGTTTATCTGGAAATGGAGAGAACAAGGGTAAAAGGTCAGCCAACGACTCAGTAAGCACACAGAATACACTCTCATTTATTAGGGAAATCTAAAGACAGCAACCAGAAATCAAGAACTGGAACTAGTAGTTGTTAGAGTCCAGTTTCGAATGCATTTCATGGCTGTATATCATCTCAATCATCAAATGTACTTGAATCACAATAAAGACAAAAACCACTGCATCTTGATCATAAAAACATTCATCTGTGCATCATGCTGAAGTGATTCTTCGTATTTATTTTATCGTCTAAATTTACTAGCTTACTAAAAGCAGCTACTACTACTACTGCATATCCACATCACCAAGTACTAATACTAATACTCTTCATAACAGTACTACACTGCGTGATCATAAACGTACCATCAGTTTCATACACCAATCTCAACTAATAATAAATTCGGAAAACCAACGTTAATTACTGTAACAGTGTTAGTAGTCATAACAAAAATGAGAACGAGAATAGCACTAACACTGATAAAACAAATTTATTCGGTAATTATCAACCACTTTAAATGTCACAAGAAGAAGTAGAATTCTTATTTTCTAAATGTTATGAATTCTCAAGTCATAAATTAATCCGTGATAAATCAACTTGTGACAGAAATAATCACGGTAAAACGTGACAAAAGCCATGACGTATCACTCTGATGTCTGTCATGGCAGCACTCAGTTCAACCTTTCTCCAACCGTCATAGCTTAATTCCTGCGTTTTGATGCAAAGTCTTGTCCGCCTTTCTTTGACAGCTGATTTCACGTGTTACAGATTTATTGAAATTTACCATGCTCGTACTGATGACTCAATTCAACAAATAGCTCTAAAATTGTACTACGAACTGGCGATTAGCTTCGTTTCAATATTCGTTGATATCATGAGGTGATGAATTTTATACGAATGTTGAAAACCTTAGAACGTAGACTGTAATATTAGTCCTAATGTGCAGCACATACAAAGCACTAAAAAACGAGGAAAAACCCCTACAACTATCCTTCAAAAAGAACGGCTGACCACGCGACTTAATCAAAAAACAACTAAAATCATCAACAGAAGCAAAATCAAGTACAGGAATCAATAAAAGGATCATCCTACCATACACAAAAGACACATTGTAGCATACAGCAAGACTACACAAAACCATTTGGGATAGACGTGGCACACACATCAACAGAATCACTCCAATCAATCCAACGAAGACCAAAGGAAAAAATAACGAACGAAGAAACACCAAATGTCATCTACAAAATTAATTGCACAGACTGTGAAAAACAGTACATAGCATAAAGTGGACGTCCTCTTCAGCTTCCTTTATGTGAACACCAATAAGCAGTCAAACGCCAAGAAACGCTTCGATCATATCAATACTAACCGAGAATTATGGGCACACATTCGATTGCAACCATGTGGAAACATTTGGTACACTAGAGAATTTTTGAGAGGCTTGGCACTCAGGTCAATCAGCAAACAACAAAAACATCGACCTTGACCCAATTTATCAACAAATCGCGAAAATCATAGGTAACGTAGGATCAAGAAACAGATTAAAAGGGGGGTACAATCAAAATAAAGGTTAAAACGATGACAGGTGCATTGTGAAACGGCAATCAATCAAGATCTAGGTTAGCACAACAAGATACTGGTCAAACGTGGAGAAATTCAAATGCTTCACCTTTTACAACTGAAGTTTGTGCTGGTAACGTTGCTGTTCGTATGCCATTTCCACAGAGCTCCCCCTTAGAGTGTCCGGAGGTAACACTGGTTATATTACACAAAAAAACATGGGAGTACAGTGTGTGCATGTGGAGTAATAATTAGAAAGGCAATGCAAGAAAGTGGAGAATGATATGACATGTACAATAATATTATACGATGCGTTAATGTAAAAAAACAGTATGAATGCAGCATGACATGCCGAAAACAAAGGAAAATATAGTCACACAATGTTTTGGTTGGTTGATGAAAATAACAACGTGCAAAGCTATTAATAAACACACACGCACAGAAATTGGATTGTTTATTTTCATGTAAAAAGTATTTTTTTATGTTGCCATCTCCACAAAGCCTCTTAGAAACTTGTTGCTTAACCATTGACTCCGAAGTCCCACTAATCCTCCTTATGAATGTGTTTCTTTGCGATGACGGTTATCACTTAGCCTATTCGCACTTTCATTTTATTGATCTCCTATTTATCAATATATGGGGTTGTGGCGATTGTTATGTAATTGATTTAAATCATTAATCGATGAGAGTTAGACAACTGCAGACACCCACAAATACTGAACGGTCATTTTCAACTGGTGTGGGACTGATCACCGGTTAGCGTCTAAGGCTCCAGCTACTCACAGGTTTTGAACGTGAGACCTTGTCTTGCGGGGGAACGCCTCGTCTCTTAGACACAGGGCTAACATCCGATGGTGCTGACGTTTAACTTTGATGGTTGTCGTGATAATGCAATCGAACGTAAGTCCGAAGGAAATGGTCTTGAAACCTGCTAGTAGAACGATTCAGTGACGCTCACTCCTGTGAGTCCCATACTAGGACGAAACAGGCGTCTATTGATTCCAGGTTTCTAAAGATGTTCAAACAATAACCGAATAACGGTTTCAATGTGTATATACAAAAGAACGTGCGAAGTTTCTTTCTTTAGGCTCCTAATGGAAGTAATGAATAAAAAGAATAAACCGCTGAAATATACCCATTCAAAATTGTTGTTTCATAAATTTGAATTGGAAGAATTTTGAAAGTAAGCGTTAAAGCGAAAATCATTGGATAACGTCAAAAATAAGTGATCATTGGAAATTCAAATCCACGATCCTCGATCGCGCATTTGAGCTGCAAACCTTCAGCTTCTCATTGGAACGCTCAACGTCTATGACACTAAGCTGTCAAGCATCCAACAGAGTTAATGTCTAATTGTATTCAATACAAGATAATGAGTAACTTCACCATTGTCTGCAGTATGAATCTGACTGCGCTAGACAGGATCAAACTACACCTGCCACGACTCAATGCCAGTGAGACACGTACAAGGACGAAACAACTATCCAGTATTTCCAGCTTTCTGATAATAGTATGACATTGATCTGTTCATGATTTCAACGAAACTCAACCATCTTCACATCGTCATTATGAAATTTATTTGTTAGGTTATCTAATGAAATTAAACTTATACTTGTAAATTTGATAGAGCCAAATATGTTTAGGATAACGGTTGTTCAATGTTCACGTACACGAAACCGGGAGCAGACCATAAGTTTAGATTACAAATCGCGTCTGTAAATGGTTTTATTTATCCTGTTAATTTTCACAGATTGTACATTCACTATGAAATTGTTGTACATTTTGTTTAAGTGTGTGTCCTTGAATTTATCAGGCGCACATACTGTCCCCAGCTTCCGTTCATTGTACACATAGCATGGCACACACTGCCGTATCCTATCGAATACACTTTATACATACATCTCATGTTCTCAATCGTTCATTAACAGGCTATCTGGAGTCCAATACATATATTATCTACTTTATACACTGCAGTCATACGTATATGCAACCCTACGGATAATTACACTATTTGGATCACTTACATTTCTATAATTGTGGATTTATATTACCAATCATAATCGAACACGCACAAGTAGCCGTACAAAGTAACGTCCTTATATTCTTATTGTATTTATCACATTTAACTGATGTGTTTCAATATACATTTATTGGTATTCAATAACTTTCTTAATATTTTGAAATAATATATTGATTGGTCCACCACAAATATTTGGTGAGCCCACGTTAATGTTACTCGTTGTACCACTATAATTTTTTATTAACATTTTCGGCTCACACGTTTTGTTTCTATCTAATACGGCTTTAACTACACTGGGCGACTGACAATGGATTCTCCTCCAGCAAATACTTTCACCACACCACAATCTGATGATAAGGTTCTAAGTTCCATTACTGCTATCTCAGATTTTAAGCTTCCCGCATTTGGTATCAGTAATCCTAGGATGTGGTTCTGCCAGACTGAAGCTTTATTCACAGCCAGAAATATACGAGCTTAAACGACGAAATACGCGTATGTTGTTAGCGCCCTACCTTTAGACATAGCAGCACAAGTGGGACACCTGATTGCACAAGTACCTGAGAATGATCCATATAATAAAATTAAAGCTGCTTTAATCCAAAGAACCTCACCATCCGACGAAAAAGGGTTACAACAGTTGTTAACGTCCTGTGAATCGCGAGACAAAAAACAATCCCAATTATTAAGATACATGAAAAAGCTGTCCGGACCGTATAAATTAGACTAGAACTTACTCAAACAACTTTGGTGCCAACGGCTACCTCACAACGTAAGATAGATTCTTACGGTAACCAATAACTCAGCCAACCTAACCGATTTAGCCGACATGGCCGACAAAATAACGGAAATCTGTCCAGACATCTAAGTAGTTAATACTGTACAAATCAACAACACAGATAATATGTGTAATGTTCTTAATCTTTGACAACAGATAGCGCAACTTACAAATTAGATAGAAACGCTACGAGTCTCGGTAGCCGTGATTAGCACTAAACCAACTGCACCTTTCTCTAGAAGAAGGTCATGCTCCCGACACCGCTCTGTCTCTAAAAAGGTCAACTGGTATTTGTTGGTACCACCAGAAGCATGGTGAGAAAGCTCGACTCTGCACAAAATCGTGCACCTTCGCTTCAAACAGTCAAGAAACACAGGGAAGCTGGCCTGCCAGACAGTGATGGCGGCGACTGCTTCTGGCCACGCTGCAAGCCGTCTCTTTCACATCAGGGACAGGACTTCGGGCTCGGACTTCTTAGTCGATACAGGAGCCGAAATAAGCATCATCCCTCTCCAGCTCTCGTGACGGCAACACACCACTCACAGTAAGATAACACTTCAGGCAGCGAACGAAAACATCATCCAAACTTATGGCAAACAGTCCCTAATACTTCATCTTGTTCTCAGACGGCGTTTCACATGGGTCTTTGTAGTAAAACAAGTCAAAAAGCAGATCCTGGGAGCAGATTTTCTCTCTGCTTATAATCTGCTAGTAGACGTGCGTGCCAAACGATTAGTCAACAACCAGACACGTCTACACGTGAGCGGCCTAATTAGCAACATCTTCGAAATCTATGGAGTATGTATAATTAGGCCCATTAGTCAACCTTTCGCCGATCTCTTAGCTAAATACGACGACATCACCAAGGTTGACTACCGGAAGGAAGGCACCGTACATCACGTACTGCATCACATTACTACTACGGGTTCACCCGTCTGCGCCAAATCAAAGAGACTACCCCCACATAAACTTCAAATTGCGAAAAACGAATTTGAGCACATGATGCAGCTGCGTATCATCCGCCAATCAAACAGCTCATGGGCTTCGCCACTACACATGGTTCCAAATAAAGATCAGGACTGTCGCCCATGTGGCGATTATCGACGTTTGAATAATCAAATGACACCAGACAGATACCCCATTCCCTATCTTCACGATTTTTCACTTAACTTACACGGAAAACATTTCTTTTCAAAACTTGACCTGGTAAGGGCATATCACCCAATGCCGGTGGCACCAGAGGATATCGGAAAAACAGCCATTATGATACCTTTTGGTTTGTTCGAGTTTTTGAGGATGCCATTCGGGTTAAAAAAGGCAGCCCAAAAGTTTCAACGATTTATGGATAAAGTAACCAGAGGTATCGACTTCGTTTTCGTCTACGCAGATGATGTCATTACGCCGTTTCCTTGGAATGTGTAATTTCTACCGACGATTCCTACCACACTGCTTAGAAACTTTACAAACTTTAACTGACCTGTTAAAGGCTGATAGCCAAGAGACGAAGAAAACTAAAAATGATATATTCAACTTACCGACTGCCGCGAAGACTTCATTCGAGAAAGCGAAGTCTCTCATATGCAACGCTACCATGCTACAGCACCTCAACACTGACCCCACGACAAATCTAATTCTCCGCACAGACGCTGTAGAATCATTTTTGAATGTTTTGTTTTTTGAAAAATCCCTCCATGTATATATATTTTTGTCACGACATGACGGACTCTTTCTGTTGACATTTTGGTATTTTATTTGATTCCGAATGTGAGACTTTATCATTGTGTATTGTTATTATTTGTATATTTTGTACTTA
>OX103972.1:5478358-5499554 GCA_944470395.2 Schistosoma turkestanicum
TCAATTGAAAATTGTAGCTATATATTTTTCTGCGCTGATGTCGCTGATGGTTGTAACTCGCATTCCGGTGATTTGAGGGCTTTCGAAAGATCTGTGCTTATCAGCTGTTCCTCACTTTCAATAAAAGCTAATTTGGCTCAGTCGACGCTAACTTCATCCGTTTTTTTACAGCTTTATCAAATTTAATAGTTTTATCATTCCTTATAATTACCCTAAATGGACCATCGTAGGTCGGTTGTAAGGGACGTTGCACATTATCTCATCTGATAAATACATGGGTACTTTCGTTTAGTGGTTTTGGTATATATGGCCGATGTTGATCTTCCTTCGGCAGCTTTATTCTAAGATCATTTGTGGTGAGTCATTTTATTGCGTGTTCTTAAGCTCGGTTTATAAATCAGAACATGAACTCGTAATGATGAATAAGTTTATTTGGAACATACCACAAAGCGAAGCGGAATTGGAGTAGGCTAAGAGCCAATTCAAAGAGATAGAGTATGACTAAGAATATATAGTCAGATAAAAATAAGACAGACATATGACAAGCGAAATAGGTATGCACACACATGAATAAAAGCGACGAATGATTGACAAGGTCAAAAGCAAGCGATACAAATCATGTGAGTTCATGGGGAAATTAAGAAATTAACATTAAAGCGAAAAGGATGAGTAAGCGCGTAGGCGTAAACAATGCTCAATCATACAAGCTCATACAAAGCAGATAATAAAAAAATTCCAATGGTACATATGAGTTGTTGCTATACAAATGGCTTGGTTAAATAAATTAATCGAAAGAGCTTGACCAAGTTAGATGTAAGCAAACTGGAATATATGTGGGGACACTACACATTTATGTGTTCTTTTAGACGAAGTCCGTAGTCAGCTATATCAGTTGGAACACCTTTACTTGAAAAGAAAAACTCTCCTGTAGACGTAGAGTAGTCCCATAAAGTAACTCTGCAGAGCAACATCCAATATCTTGTTTAATTGTCGATCTTTAACTCAACATAACTAATGGGAGCTTGCTGACCCAATCATTATTGCTGATAACAACTGTGAGAGATGCTTTCAGTTGTCGATGTATTCTCTCTACCATACCATTCTCCATCGGATGGTACGAGGTTGTGCGTATACGTTTGATGCCGAGAAGTTCTGTGAGCTTTTCGAAAAGGCAAAATTCGAAATGGGATCCTCTATCGGTTGTAATATGAGCAGGCACTCCATAATATGAGATCCAATACTCAACCAATGTTTTGGCGATAGTCTCTGCTGGGGCACTACTACAGGCCATCGCGTGAAGTTGTATTGGATGATCTTAGCCTACCTAACTCAACATTCATATTTTTCAACGCTGCAAGTTTGTGATAATCAATGTCAGATTGGATGAGATCATTATTCATCGTTCCTGATAATGTATCTGCTACTTCGTTAATATGACCTTTAATATATTGTGCGCTAGACGTAAATTGAGAAATAAACTCCAATCGTCGAACTTCCCTCGGTGAATAGTTGTGGTGCTTGGCGTGTATTCTTTCTTGAGAAGTTTCTAATTTGTGTACATTGAGAAAATGGTACCGTCAAGCATATGTCGAAAGTGCTTTATTGCCAAATAAATAGCTGCTACAAACTGCTCCTTCGAAAATAATTTATTCACCCTCTCTCTCTCTCCTGTAATGAGATTATGCACCTGAATATACTGTGTAATTACTATACGCATCAAAATATCATACAAGTCTGTTGAGTCGAACAGTTATCAACACCTTAAAAATCACAATCTGGTTTTCTCACAGATTAGTGAGAAAGTGTTCACAAATGAGATAATGCGAGGACGCTTATATGGTGATCCGTTTTCCATTGTCTGTCCTCGTGATATGTTGAAATACTCAACCGCAAGTAAGACATTTATATGTAGATGAAATAAGAATATTCTATGCATACTGTTATCCTCTACAAGATTATATATAAACATGTCTCTATGAGATATTGATTCTATGTTAACGTACTTCATTATCTGACTAACTGATGTTTATACTGTAAGCAAAGCAGTTGCGAATGCGTTTAATCCACCTAGTTGTAATAAGTGTTTTGAATCGTTCGAAATTAATAATAATAATAATAATAATAAGAGGGCAGAAAAGCGTTAATGCCACTCCACCCTTCTCATGTTTGTGAAATGGACAATTATCTGTTTCACATTTTATCTTATCCTATTGTCCCTCTGTTTTGCAAATAAAACGCAACTTTCGCTACCATGTATTATGATTTAACTTGCTTTCTAGCTTTCATTAGACTATTTTGTTTGTAGATCATCTTTCAACTATAAAATCTACGTGGTGAGTTAGAACGATTCTATGACTTTTATCAGTAAGCATAACATGCATATATATTGACAAAAATACCCGACGATAGATGCAACTTATCGAGCTCTGATGGCAAGGTTGTACAGCTGACTATGGAGAGGTGTCGCAATAGTAAGGCATTTACCTCGGACAACCAGCGTTTCCAGCGATATTGCCTTCTCGCAAAGAAGCAAGCGGTTACAACGGGTAGACCGGAAAAATGTTAAACCTAACTTAACCTCACAGATTTCCGTCTCTGACGTCAATACCTTTTAAAAAGAACGGACTTGTTAACTGAAGTCCTCCCTCATACCCGTAACAGCACACGATATCAAATCGGTCAATATCAAATCTTTCCTATGCTCCTAAAATCTCTCTTTTCTCTACTTCTCACCCGTCTAACATCACTTTAACACCCTGCACTGCAAATGCGAAAGACGCTATTATATGAAAAGTTATACCTAGGCTCTCGAAACGCTGTTCATGACTATCTGTTTGAGCTTTTAATATCCAGACATTGTGTCAAACAGGACAGCATTCTTCCCTACATAGGACTTTAGAATCTCGTGTCATCGATGTATGCTGCGTCTCGCAAACGCGCATACAGAATCCGAGTAGCGTCATTTATTTGAACTCATCACATCAAAATAAGGAACCAGCCAGAGTTGATCTTCGTGTGTCAGGAAGAAGTTATGCTGCTTCGCAGGGTCTCGCTGGTATAGGTATATTATTTAGTCTTAGGGCAGAACTAACTTCCTTATACTGGAGCAGCGAGTCCTGATAGATTGACTTCTGAGATTTTTAAGGATGATTGCCCAGTTCCAGCAGTTAGATCTTAGATAGAATCTGGAAAGATAGGACAAAAGCCATCTTGCGACAATCATGGAGGAATCGATTTTACTAATAAAGTATTTAAAATACTGGCCACAGTATTTCCCGGACGCCTAACTATAGTTGTGGCAGTGCATGTCAATAAAATTTGTATCAGATAAGTACAATAACCTTATAAAAGCTCTCTACTCAAACAACACTGATGGAGTAAGAGCATATGGCAAAATGTCAACGGAATTCTTTATTTCCATGTGGTCATTGACCAGTGAACTAAGTCCTATCGGTAGGTGTCGATTATCTGGTTAGGGCTCACGAGATAATAGCATTCGATGGTTAGAGACCCTGGATGACATGCCTCAAAATTGTTTGCATAGTCTCAGGTGCATTCATACTTTGTATTCTCTCAAATCTTAACATTCTGAATTGTTCATCGCCTTTATACTTTTCTTATGAAGTTGACTTCACTAGATTCTACTTCTGGAATAATATCTTTGATCCTAAAATTTCCTATTCCTGGAAATAATTTTACTACCTCTACTACTATAGAATTTGAATTGACAATTTCATCTTCGTGTTAGTGTTAGATGAAAACTTAAAAATGACGCATATACACAAGAAATAAACGATCATAAAGTATCTTGTCTTATTTGCAATCCTAATTTATCATATCACATAAAACTTGAAATACAATTTTTCATTTTAATTCAATATCAACATCAAATTTTATCAATGCTTCTCGATGTAGAACTAACAGATAATTCATGTTCAATGAAATTTATATTGTTAATATTAATAAAGGCAAAATAGTCATATGTTATTTTGACCAAAAAAATCATTTAGTTCTACTTTATAATTTAGCAAAACATTGATTATCAAATACACATTATCATCCTCATTTTTTAATAAGCTTTTGATTCGTTTGACTGAAAATTAAAACATGAACGGGTTGATGAATAAACAGTAGTTTTTATTCATTTAAAATAGATGTATTTTTAATGAACAATCAAACAAAATTGACCAATTGAAATCAACCGAATTCAACATGTCTAGATTGACTCGATCAGTTATGGCGTAGATAGATCCACGAGTGGCATTACAGATTCTGAAACTGCCATGTTTTATGAAGTGTCAACTACTAGACAATGAAAAATGTTTGTTCAAATGCTCATTCGATCAGATTTTATCCTAAATTCTTTCATCTATAAATATCTAGCTGTTCACTGAATCCACTGAAATGATGTAACACATTTAAATGATTAAACTTTCTCATATCTTATTGTTGTTCAAATTTTGACAACCACTTGAACAGTGACAAACGAACTCAATAGTTTACTGGCATGATATATATATATATATATATATATATATATGAATGATTATCATTGGATTGGTTACTTGAGTAGAATATTCTCAATTCTTGATAGTACATAATAGTGATCTGAAATTGCAGAACATATCATTAATTATCGATTGCTTGTGTTTCACTTACAGAATCGCTTGACAAATCGATATAATCAATTAGTATGACTCCCTGAACAAGATTTGATGATGGCATGATATCATGGTTAGCAATGACATCTATCTTGTCATTGAAAAGACTTAAAATAAAAAAAACTTGAAACGCTTTTTACTATTCTATTAGAAATCAGTAGTGTGTATACTTTCCTGTTACATTAAAGGCTATCAAACGTGTGCATAAGATAAGGATATTTTTTTTAACTGATTGACATATATTAGTTCTACGGAGTTCGTTGTGGTGGTGTTTCGTTCTCTGAGCTTGTTGTTTTGGTTGTGGAGCTTTCATTGTTCTTCTGAACAATATCATCAGCACAAAGTTCATATAGAAGTGAAGCATTCGAATTTCTCCACGTTTGACCTGTAGCTTGTTCTGCCAACCTCGATCTTGATTGGTTGCTGTTGACCTTTGACATGTCGTTGTTTGCAACTTTGTTTTGATTGCATCCTCCTTTTGATCTGTTTCTTGATCCTATGTCACCTATGACTTTCCTAAATGATTGATAAATTGGGTCAATGTCGATGTGTTTGTTCATTGCTGACTGACCTGAGCGCCAAGCTTTCAAAACGTCCCTAGTGTTCCTTGTCCTCCCCCTACCCAGTACTTCCACGTTGTTCCAATCAAATTTGTGTCCATAATTGTCGGTGTGTATTGATATAAGTGATGCCTTGTCGTGGCGTTTGACCTCTAATTGATGTTCACGTAAATGGATCTGAAGAGGTCTTCCACTTTGTCCTATGTAGTGTTTTTCACAGTTTGAGCAATTTACTTTGTAGATGATATTTGGTTTTTCTTCCACTGACATTTTGTCTTTTGGTCTACATAAGATTGATTGAAGTGATTCTGTTGGTTTTTGTGGCACACCTATTCCAAATGGTTTCAGTAGTCGTGCCGTATGCTCCGATATGTCTTTGATGTATTGCAGGATGATGCGTTTATATGTTCCTGTGCATGATTTTACTTCTGATGATGGTTTCAGTTGATGTTTTTAGATGAAGTTGCATGGATAGCCGTTCTTTTGGAATATAGTAATCAGATGTTTTTCCTCGTTCTTTAATGTTTCGTATGTGCTGCAGTGTGTCTTCGCTCTCTTGAACAGAGTTTGTATGCAGTTAATCTTGTGGGTTGTTTGGTTGTTGCTGTCGTAGTTGAGAATTACGTCGGTGTGGGTTGGCTTCCAAAATACTTGAGTTTCTAGTTTTCCTGTGCTAGTTCTGGTGATGAGTACATCCAGGAATGATAGGCTGTTGTTTGATTCCTTTTCCATCGTGAATTTGAAGTCATCAAAGACGTTGTTGATCCGACTGTAGATGTTCTCCAGCTCATTGCTTTTGATAATAACGAATGTGTCGTCTACATAACGAACACACATTTTTGGCTTGATCACTGGCAGAATCAACGCTTCCAGTCTCTGCATTACAGCTTCGGCAATGAGTCCTGATATTGGTGATCCCCTTGGTGTTCCTTTTATTTGTTCGTAGACTCTGTTGTTGAACTGAAGATACGTTTTTAAGCATAGGTCGATGAGTTCAAGCAAGCTTTGACTCTGAAGCTCTGTATATTTGTGTAGATTTGTGTCGTTGATGAGGAGCAGTGAAAGAGTTTCTTTAGCTAAACTTTGCTCTATTGAGGTAAATAAGGCTGTTACGTCGAAGGATATCATCATTTCGTCGTTGTCAATTTGAATCCTCTTGAGTTTATCCAAGAATTCTGTGGCAGACTTAATGGAGTAGTTGGATTCATCCACCAGATGTCTTAATATCCTTGAAATTTCTCTTGATACGTTGTAGGTCGGGGTTCCGGGGAGGGATACAATAGGATGTAGTGGGATGTTAGGTTTGTGGAGTTTCGGCCTACCGTAGAATCGTGGTCTTATTGGTCGACTGGATTTCATTCTCCTTTGATCTTGTTTTGATATTTGTCCTGCTTTGACAAGCCTATTTAGAGTCCTTGATATTTGATTGTCCAACTTTTTTATGGAATTTGTGTCGACTGGTTTATATACGCTTCTGTCCTGAAGTAGATCCTCGGCTTTCTTGATAAATTCTTCCTTTCCATGATTACTACCGTGCGTCTTTTGTGCGCTGGAACTATGACTATATCTTCCTTGGTTTTGAGTTTCTTTGGCGCTTTTCGTTGTTGTGCTGTTAGTTGGTTGTTGTCTCTCTTCCGTCTGATACGATTCACGTTGTTCGAAAATGGGAGGATTTCTCCAAAAGGCAGAATTCCACTCGAGAACAACTGTTTTTTCTCCACGATTGTCTTCGTCAGCATGTTCTGCCAACATGTGTCAGATACAGACCATCAATCAACTCCCCAATGGGATGACGAATAGCGGAGCAAAATGGGAGACATATGGTACAATTATTGATTACCGATGCACACTACAGGATCCACAAATACCAGCACAACATACTAAACTCCAAACAACCAAGTTGAAGAACCTATGAAAATAGTTCACATCTTACATAATCTGGAATTATAGAAGTAAAGGAATTCATATTTCTGAGAAATATAATAACTCAATTCTGCTAAATCTGAAAATAAAATTAAAGAGAAAGAGCTGTATATGCGAATTATTTGACGGAAACATTCAGTTTATGCTAAACATCTAATAACTGCAATTCACTATTTATAGACTACATTACAAATTTGGTTGAAGCCATGGAAATGCAAAACAAACGGTTGCGTTGATCTGTCTACACTTGATCTCCATTCTTTTTTTTAAATCAATTCCGAATCGATATTTCAGAATGATATGAAAATGATGAATTGTGATGACTGCGAATTGTTAGTTATTTTCATAACTAATTGTAGTTATGTCATAACTAACCAATCAAATTTTGGTTTAAGCGCCCACCACGTGATCTGATCTGACGTGTCTGTAAACTTTCTTTGTTGTAAATGACCTACAAATTGATTGACATTATTATCTTTTTATATTGATGTGACTCATAACTTTACTCATTTCCATAAGACACGCTATATTGGTCGGTACGTTTGTGCTCGTCTTACTTGATGATAATTGTAATTTCCTTATTTATTGTACTAATTTAATTGCTTTTATATTTAGAAACAGATAAAGTTTAAAACCAAGTTGATCTTATTCTTACTATAGCTTTACCATAGACTCTGTGCTCGCCAATATTGCGTTTATAGTTCTAGGATTACATCTGTAGGACAAATTAATTCCTACACGAATAATAATAATCTAAATAAATTTGATGGCGCACTTTCTTTCTACATAATATTATGCACCGATATGGGCAGGAGATAAACTGATCTATTTTTTTTCTACTAATAAGGCAATACGATTTCAATTTACTGAGGGAAAATAATCACACATAAATCATCGTCTAAAATAAAATTGTGGCTAGAAACGAAATCCAGTTAGCAAGTTCAGACTCAATGCGGACTCGTCTATATCGGAATGTATGTGCAGCAGCATAGAGTGTTGTGAAGGTCAGCTTGAGATTAAATCAAAGTTAACTTTTGCATCCATTTTAGCTAATGCAAACGAATAACCAGTCCCTTGTGTATTCGGTTTTTAATTTAGGTAATCTATTGTTCATGTTATCTGTTATTATCATGAATTAGGAATTTAAAATTTAAATTACTTGGACTTTTGTAAGTTAGTAATTTTTCACATATACTACTATTATAATTAGATTCCATTTCTTAATAATTGAAAAAAAAAAAAATTTGAAAATGATTGAAAAATGATGAATAATTATTTTTGTTCAATCAATTGAGAATTGACAAAAATCATCACATAATTCAAATGGTAGCGTTCTATATTCAAGGTAATAATGGAGGTTTATCTGTGTTAAGTCAAACATTGTAAAATACGATGTAATAAACTATTTTACTTCAGAAAATTCTCAGAGTTCTAGTTGAGAATACGTGATCACCAGTGGAGTTCAACCCTGTCGACTGTGTAGGCAGTAACTACCAAAGACCAGTGGGTGAGGTCGCGCAAAATCCCTTGATCAATCAGAGTTAGACATTCACACCGTTGGATGCCGGCCCAGGGGTCTGACGGTTAGTCGTTTGCGCACAATACCAAAGGTCCCGGGTTGGAATTCTACGAGGTGCAGGAGTCGTGGATGCGCACTGCTGAGGAGTCCCATACTAGGACGAAACGGCCGTCCAGTGCTTCCAAGTTTCTAATGGTGGTCTAACAATGATTGATTGATGATTTCAAATGTGTAAAAACGCAAACCTTCAAAACGGTGCCCCAAAATATCTTACTTCAGTCAATCCTTTGTATTGAGCGACCGACAACGTTAAACTACATTAGTCATGCCTTCTATAATAAAAACTAACGAAAATTTTCCTGAAAAGCTAGTTTCTAGTCAACACATGACAATGGTCATTCTGGAATGAATTGAAAATCATATAATGTGCTCATTAGAGACTAGCCCACAACCGAACGTTTTGACTTACCTTGAAAATTGATAGCAGTTTCCACAAAACATGTATTTAATTTTGAAAAATTCAAGTGAACTGTAGCTGAATAGATGAAAAAATATAGAACAGTTAATAAATTATAATATAATGCAAAAAGATACAAAGAATCAATGAATATTTGTCAGAGTTTGTCGAATCTTTATGAAGTTTGTCATCTTATCACACACAGTGTTTTCACATATACATCTTGTTGAATACAAATTTTCTAAATTCGTCTGACAGAATAGATATTTTTCAAAAGGTTAAGAACGGCTTTCAGAAACCTGATATCAATAATTATTCTGTTGAACATTTAGTCATACACATTTATTCCTTTATTATTTCGAAGATAGTAAAAACAGATCTTTGTTTCCTTTATTCAAAATCTCTGAATTTGTACGACAACAATGTTGTAGATTTCTCCAAAAAAAAATTTAGTGTAACAATGATCGTAATGTGTTCAACTGCTTTACATGATAAAAAGCAATGCAATCAATAAGGAAACTAACGAAATTCAGCAGTTTCTTTGTAGATATCATATTGGAATACTAAGAAATTCAATGAAAAAAAACATAATTCTTATTATATTCAATGAAGTCAGTATTAAGTATGTAGTGAACTAGAACACAGGTGGGGCAACCTGATTGTAGTTAACGAAAATTACAGAGTTACTCAGTAAAATTGGGAAAACCATATCGTAAATTGTTAATTTGCAAAATATCAGTTCATCATATTATCGAACTGGACTGTTCCTGTTGCAAAACATCAATCTATTGTCACTACTATTCATGCGTTTCATACAAATTCCATTGTGTTCTTCTAACTCTTCCTTTCTTGATCTTCCCACATCTTCTGCTGCCAGATATTACGTTGACACTCACGTCGTCATGTACTACTTATAAGTAGCTCGCACCACAAGTATAATATAATGTAATATAATAATATAAAATTCCAAATTATAGTTTCCTAAAGAAATAATTCTTATACATGAACAAAGAGTGAATTATTCACTGTATAAAAAACAGGGCCTAACAATTTTAAGTGAACTATTCATTGAAGCAAATCAAATCTGAAAAACCATTATATTATTGTCTTACCCGATCCTAAGCACAATCACATAGTTTTTTATAATCAGCTTACAACTTTGATTATATATTTAAATGAGTACATGTGCTCACTGCCACTTCGCAAAATACTTCGTATTCGTTGTCTAGACACTATCAGCAACGACGTACTGTGGGAGAGAACAAACCAGATTCCAGTGGAGGAGGAAATCAGGAAGAAGCAGTGGAAGTGGACAGGACATACACTACGAAAAGCATCTAACTGCGTCACAAGACAAGGCCTCACATGGAACCCTCAATGCAAAAGGAAAAGAGGAAGGCCAAGGAACATATTACGCCGAGAAATAGAGAAAGACATGAGAACAATGAGCGAAAATTGAACAGAACTGGAAAGGGAAGCCCAGGACAGAGTTGGTTGAACAGAACTGGTAGGCGGCCTATGCTCTATCGGGGGTGAGATGCGTAAGTAAGAAAGTAAGTAAGCTCACTAACTACTTCACTTATCGCTTATTTTCATCTGAATGCGTAATAAATGCATTCAGGCGAACTGTATTGAACTGCTTCTATACAATTAGGTTTCATGAAAGATTGATTAAAAAAAGGGAAGATTTATTCCATAGCGTATTAATCGCTTCTACGTAAAAGAGTCATCTACAAATGTGGAAATTCATCGATTTACAAGTGAATTATTTCAAAAAATAATCATCAAGAAAATCGTATGCGCAGTGTATTGCAGTATCAAAAATATCTTAGTAAATAAAAACAAATGTCTTTTACTTGATATCACTGAGCTGCTAGAAAAGCCATAGAAATGTTTACTTTCACAGTCGATATCTAGAAAAATATGAGTGCATTTAAAGTAATAAATTATTTACTTCACATACATTTATTCATATTGTTCGTCTCATTTAGACGTTCTTTGTTGATTTTCTCTGAAATAAACACAATATGGTAGAATTAATCAATCCGAAGTTAAAAAAAAAACTGCTTACATCTTTTAAGAAAAGAATCTTTTGTATTTGAAATCATCAATCAATCATTGTTAGACAACAATTAGAAACCTGGAAGCACTGGACGAACGTTTCGTGATCCTGGTATGGGACTCATCGGCAGTGAGCATCCACGACTCCTGCACCTCGTAGAATTCGAACCCTTCGGTATTGTGCGCGAACGACTAGCCGTCAGACCTCTGGGCCGGCATCCAACGGTGTAAATGTCTAACTCTGATTGTTCGACGCATTTTTCGCTATCTCACCCATTTGTTTTTGGTAGTTACTGCCGACAGGGTTGAACTCTATTGGTCACGTCTGCTCAACTAGAACTCCGAGAATTCCCTTACGGAGCTAATCACTAGTGAGCACTGTTACCATATATTTGGGCAGAGTTTTGGAGGTTTGTGTTTTTACACATGGTTAGGCGTTCGTGCACAATACCAAAGGTCCCGGGTTCGAATTCTACGAGGTGCAGGAGTCGTGGCTGCCCACTGCGTATGAGTCCTACACCAGGATGAAACGGCCGTCCAGTGCTTCCAGAATTCTAATGGTGATCTAACAATGATTGATTGATGATTTCAAATGTGTGAAAACACAAACCTCCAAAACTCTGCCCGAAAAGTATTTGAAATGAACGAGTTTATAGTAGTTTAGTTTTCTTTAATTTTAGTTTAAATCACTGATACATACAGAACACACACTGAATTCATGTAGATCATAAAAATTGCATTTTTTTCATAGTGTAATTCCCGACGCCTCAATCAATATCGGTATCGTAAATGCTGACGTGAAAAAAACCAGTCATCTGACTATCTAACTAGACGTTGGAATGCAGATATTGATTAACCTGTTTAAGATTAACTACAATTCTCTGATTATATCTTCTAATTACCTCTAAATACTTCCGTAAAATGCTTAAATATCTCATTAAACATGTTAACGTTAAGCATCTAAGAAGTATTATCAAGGAACTACGGATGAACAAACTATAATTTCAATCTCACTATCCTTATATTCTTCATGTCAGTGGTTAGACTTTCATTTCATCAGTGAATATAACGATATCATGAATTACATTTTCATTCCAGGTGGTCTTACACAGTACCCTCCGACACATATATAAAATCGAATCATGCATTGTAGTGAAAATCAACTCTAAGATACAAGTAGATATTGATGTGAATAGGTCGTGAATAACAGAAAGAAATATGCATCCTAGATTCCTTCACATCAATTTAATTGTTCCACATTCAAATCTTAGAAAACTGAACTTGCAAACAATCAATAGACAATATTGAATGAAATTCGAACAAACAGATAAGGCAGAAATTTCTCAGTTTAACTATATCAAGATTAAAGAACAATAAATATTAAATGAATTACCTTGTATTGAGGAAATTTTATCAATGAATTCAAAAATTTTGACAGTCACATTTTTAATAATATCTGTAAAGATCAATAATGAGAGTCAAAATCAGAATTTGCACAAATGAAAGCAAATTTACAGATACATTGATGGAAACTTTCCAATCAAATTATCAAACTCTTATAACATTCTCTTAGAAAATTATTTTTGTGTATGCAAACACGACACTGAATTCAATTATTTTGAGTGATCACAGCATTGATCATAGATCAGTGATCAAGAAAGTAAAGCAAATCAATGTGTTGTTTATCCAAATAGAATGAAGCGAAAAAGACCAGAGAGAGGAACATGGTAATAAGATTCAATGTACCGTAGACAATGGAAACAAAATTGATACTTACTGATAGTGTCATTAATTTTGTTTACTAATTTCTGCATAAAGAATAAATTGAGATCTAAAGTAAGAATAAAAACAAGTGACAATATAGAAAAAAATGAATTGAACATTGAAATTAGTAAAGGAAATCTGTTAAACTGCACGAAAATTCATAAAGATTTCATAGATTATGAAGCTTGATAAACGCTTAGTTCAAAAATATCGCAGAATAAAAGCGATATTCGTAATTGGAAATATGAACATTTCATCGACTATAATCACAAATTCTAAAATTGAGATGATGTTGTGTTCATGAGGAGATGAATCATGTCATGTGACAAATGCTAAAAAAGAATTATTGGTCATTATAATTTGTTCGATGTCGTTTCTGATGTCGATTCTATGGCATGATTTGAGTGAATTCTCGAATTGCACACCTATGCGCCTTCAACAAACTGGTCATCGGCGGCAAAATATTCCCGCACAAACACATTCAAAAAGCCATATGGATTTCACCAGACCACATTACTCAAAACCGAATTGACCATATCTGTATCAATAGAAAGTTCAGAAGGATTATGGAAGATGTGAAATTCAAGAGAGGAGCTGATATAGCAACAGATCACCATTTCCTGATAGCCGAAATGAAAGTGAAACTAAAGAAGCACTGGACAACGGGACAGACAACATCACACAAGCTTAATACAGCCTTTCTTCGGGAAACAGTAAAGCTCAAAGAATTCAGGATAGCCCTCAACAATAGGTTCCAGGCGTTTCAGGATCCACTCAATGAAGAGGACACAACATTGGAGAACAATTGGAAAGGGATCAAGGAGGCAAATGCAAGTGAATCGTGCAATGAACGCTCAATGATGAGCATAGACAAGCTAATCAACGTGCTGTTCATGCAAATAGAATGCAACGATCACGTTCGGACAAAAACATGGTGAGATTTCATGCGGAATGGTCCGTTGAAATCAAAACTAATCAGTATTCACGATGATAATTATCTTACCTTTGCCTTTCTCAATAGGATTTGATTTTCCAGCTAAAACGAAAACAGAGATTCCATCAGAAGTAATCATTTCCACACAATTTCGAATGTATCACTCGCAACCAACAAAAAAGCATTGATTCAATGCGTATCAATTTATCGGTCAATGCATTCATCAATATGTCACACGAGATCAATTCAATTACTTTGCTGTGATGATTTTCCACTGTTCAATCTTCCCAACGTCCTTGACATACGAACAACATTGGCTACAAAATGAAATAATCATCTAGAAATAATCAATTCACATATTTTCAGATTGGAAATATCGAGTCATTAGTAGGTTATTTGTCCCAGCTGCATTGATTAAATTGAGTCTAAATTTTGTCAGTACATTGATGTGAGTTATTGACAGAATACTGTACTCAATTCATCGAGTGATCACTGCATTGATATTATTTTGCAAATGCACGTGAATCATGCAATGAACGCTCAGTGATGAGCATAGACAAGCTAATCAACGTGCTGTTCATGCAAATAGAATGCAACGATCACGTTCGGACAAAAACATGGTGAGATTTCATGCGGAATGGTCCGTTGAAATCCAAACTAATCAGTATTCATGATGATAATTATCTTACCTTTGCCTTTCTCAATAGGATTTGATTTTCCAGCTAAAACGAAAACAGAGATTCCATCAGAAGTAATCATTTCCACACAATTTCGAATGTATCACTCGCAACCAACAAAAAAGCATTGATTCAATGCGTATCAATTTATCGGTCAATGCATTCATCAAAATGTCACACGAGATCAATTCAATTACTTTGCTGTGATGATTTTCCGATGTTCAATCTTCCCAACGTCCTTGACATACCAACAACATTGGCTACAAAATGAAATAATCATTTAGAAATAATCAATTCACATATTTTCAGATTGGAAATGTCGAGTCATTAGTAGGTTATTTGTCCCAGCTGCATTGATTAAATTGAGTCTGAATTTTGTCAGTACATTGATGTGAGTATATTGACAGAATACTGTACTCAATTCATCGAGTGATCACTGCATTGATATTATTTTGCAAATGCACGTGAATCATGCAATGAACGCTCAGTGATGAGCATAGACAAGCTAATCAACGTGCTATTCATGTAAATAGAATGCAACGATCACGTTCGGACAAAAACATGGTGAGATTTCATGCGGAATGGTCCGTTGAAATCCAAACTAATCAGTATTCATGATGATAATTATCTTACCTTTGCCTTTCTCAATAGGATTTGATTTTCCAGCTAAAACGAAAACAGAGATTACGTCAGAAGTAATCATTTCCACACAATTTCGAATGTATCACTTGCAACCAACAAAACAGCCCTGCCTCGATCCGTTTCCATCGATACTTATGATTCCTCATAGATGAGTAACTTCATTCTGTTTTTGATACTTTTGTTGTTGTTGAGCAGCGTGGAACAGCGCCACGCTTCTTCAATCATTTCACAAACATTCCGTCTATTTTCATCACCAATTCTAGTTGAGTTGATGTTGTGTTCATGGGGAGATGAATCATGTCATGTGACAAATGCTAAAAAGAATTATTGGTCATTATAATTTGTTCGATGTCGTTTCTGATGTCGATTCTATGGCATGATTTGAGTGAATTCTCCAATTGCACATTCGACTAGCAATTACTGACCGAACTGGTCATTTACTTAATCGTTGTCAGTGTGTTACCGTGCTCCCATGATAAACACTTCAAATAAATATGTCATTCTATCATTCTATCGATATTCGTTGTGATATAACAGACAATGAAATTTCCATAGGAAATGAAATGTTCGGTAGGTTGGTCTGTTACATTCCGCATACACCGACATTGATCAACGTTTGAATGTTAGCAACGGTAGTTGCATTCAGAGAACAACTTCATACAATCAATCTTATCATTGACTGGCTTCTGTGCAGTCCCATTCCACACATGTCAATTTATCGGTCAAATCATTCAATAAAATAACTCCGTCAGTAGAACGTTAAGGGCTACGGCCGGTCCCTGGCAGAAATGAAAGGATACAACCTGGATGTGCTCGGCATCAGTGAAACGCATTTGAAACAGGTAGGACAACTGAGACTAGCTTCAGGGGAACTGCTGTTATACTCTGGTCATGAAAAGGAAAACGCTTCACATACACAAGGAGTTGCACTGATGCTGTCCAAACATGCACAAAAGGCACTGATAGGATGGGAATCTCATGGACCCAGGATCATTAAAGCATCCTTCAAAACAAAGAAAGAGGACATGACAATGATCGTCATCCAATGTTATGCACCTACCAATGACTACAATGACGACGTTAAAGATCAGTTCTACGAAAGACTACAATCAATCGTCGGGAAATGTTCACCAAAGGATTTGAGGATTCGTATGTGAGACCTGAATGCCAAGGTTGGAATGGACAACATTGGATATGTAGAAATCATGGGACGACATGGAATAGGAGAAAGGAACGAAATCGGTGAGAGATTTGCAAACCTATGCGCCTTCAACAAACTGGTCATCGGCGGCAAAATATTCCCGCACAAACACATTCAAAAAGCCATATGGATTTCACCAGACCACATTACTCAAAACCGAATTGACCATATCTGTATCAATAGAAAGTTCAGAAGGATTACGGAAGACGTGAAATTCAAGAGAGGAGCTGATATAGCAATAGATCACCATTTCCTGATAGCCGAAATGAAAGTGAAACTAAAGAAGCACTGGACAAGGGGACAGACAACATCACACAAGCTTAATACAGCCTTTCTTCGGGAAACAGTAAAGCTCAAAGAATTCAGGATAGCCCTCAACAATAGGTTCCAGGCGTTTCAGGATCCACTCAATGAAGAGGACACAACATTGTAGAACAATTGGAAAGGGATCAAGGAGGCAAATGCAAGTGAATCGTGCAATGAACGCTCAATGATGAGCATAGACAAGCTAATCAACGTGCTGTTCATGCAAATAGAATGCAACGATCACGTTCGGACAAAAACATGGTGAGATTTCATGCGGAATGGTCCGTTGAAATCCAAACTAATCAGTATTCATGATGATAATTATCTTACCTTTGCCTTTCTCAATAGGATTTGATTTTCCAGCTAAAACGAAAACAGAGATTCCATCAGAAGTAATCATTTCCACACAATTTCGAATGTATCACTCGCAACCAACAAAAAAGCATTGATTCAATGCGTATCAATTTATCGGTCAATGCATTCATCAAAATGTCACACGAGTTCAATTCAATTACTTTGCTGTGATGATTTTCCGATGTTCAATCTTCCCAACGTCCTTGACATACCAACAACATTGGCTACAAAATGAAATAATCATTTAGAAATAATCAATTCACATATTTTCAGATTGGAAATATCGAGTCATTAGTAGGTTATTTGTCCCAGCTGCATTGATTAAATTGAGTCTAAATTTTGTCAGTACATTGATGTGAGTTATTGACAGAATACTGTACTCAATTCATCGAGTGATCACTGCATTGATATTATTTTGCAAATGCACGTGAATCATGCAATGAACGCTCAATGATGAGCATAGACAAGCTAATCAACGTGCTGTTCATGCAAATAGAATGCAACGATCACGTTCGGACAAAAACATGGTGAGATTTCATGCGGAATGGTCCGTTGAAATCAAAACTAATCAGTATTCACGATGATAATTATCTTACCTTTGCCTTTCTCAATAGGATTTGATTTTCCAGCTAAAACGAAAACAGAGATTCCATCAGAAGTAATCATTTCCACACAATTTCGAATGTATCACTCGCAACCAACAAAAAAGCATTGATTCAATGCGTATCAATTTATCGGTCAATGCATTCATCAATATGTCACACGAGATCAATTCAATTACTTTGCTGTGATGATTTTCCACTGTTCAATCTTCCCAACGTCCTTGACATACGAACAACATTGGCTACAAAATGAAATAATCATCTAGAAATAATCAATTCACATATTTTCAGATTGGAAATATCGAGTCATTAGTAGGTTATTTGTCCCAGCTGCATTGATTAAATTGAGTCTAAATTTTGTCAGTACATTGATGTGAGTTATTGACAGAATACTGTACTCAATTCATCGAGTGATCACTGCATTGATATTATTTTGCAAATGCACGTGAATCATGCAATGAACGCTCAATGATGAGCATAGACAAGCTAATCAACGTGCTGTTCATGCAAATAGAATGCAACGATCACGTTCGGACAAAAACATGGTGAGATTTCATGCGGAATGGTCCGTTGAAATCAAAACTAATCAGTATTCACGATGATAATTATCTTACCTTTGCCTTTCTCAATAGGATTTGATTTTCCAGCTAAAACGAAAACAGAGATTCCATCAGAAGTAATCATTTCCACACAATTTCGAATGTATCACTCGCAACCAACAAAAAAGCATTGATTCAATGCGTATCAATTTATCGGTCAATGCATTCATCAATATGTCACACGAGATCAATTCAATTACTTTGCTGTGATGATTTTCCACTGTTCAATCTTCCCAACGTCCTTGACATACGAACAACATTGGCTACAAAATGAAATAATCATCTAGAAATAATCAATTCACATATTTTCAGATTGGAAATATCGAGTCATTAGTAGGTTATTTGTCCCAGCTGCATTGATTAAATTGAGTCTAAATTTTGTCAGTACATTGATGTGAGTTATTGACAGAATACTGTACTCAATTCATCGAGTGATCACTGCATTGATATTATTTTGCAAATGCACGTGAATCATGCAATGAACGCTCAATGATGAGCATAGACAAGCTAATCAACGTTCTGTTCATGCAAATAGAATGCAACGATCACGTTCGGACAAAAACATGGTGAGATTTCATGCGGAATGGTCCGTTGAAATCCAAACTAATCAGTATACATGATGATAATTATCATAGCATTACCTTTCTCAATAGGATTTGATTTTCCAGCTAAAACGAAAACAGAGATTACGTCAGAAGTAATCGTTTCCACACCATTTCGAATGTATCACTTGCAACCAACAAAACAGCCCTGCCTCGATCCGTTTCCATCGATACTTATGATTCCTCATAGATGAGTAACTTCATTCTGTTTTTGATACTTTTGTTGTTGTTGAGCAGCGTGGAACAGCGCCACGCTTCTTCAATCATTTCACAAACATTCCGTCGATTTTCGTCACCAATTCTAGTTGAGTTGATGTTGTGTTCATGGGGAGATGAATCATGTCATGTGACAAATGCTAAAAAGAATTATTGGTCATTATAATTTGTTCGATGTCGTTTCTGATGTCGATTCTATGGCATGATTTGAGTGAATTCTCGAATTGCACATTCGACTAGCAATTACTGACCGAACTGGTCATTTACTTAATCGTTGTCAGTGTGTTACCGTGCTCCCATGATAAACACTTCAAATAAATATGTCATTCTATCATCCTATCGATATTCGTTGTGATATAACAGACAATGAAATTTCCATAGGAAATGAAATGTTCGGTAGGCTGGTCTGTTACATTCCGCATACAACGACATTGATCAACGTTTGAATGTTAGCAACGGTAGTTGCATTCAGAGAACAACTTCATACAATCAATCTTATCATTGACTGGCTTCTGTGCAGTCCCATTCAACACATGTCAATTTATCGGTCAAATCGTTCATCAGAATGTCATACGAGATCAATTCAATTACTTTGCTGTGATGATTTTCCACTGTTCAATCTTCCCAACATCCTTGACATACCAACAACATTGGCTACAAAATGAAATAATCTTTTAGAAATAATCAATTATCGCATATTCATATTGAACGTATCGAGTCATTAGTAAGTTATTTGTCTCAGATGCATTGATTAAATTGAGTCTGAATTTCGTCAGTACATTGATGTGAGTATATTGACAGAATACTGTACTGAATTCATCGAGTGGTCACTGCATTGATATTATTTTGCAAATGCACGTGAGTCGTACAGTGAACGCTCAGTGATGAGCATAGACAAGCTAATCAACGTGCTGTTCATTTAAATTGAATGCAGCGATCAGGTTCAGACAAGAACATGGTGAGATTTCATGCGGAATGGTCCGTTGAAGTACAAATTATTCAGTGTATATGATAATAAAAGTCTTACCTCCATCCTGCACATCATTGATTGAGTTTTGACCTAAAACGAAATCGGGGATTCCGTCATAAGTAGGAATTTCCACACAATTTCGAATGTTTCACTTGAAAAGCAATCAGACAGCATTTGTTCAATTAGTATTCATAGATTATTATGAATGCATGTCGACTGTTTCGAATATTTTTTTTTCTATTTTTGTATTTGTTGAACTTCGTGGAACAGCGCCACGCTTCCTCTTGCATTTCACAAACATTTCGTCTGCTATCATCACCAGTTCTACCTGAGTTTGTGTTGTGTTCATGGGGAGATGAATCATATCATGTGAAAAATGCTAAATGTAATCGGTCATCATAATTTGGCTGATGTTGTTTCTGCTGTCAATTCTATGGCGTGATGTTTGTGAATTCGCGAACTACACATTCGACTAGCAATTACTGACCGAAACATCAAATTGACATTTACTTAATCGTTGTCAGTGTGTTACCGTGCTCCCCATGATAAACACTGCAAATATATATGTCATTCTATCATTCTATCGATATTGGTTGTTATATTACAGACAAACGAAATTTACCTAGGTACTGATAAGTTCTGTATGTATGTTGATTTATGGATTCAGGGAATTTTAATATTCATCAACTCTGTGGTTGTACGTTTGATTAGTTACGCGTGAAATTTCCATTCACCAACTTCAAATTAGAATCGTTAGTTGTAAAGTGACTTATGCACCTTTTTGAAATGGAATATTATTTCATTTGTTTGCTTTACCATTCAACAACATTGATCAATGTTTGAATGTTAACAAACGGTAGTTGTAATGAATGAACAACGAGAAACCATCAATATAATCATTGACTAGCTTATGTGCAGTTCCATACCACACATGTCAATTTATCTTTCAATGTATTCATCAAAATATCGGACTATATCAATTGAGTTACCTTGTAGTGATGATACATTAACATTGAATTCCGCTGTCTTCCCTGATATGCGAACATTACTGGCTACAAAATGACGTAATCGTTTCAAAATAATGAATTCACATATTTCGAGATAAAAATTATCGAGTCATTACTAAGAAATTTGTCCCAGCTGCATTG
>OX103972.1:5500054-5524905 GCA_944470395.2 Schistosoma turkestanicum
GAAAAACAATCTCAGGGTCAATCAAAATTGTGTTCGTTTAACAGAGGTTCCGATTCTCGTGTAAAAATGAACGGTGTCTCAAAAAAGAATTACAAAGGAAATCAAAAAGGTGAGACCAAGTTTGGCAAATGTTTATCATGTGGAAAACTTCATTCTCGTTATTATTGTACATTTCGTAATGCTAAATGTTTTAGATGTGGTAAGATAGGACACATTCAAGCAGTATGCAAAGCTACTGTTCATTTTGCCTCAAGTAATACTAAAGCTTGTAATTTAGATCCCAATAATTCAGCTGATCCTAATGATCATTTATCTTTGTCTACCATTTCGAAAGGTAATGCTCATATTCACAAGCGACTATATACATTGCTTGGTTCATTTCATGACTTTATTGTGGACACAGGCAGTATAGAGTCCATTATTTCATTCAAGAACTTGAAATCGTTAGATCCTAACGTTGTGGTTCGACACACTGAAGTATCAATATTGGGGATTACTGGACACAAACTGCCTATACGAGGATGTTGTGAATTGCTAATAAGAGATGCTAAATCCTCATACATACCATGTGAATTCTTAGTTAGCGAAACGGGACTGTCAATACTGGGTTTAAAGAATTTGAAAAGACTTAAAGTGGAATTGTCTTTCCTAGTTTCTAAAGAAAATTCTGATGCTTTACTTAAAGATTTGATAGCCACGTGTGCTAAGTGCAATGGAAGTATGAAAACGGTTCAGCACAGGAGTGCCAAACAAATTCAACATGTTGACTACATTTCTCGACAGTCATTACAAGATAAACCTGTCAATACTTCAGACTGTTTGTTGGTGCAACCTTTACCAGTGAAACGTCCAGATCTCATTAGAGAAACTCGTAGAAACTTTGGATGTATAATTCATGCTATAATCTGAAACGCAGATTCCCTATCTATTTTTCAAAGCGAGATGAGCTATCCACTACTCCTGATGGTATTTTGTGCTTAAATGATCGGGTTGTTATTCCTCCCTCATTGCGTAAAGCTGTCCTGGAAGATCTTCATAGTGGACATTTAGGTGTTGAGAAAATGAAGTCCTCGGCGAGGCTCACGTTTTGGTGGCCAGAGATAAATGCAGATATTTGTCGTACAGCAAACAATTGTGTAAAGTGTCATAAGCTGAAAAATCAGCATTCGAAGTGGACTCCATGGCCAGTATCGTCGGAAGCCTGGCAGAGAATTCATGCAGACTATTGTGGCCCGTTTCTTGGCAAATACTATGCACTTGTAGTCATTGATTCTTTTTCAAAGTGGCCTGAAGTTTTTTTCACAACTTCACCAAATTCTGACTTCACAATTCAAGCATTAAGAAAGGTGTTTAGTCGAGAAGGGGTTCCAATGGTGTTAGTGACTGATAACGGCTCTCATTTTGCTGCAGATGCAGTTACTACCTGGTTAAATGGTATAGGGCGCAAACATCTGTTTACTGCTCCCAGACATCCTTGTTCTAATGGTCAGGCAGTAAATTTTGTCAGGACGTTGAAAACTGCTATTGATTCTATTGCCGCCTCAACATTTAATGAGCTGGAGAGGGGAGTAGATACCTTTCTACTGCAATATAGAAATGCCAGACATTCGGTGACGAAAGAGACTCCATCAAAGCTATTAAAAGGAAGAATTCTCCGGTCGAATATGAGATGTTTGGAGTCTGCAGAAGTTACATATTATCGTGGCAAAGATCTTCGACCATCCACGGGGATTGTTCTGAAGAATGTCGGGAAATCTATGGTGCGACTTCTAGATATCAATGACTTAAGTACACACAATCGACATGTTGATCAAATACAATTCCAAGAGCCAGGTAAGTCTGTTCCAATTTCGGTTGTTAATTCTAATACTAATGAGAGCATTCTAGATAATACAGAGCCTTTATCCAATACACTGTCGGACAGACACAGGATGAATTTGAGAAGAAGACGTACGATTGATTACAGACATATACATTCCAATTTAAGCTGTGGCGGATGTGGTGTTTGAATGAACTAGTAACTTCTTGATGTTGTGAAATGCTTGATTTCGAATTCTAAATACAATACATTCGTTTGTGCATATCCTTAATTCTTGATACACATGCTTCCAATTATTACAGATACCTTAAAACTCAACGAATTCAAGATAGCCCTTACCATTAGGTTCCAGGCCTTTCAGGATCTACTCAATGGAGAGGAAGCAACATTGGAGAAAAATTGGAAATGGATCAAAGAGGCAATCACTTCAACATGTCACGAGGTTCTGGGTCACAAGAAGTACCATCACAAAGAATGGATCTCTGTTGATACTCTTGCGAAAATTGAAGAAAGTAGGAACAAGAAGGCAGTAATCAGTGTCAGCCGAACAAGAGAAGAGAAAGTTACTGCACAAGCTGCATACACAGAATCAAACAGGGAAGTGAAGAAGAGCATCAGAGCTGACAAGCGAAAATATGTGGAAGATCTAGCAATGACGGCGGAAGAGGCTGCAAGAGACGGAAACTCGAGACAAGGAAGCTCGCCGGAAACTATCGTAAACCAGAACGACCAGTGAAAAGCAAGGAGGGGGAAGTAATCAGCAACACTAAAGAACAGCGAAATAAGTGTGTAGAGCACTTTCAGGAACTTTTGAATCGACCATCTCCACTGAAAACACCTAACATCGAACCAGCATCTACGGACCTCCCAATTGATATTAGGGCATCGATATTTCATGATGATATGAAAATGATGAGTTGTGATGACTGCGAATTGTTAGTTATTTTCATAACTAATTGTATTTATGTCATAACTAACCAATCAAATTTTGGTTTAAGCGCCCACCACGTGATCTGATCTGACGTGTCTGTAAACTTTCTTTGTTGTAAATGACCTAATAATCAAAGGTCATTGTTATCTTATTATATTGATGTGACTCATAGTTTTATTCATTTCCAAAGACACGCTATACTGGTCGGTATGTTTGCTCGTCCTACTTGATAATTTTAATTTCCTTATTTATTGTACTAATTTAATTGCTTTTATGTTTATAAACAGATAAAGTTTAAAGCAAAGTTGATCTTGTTCCGACTATAGCTTCACCATAGACTCTGTGCTCGCCAATATTGCGTTTACCGTTCTAAAATTACATCTGTAGGACAAATTAAATCCTACACTGATCCAAGTACCAAAGATAAGCGATCTTAGCAAGTGTGAGACCTAAAGAGGCATCACTCTTCTCTCAATACCAGGCAAAGTTTTCAACAAGGTCTATTGCTAAACAGAATGAAGGACTTCGTTGACGCCCAACTTCGAGATCAACAGGCTGGATTCCTCAAGGATCGATCGTGTACTGACCATATTGCAACGTTACGGATTATTTTGGAACAATCTATAGAATGGAACTCACTACTCTACATCAACTTCATCGACCACGAGAAAGCATTCGATAACGTGGACAGGAAAACACTGTGGAGGCTTCTTCGACACTACGGAGTGCCTGAGAAGTTAGTCAACATTATACAGAATTCTTACGATGGATTAAACTGCAAAATCGTGCACGGATGTCAGCTGGCAGACTCGTTTGAGGCGAAGACCGATGTCAGTCAAGGTTTCTTACTCTCACCATTTCTCTGCAGTAGCAGGTCTCAACATACATAAAGGGAAAAGCAAAACTCTCCGATGCAACACAAAATGCACCAACCAAATCAATCTTGATGGATAGGCCTTGAAGGACACTAACACCTTTACATTTCTCGGCACCATGATCGATGAGAAAGGTGGATCCGATGCAGATGTGAGGTCGCGGATCGGCAAAGCAAGGGCTGCATTTCTACAGTTGAAAAATATCTGAAACTCCAAATAACTTTCAACCGAAACCAGAATCAGGATTTTCAATACAAATGTCAAGACAGTTCTACTGTATGGAGCGGAAACTTGGAGAACTATCAAAGCCATCATCCAGAACATACAAGTGTTTATTAACAGTTGCCTACGCAAAATACTTCATATTTGTTGGTCAGACACCATCAGCAGCAATGTACTGTGGGAGAGAATAAAGCAGATTCGAGTGGAGGAGGAAATGAGGAAGAATTGGTGAAAGTGGATAGGACACACACTACGAAAAGCACTCAACTGCGTCACAGGACAAGCCCTCACATGGAACCCTCAAGGCAAAAGGAAAAGAGGAAGGCCAAGGAACACACTACGCCGAGAAATAGAGAAAGATATGAGAGTAATGAACAAACATTGGACAGAATTGGAGAGGGAAGCCCAGGACAGAGTTGGTTGAAGAGAAAACTGGTGGGCGGCCTATGCTCCATCGAGGGCTACAGGCGTATGTGAGTAAGTTAACTTCTGTACAGTTTCATTCGACTATCGATATATTGGTCATAATAATATTTATCGATGTAATTTTTTTTTACATTTTACACAGTTATTCCCTTTTTTTTGTGTTTTCATCATAGTTTACACAGGTTCTAATTTGTGCCCAGTATGCGTGCGATCTTCAGTATAAGTCCTCTAATTCATATGAATATTCCTTATGGTTATTTGAAAAAAATATTATTTAATTTTTATTTCAATAATATTTACTCATCTTAAATATATACAAAGTAGTTACACCATTATTGAAAAACTGAAATTATTGTGTTCCACTATAAACTCCGCCAGTAGAACCTTAGGGGCTACTTCCGGTCCCAAGCCCGGATAAAGGAGGAGGGTTGGACATGGGGTTGGCGACCCCATTCCGTTGAAATCTCACTTGCCAAAAAAACGCTAAAACGCTAACTATCTTCATAACAATATATATGTATATATATTAACAATAAATTCTCCTTGGTTAATTTCACTTGAGATCATAAATATCTTAATAATCTCAAACAAGTGTTTGATAAATTTTAATTTTACAAGTATATATTTATAACTTACCAGTCTGTTTGGATACATGCAGCAGGATGATGTGAAGTAAGAAGATGTGAACAAAAATGGAACGATACATAGTTTGTGAACCTGCACAACGTGGTCGTCGTGGTCGTCTTCTGTCATTTATTTCATTCTCTTTCAGATGATTGTGGGCGTTGAAAGCCAATTAGAGTATGCGTAAGATGTGAAAACAGTGAATTTTTGAGATAGAATCAATCATCTTGTCACAATAGCAAAAAAAAAGAATAAAAAATTTCTCTCTTATCACTTGAATACAGCATAGTTTAATCGGCATAAACTTTGTTCACCTTGTTTTTTATTCTAAGTAAAAAAAAACACTGACAATCTTGTCAAGATTAGCTGATACATATTATTAAAAAAATCTTGTGACATTTTTATAAAGCTTATCTGTTGGTCATACTAATAATCATGATAAGAATTGTACGAATTAATTTGTTAAAAAAAATTGAACATCATCATTATCTGGTATTTGATTGTATGATCAAATAATGCTTTGTGTGTTATAAATGGCATTCAATCAGTTTGAATATTTCAGTAAAGTTTGTATAATTTCTGCTAGGTTTATTATATTGTGGTGCTGTGGTGCGAACTACTTATAAGTAGTATATGACGTGAGTGTCAACGTAAAGTCTGGTAGCATAATACGGGGGGAAGATCAAGAAAGGAAGAGTTAGAAAACAATGGAATTTGTATGAAACGCATGAATAGTGACAATGGATTGATGATTTGCAACAGGAACAGCCCAGTTCCATAGGATGAACTGATCTTTTGCAAATGAACGATTTACGATATGGTTTTCCGATTTTACTGAGTAACTCTGTAATTTTCGTTAAATACAATTCGGTTGCCCCCACCTGTGTTCTCATTCACTACAATATATTTATTGTGTGTTTACGATAAAAACTAAGTAGTTCAGAACAAAAAGGTATAATTTAAAATTATTATCAATAACTGATGTGTAATGTTCACCACGGAAATTCAGATATGCTATTTGCGATGCCGCCGACCGATGGAGCTGTGGTTGCATTAGATGAGCTGGGCTGTGTGGAAGGGGAAATCTTCATGTCTGTCAACATCTGCATCAGTTTCAGCTGCTGCTCATGTAATAATTCAAGTTTGGCAGGATCCATATTTCCAAAAGCATCGTCGCCACTGATAAGTTCGTCACTTAGTATGCTTGAGGCTATTACGAGTTAACCTTAGTCGATAAACGCGAACGAGACTTTTACCAGCTTCCAGGGAGGCTACCTTGAATACCGAAGGCTGAAGTGAAAAGTCTTTGTAAGCGTAGAAAATATATTCTACAAACACCCAGCAATCACAGTACAATCAAGCATACAACTCTCGTTTATTTATACAACATAAGAACTTCCTTGAGACAGTTAAGAAAATAGCATACAAAAATACACAGCAGCCAATCACAGCCATGGATTTTCCTGGTGGGAATTGAAATCTCAAGGTCATCTGATCAGCCCATGCTGGCGAAACGTGAAAACCAAAATACGGCATTATCAAGCGAATTTTGGGGATCTAACATCCCCAACAAAAACCTAATACAATTCGCTCCAAACACCCACTATCGTGTAATATGCAGTTAGCCATTGAATCGATTTAATCGTGGGCATGTGCAATATAGAATGGAGATTTGTTAATCCGCATCAATTGTTTGACACGTCTCATCGATGTTTAGTACCATATCGGTAGATGCATTCTGACTGAATATCAACTCTGAAGTAAATGGAGGGCATTATTCAGCTGACAAGTTTCAAAAAGAATGAAACAAGCGTCATTTATTACACTGTTCGTGACCATCTTTTCTCACTCCTCTAGAAGATCGATGTACATATCAGTCTTCGAAACTCATTATGACCTGAGACACAAACAATAAGTCACACGGCTGATCGTGCTGATTAGTTATCGTGATTTGGAATTCTAGCTACGTAACTCAATAAACACGTTCGCCAGAATATATAAAGTACGCAAGAACAAACGAGTAATGTTTTTTTCAGGTTTGACATTTGTGAACAAAGTCAAGCACGAGTTTCCTTAACAGGATTCTATCAAACATTAAGTAAAGTAATTATGATCCCAGAGTTGTTATATAAGGTTCTGTATGCTTTAACAGTCATGTGTGGTCTTTGTCAGTTATCACACAACCAAATATCTATCATTTGAAAACTACGAAACATCATTACTAGTGTAAGGAACAATTTGAAACATTCATTAGTGTATGCGTTCATTTAAGAACATTGTATATTTTACATTTGATTAGGAAATACTTTAACTAACACATGTTACCCGTATAAAGGCATATGCCATTGACCAGCGTATTATTTTTTTCTCGTTAGTGCTTCTACGGTGTGGAGTCACTAACCCAATGCACAACTTGGCAACTTCATCCGGGCAGTAACCTCGAAAGAGCTCCAGGCGGAGTTATTTTATACATTTACATGTTATTAAATCACTAGCGAATTCAAACCGTAGTTTTTAATCATACGATTTAGTGGGCAGTCGAATCTGGTGAATGATGAATTGAAAACGTCAGTTACAAATAATAAAACCATTCAAATGTCAACGGTTCCTATACGCGCTGAAGAATTATTTTGAACAATCGAGACAACTCACATTAGAAGAACGAAACACCAACTACAATCATCCATCTGAGCTAAACATTTTCTCCACCATCTCAACACTGTTATTGGAAATGAAATCGGCTAGTCTATGAGAAAGAAAATCGTTCTAATCATATTCAAATTAGAATTGAATGCGAAAAAGAAGCAAACCAGAGATTGTAAACAAAAAACGTGCTTATGAAAATGGTCACACTACTAAAAATACTGATCATTTGTTTTTCAGTAGTGATCATATACGCGGACACACGTTGCAACCATAGAAAAGAATAAGTTAATATTTAAAGCGGTTTAAAGAAGCATCGACGTCAATCAAGTTTGTTGAAAAGTATTTCAAACAAACGGCTAGTAAGTAAGTAAACAACGCATACAATCCAGGGTTTTAAGTCTGAATTTAGTAGTTTTACTGTGTATTCACCAGTGGTTTATATTCACACTGACCTTATTATTATTATAATTATTACTATTATTATTATTGAATAATAAGATTATTTTTTTCAAAGATCTGTAGTCAAATCATTGTTGAAACATATTTGTATCTTCTTATTATAAGATCATTGAGATATTTGTTAATTTCATTGAATTCACGAATTGATCAACGTAAAGGTAATCATCAGAGAGAAATCTGCCAACACTGGACAGCTGTTTTGTAAGAATCAGTGACTCGAATCCTCCAACCACACATACGGGAGTCGAACCAAGGGACATTAGTCTCGCACGACAAACTGCTTCACCTCCTGATGGATAAGTTTCGTGTTATGTGAGATATACAACATTTGTATAATGTATACTAGTGTAGTAAAGGAGAACACAGGTGGGGCAACCGGATTGTACTTAGCGAAAATTACAGAGTTACTCAGTAAAATAGGAAAACCATATCGTAAATCGTTCATTTGCAAAATATCAGTTGATCAAATCAAACTGGACTGTTCCTGTTGCAAAACATCAATCCATTGTCACTATTCATGCGTTTCATACAAATTCCATTGTTTTCTAACTCTTCCTTTCTTGATCTTTGCCCATTTTCTGCTGCCAGACTTTACGTTGACACTCACGTCATATACTACTTATAAGTAGCTCGCACCACACTAGTAGTGTGGTGTAGGCTACTTATGTTCACATTAGTAGTATATGATATCAAATGGAAATCAAACGTCTGACAATAAAAGATCGAGAAGGAAAGAATGAGAAGAGAAGACGATTTGTAGGTAACGTAAAATGAACTGAAGTCTGAACAGTCTAAATGTGAAAGAACACTGAAATCTGAAACAAATAAGGATTAGTATGCAAATGATGATTCACGGGAAAGTTTTGTAAATATGCCTAACAACTCTGTAACATTCGCAAAAACATTGTTGATGTCCTCACCTGGGTTTTTGTGCACAACAGTAGGACTGAAATAAATGTGACAATAATGAAAGTGTTCGTCTATTAGTAATGTGTTGATGTGTAGTCGATCAGCGTGATGTTGATGACTTAGTGCAAAACGTTTCCACTAACTAATCAAGATATGAGAATGACTGATCGCTATTGGTATCATTTTCTGACCTGTTAGTCACGCACTAATAATTGTTTGCATATACTCTACTAGTTTTTCTCCAAACTACGATAGAAATTTTAGATATTCAAATTATTATCAACTTTTATCATAAATGTCCCACATTTTTTTAGTTATCTTTGATATATCTATTTCACACAAACCTTCGACTTCCATTGGTCATAACCGAAATATTGAATTTTGTCGTGAAATTCATTAATATTTCTTATATAATTTTTCCAATAGAACAGCTTATTGTTATTTTGTAACGTTAGAATAAGTTTTTACAACTTGAGAACTCGGAAATTAGGTTTGATCATTATTTGTTTGATTAGTGCGGAATTAGTAGTGTATCAAGCTTCAGAAAGGTTCATCTCATCGAGTTAAATGCTATCATTATTCTACAACGCACAAAATTTGATGGGATCTAGAAAGGATGTATGACCAGGGAGTCGAGTGTTAGGGTATTTCGTATGGAACATATCGTCGAAGATATTAAAGCTTTAGAAATAACAGACTAATGCATTAGCTTAGTGAATGAATGTTTTTCAATTAATTAGTTGTATTGTAGTGAAGGATAACACAGGTGAGGGCAACCGAATTGTTTTTAACGAAAATTACAGAGTTACTCAGTTAAATCGGAAAACCATATCGTAAACGGTTAATTTGCAAATCTTCAATCAATCATCAATCCATTGTCTGACAGTTCACTATTCATGCGTTTCATACAAATTCTATTGTGTCCCAACTCTTCTTTTCTTGATTTTCCCCCATCTTCTGCTGCCGGACATGACGTTTACACTCACGTCATATACTACTTATAAGTAGTGCGCACTACAGTATAAGTTCTGTAGAACTACAGTTATCCAATAGTGTTTTATGAGGTGATATAGGTACGCCTAAAAAATTTGGTTAATTGCAACCATAAAATCCTATTCTTCGTCTATTCGGAACTCATGTGAAAGAATCAGTTCTTTCTGTTTGACTGAACTACTACTGTCAAAAAGATGTGTATTTTAAAACATATTTCGTGTAATCACGCACTACTTAGATGTTTATTTACAAAAATGCGTTATCAGTAACTTTTCATCAACTTGTTTTTTGACTACCGAAATGAATTCTGATTTTTGTGAGATCGGTTTGCAAGATTTTTAAACGGTAAGTGAATTATTGGATAGTTAGTTTACTGAGAAAACACATATAGAACAAACAATTGGTCTTGTTGAAATGGCATTTAGTTTGCTGCATAGTATATTATATATTTCGATCGTCTTATTAGTTTAAATGAATGAATATTCAACATTTTACATTCAATGATCCATAGAGTTTGAATGCATTCTCAGTTGTCATATGACAAACAGTTTCAACATCGATCCCCTTGATTTCTGCAATGTGTTCACAAACTTTGATTGCTTCATCTGGTTCGTTTCGACTCTGAAATATAACAAAGTAGGAGAAGATACAAGTAATAATTTAAAATTCTATGTTTCCCATTTATAGTTGTCTACATATGTGCTTTTTTTTACTGGCTGTTGTTACCCTCTAAGAGAGACTTAAACGTTGTGTATTCTATGGTGGAAAAGAGTTTCACAGTAAGACTTTTCAGCTATCCAGTATTTTTATTGTTTTACTCTTTTAAATAAGGTCTCATTGTGAAGACAATTCAGTGGAGTTGAACTCTTCGAAGTGCAGGCCGTTAACTACTCAAGATGATTGGTGAGTATGCGAAACAGCTTGTTTGCTTGAATAAGTTGACTCATAAACAGTGATGGGCGCCGGCTGGCTCAGTGGCCTGTTATTTAAGTGGCTGAAGTTTTTGGACTCGATCCTCGCGTGCGGGTGTCGCGGATGCGCACAAATGATCAGACAGATGATTGGAAGAAACGGTCATCCATTGCTACCAGTATTCTTTCGAATAGTAAAACTTGTCATTGTCTATTTGTCACCATCTTAGGGTAAGCTTTGATACAGCCTGATACAACACAAAAAACATGCGACAACCATAGCACACTAGACGGTCAATGTTTGAAGATGGAGAAACCATTAAACATCTGGTGAGCATAACTGATGAACACGGGGAATATTATGTAGACGTGAAGTTAGGATTCGGCAATGCATAGGTGGTGTTTGTACAAATGAAGGAAGTCCGCAACTCCAAAAAACCAGTACAAAGATTATAGTTTTAAGCACAAAAGTCCTGTCATTTCTGTTATTTGTAGCTTAAACTCGGAAAACAGCCAAAGCTATCCTCCACAAGATGCAAGTGATTATTTACAGTCGTCTATGGAAAATCAATTGTATTCGTAGATCCCATAACATCAGTAACAACCTACTGTTAGAAACAACAAACTGAATTCCGGCTGCGGCGGAGGCCGATACGATGTACACTGTGGAAATCACCTAGACGCATGATAAGGAAAGCCATCACTTTCAATTTCCAAGGTCAAAGGATAGGAGAAAGTCCAAGGGACAAATCAACCCAACAATAGGAAGCAGGCATCAAACAAATGAGTAGCAATCTAGCAAAACTGGTAATGAAGGTCCAGTCAGCAGTTGACTGATAAATACTGGTCAGTGGACTATGCTCGATTGCAGAGTAAACAAGTAAGTAAATAAGTATGTGATCGAACAGATAATGGTGACCGCATGTTGCAGCTATGCTCAGAAACAACCTATTTCTAGCAAGTACTAACTTTAATCACAAGGATGTACGTCTTTTGACCTGGCCAACCCCATAGTCAATCAAATTTCGGACCCAACCAGATCGTATCGATTCAGCCATCGATAGAGGGTTTCGATATAAGACTGTCGCACGCTCTTAGGCACATGTTTAGATTCAGAACACGCCCTACCTCGAGCGCGTACCGGACATACAACAGACACCGCTGGTAAAACACATAAGTCTCTACCTAATGATAATGAAGCTAAGAATATATTTCAGAAGCAACTAGAAAAACATGTTATTGATTGTCACCCCGAGATAGCGTGGAACGATATCCAAAAAGCCGCAAAAATAGCAGTGATATCTTCTGGCTACGTAAAACAGGTTTGAGAGAAGCCATGGATTTCAGTAATCATAATCATAATAATAATAATAGTATCTACCGAACTGATAGATGCTCGGGAACCCATTCTGTCTGGCTCTCAACATGACAAAGAGCGAAGTAAGCTTAAGCGTAGTCTAACAGAAAATCTACACAATTATCGCGAACAGTTGTGGGTAGCGACTTCAAGAGAGATGAAAAAAGAAGCGATGATAGGTTATAGTAGACAACTGTTCCACCATAACAAGCAGCCACACTTCGGCTGCTCACAATCCGCAGTCAGCCTGAATGGCAAGTTGATGTAAGTTCTCCGACTCTTAATGAATTCGAAAAAGCTATAGGAAATCTGAAGTGATGGAGAGCAACAGGGCCTGACAGGTTCACTCCTGTAATTTTTAAGGATAGTGGTCCAGTTTTAACAGTTAGACTAATTTAGAACTAGCCGTAGTCTCATCTGACTGTTCTCAGTCACTCATTGCCTTAGTCTATAAGAAGAAAGGATGAGTCATTTTGTGACAATCACAAAAGAATCAGCCTAACTAATATGATATCTAAAATATTGACCTCAGTAATCTCATTTTCTAATGAAATATATATTTGACAATAATTCAATGAAACAGCAATTCTTCAGAGAGAAAAATTAATACCCACTTGTGTTGAAGATGAATTCATAATAGGTGCATCAGTTTCCACTAGAATATGATCCAATGGTAAAGCTTTGACTAATTCTTGTTTCTATAAAAAAAAAAAGATTGAAATGGTGCATTATTTTCAAGATACATATCAATCATTCAACTGAGTTGTAAATTTCATCATAAACTAATGTGGCTTTGTTAACTTGTGAAAAGGTTTTGATATTTCATGAATTTACAAACAGATAGGTGGTACATTTCTGGAGCTAGAACACATCTCTGTCTCATATATATATAGTACAGTAATACAATTAAATGAGTTTATGGCAATGCTATCCTGTACAGATACTTGAAGTACAGAATACGAACTTTGTCATTCTTTCATCACAGAAACACAATATTACTGATAATGGCTATAGATTTATTGATAAACACTGATTTATATACATACGTCTAGTGATATTTTGACTTAGAATATGCCGTTGACATAGTCCCACTTGGTGAAGACGCTGACAAAATGCACAGTCTTCTGACCACCACAAGTAACAATGCAAGCATGTTCGAGATGCGGTTCTCACCCGTCGAAATGCAAAATGTTGCTTCAAGATTGGGTTTCATCGGCACCTGAACTAGTGATAGGGAGTGAAGTAGTCGAACGTGTAGACCGCTTCACTTATCTTGGGAGTCTCATCAGTGCTGATGGCCTGGTGACTGACGAAATCTCAGCACGGATAGAGAAGGCTCGATTGGCTTTTGCCAACCTGCGTCACTTATGGCGTAGGCGAGATATCCGTTTACTGACTAAAGGACGAGTGTACTGTGCAATAGTTTGCCCCGTCTTACTATATGGCTGTGAAATATGGCCAGTGAGAGTAGAAGATATTCGCAGGTTACTGGTTTTCGATCATAGGTGTCTTCGAAGCATTGTTCGTATATCCTGGGACACCCGAGTGAGCAACGCTGTTATTAGGAAACGGGTGCTAGGTAAGAATGGCAAATCAATAGATGAAGTAGTGAAAATTCATCAGTTGAGGTGGTTGGGACATGTGTTACGAATGCCTAACCACCGACTGCCTCGACGAGCTTCGTTTTGTAGTGTAGGAATAGGTTGGAAGAAAGCTAGGGGCGGCCAAACCAAAACATGGCAGAAATCCATGAAGTCATTGACGAGTGGACTTAGCCATGTCGGTAATTGTCGACTACCTGGTTTGGGTCCGCGAGATGATAATAATCGATGTTTAGAGACCTTGAATGACATGGCTCGAAATCGTTCACAATGGCGCCGGTGCATTTATTCTTTATTCTTCAAATCCTAATCTTCTGGGTTCTTCAACACCTCTAGTTTTGACTTTCTAAACTTTTCTCACTGAATCATACTTCTTGAATAATATCTTCTAATCCTAACCTCTCCGATTACTTCTAATACATTTTCTACCTCTTCTACTTTTGGATTTGAATTGAAGGCCAAGGAAAACATCAGGCCGAGAAATCGAGAAAACTATGGGAAGAATGAACGAAAATTGGACAAAACTGAGAAGGGAATCCCAGGTCAGAGTTGGTTGGAGAAAACTGGTAGGCGGAGTATGCTCCATTAGGGGTAATAGGCGTAAAGAAGTAAAGTAAGTAATCAGTAGAAAGACACGATATGAAGTTTCACAGTATTGATTATTATTATTAATACTAGTAGTATAAAAGTATTAATGTTTGCAATCATTATTTAGCATAAGTCGATTGGTATTTTATTCATTTCGAAATGATCCTTCAAATTATTCTGTGACATTTTTTGCCCTATATATACCCATTTACTACCTACAATTACTGACATATTCAGATTCAAATGTAACTATGATTCTTCTCTTCAACCGGTGAAATTTTCATTCTGAAATATATATTTATTTTCGAGAAGAGTTTTGGGGGTTTGTGTTTTTACACATTTGAAATAATCAATCAATCATTGTAAGATTACCATTAGAAACCTGGAAGCACTGGATGGCCGTTTCGTCCTGGTATGGGACTCATCAGTGGCAGTGCGCGTCCACGACTCCTGCACCCCGCAGGATTCAAATTCGGGACCTTCGGTATTGTGCGCAAACGCTTCCAGGTCTCTAATTGTGGTCTAACATTGATCGATTCATGGTTACAAATAAAACTTAACAATCTTCACAACAACCCCGCAATGCAATTTCATTCATTTATTTCTCCTTGATTAACTAACTGAAAGAGAGAGCAAGAATGAAGAATTGTGTAGAATAACATGAATAATTATTCATTTTTATGTCATACACTTCTCTTCATCTGCTTACAACCTTTTTTAACATGTAATCAATCAGGATTGCTGTATAACATGCACTAAGTATATCACAGTATAAGTGAGTAAGAGGGGGGATATTCAAAACATAAAAATATTTTGAAAATTCAGTATGAAATGAAAAAAAAACAATTCAATAATTATTCAGTGTAATTTTACCTGTTTACTTCTTGATAAACTAGATGGTATTGAAAAGTAATAACCTTCACTTAAACCAATCATTGCAACTGATGGTCGACCGTCGAAAGCATGCATTTGTACTTTAGCCATTCCTCAATGTTGTGTATTATTGGCGTAGCGAGAAAAAAGAGTAATCAACATAACAGTAATTGTCAATTTTACTAATGAATGATTAATAAAATGAGATTATGAATATTTATTGAAAGCGCAATGCCAACACTGAGATCATTCACGTTCAGGGCATGTTTCGAACAAGAAGAAAACAGTAAAAAGTATTTTAAGTAAATGAATGCATCAACACATCTGACTAGAAAAACATTGATTGAGATACAATTTTATCTTAGATAACAAAACATTCAGCTGTCTCTTCGCTTAAATACTCTCATTTACTTTGAGAAAGAATGATTGGTCCTACTTTCCTTTTATACACATAGATCAAGTCAGATAAAGTTTGTATTTTGATTGCCTGTACAGATGAAGATGGGATGGGATTTCATTAGGAACGTATTTAAAAATATCACGACTTCACGGAAAAGAAGCTCCTCCGTTGTTCAACTATTGTTTTACTATCGAGAACCAAGTATTCGTAAAGCTGGTCAAAAAATAGTTCAATAGCCAGCCAACATCACCTTCATTTACATCTATTAATCAAGGTCCGTCTGCAGTAGCAACTCTACGTTTAATGAACAGAAAGAACAATTTCTATTTTTATATTGTGAATACATTTTTAGAATCCTCTATCGGAAAGGAATTTAAAAGCCTTCACAACTATTCGACGTTGGGTATGTAGCAGATATAAGCAAAGAATAACTTTTTTACTCTGTTTCGCAGAAGTAATCGTTGTCAAACACTTCCTATGTAAGCAGAAGGAAAGTAAGATTAATCTTTTCTTTTCACGGCGACCGAGTATTCTGTTCTGCTCAAATTTATGAAGGAATTTAATCACTTAAATGAAACAGCTGGTGTTCCTATTCGTCAATTTTATATTTCAATAAAATCTCGAAGGAAATTATTTTCATTTGATTTGATTATTTAAACTATTGTACCACACACACACACCGCGAAAAGCACCCAAATGCGTCACAAGACAAGCCCCCACATGGAACCCTCAAGGTCAAAGGAAAAGAGGAAGGTCAAGGAACACATTACGCCGAGAAATAGAGAAAGACATGAGAAGATTGAACAAAAACCGGGAAGAACTAGAAAGGCAAGCCCAGGACAGAGTTTGTAGGAGAAAACTGTTCGGTTGCCTATGCTCCATTGGGGGTAACAGGTGTAATTAAGTAAGTAAGTGCATAGTAAGTAAGTGAGTAAGTAAGTAAGTAAGTAAGTAAGTGCATAAGTAAGTAATTAATCAAGTAATTAAGTAAGTAAGTAAGTAAGTAAGTACAATCGATTTAATTACTAGTTGTAGAAATATTTCAATCAGTCGAATACTTTCAATCGTGTTTTCACTGAACATTTATTTATAATAAATATTGTCACTTACGAAGAACAAGTCAAAACTAAACAGATTATATACATATTTCAAGAAATCAGAATTTATTTACAAACTATCTATATTTATAATCATTGAGCAACCGTTTATAGAACACGGGTCTGTTGAATATAATTTTCCCATCACGCCATTTATTTTTTAAAAATGTCATCAGAGTATGAGTGAGTTTCAATATTCAAAATTATGAATTTTGCCTAAATATTTTCATGTTCACTGGATTAAAATGAAGAATCCTTCGCAAAAACTACATAATTATTGCTGGGAATTATCTACCCTAATCAAACATATGTTATTGAAAGAAATGATGATAATTTAGACACTAGACAAAAGCAATGAATCTTCATCATTGAACATTCACATAGGAATAGATATTTGAAAATTCAACAAAGTTACTTTATATATTCAAAATATTTTTTTAATCATTATTTTTTGTACAAAACTTCCGTGAAATAAAGAAAATTACAAATAATCATTTATTCAAGTTGAGAAAGTAAAGCGCCAATACTGAGTTACTCACTATTCAAGATTCAACCTTATTCATTTAAACAAGAAGAGAAAACCTGCTTGATCAATGTCCAATCTGAAAATGTTTTTTTTTATCAGAATGTTTTCAGAGCCAGAAAACTAAATTTCACTAGTGCCAGTTACTAAAATTTGTTTCTGGTCAATGAAATCAATTTCCACTCGATTGATTCTACAAATTTCAACCTTCATGTAACTATGACCTGTAACATTTTTAGGTTGTCTCAATCGATCTGACAATAAGAGACAGCTTCTTTTTCATTCATTAAGAAACCTTAAAATTTCTGGAGTATTTTAATAAATCTCTAAGTTATAATAACAAAATAATCATCACCTTGAATTCTCGATTTCAAAGAATTTTGTGTGACAGAAAGTGGTTTCATTGTCACTTTGACAAGCACAAAATCATAGTTGAAAAGTGTAAACAATGTTTTTTTTGATTACGTCTTTATAAAAAATGATCCGAATAAGTGTGCTTACATCACAGAACATATTGATTCAAGTCGACTGTATGACATTACTACATTTTCCGCATCGTACTCAGTCAGACAACATACATTCACTTAGAAAAGTGACATAGTCAACATGTTTGGTAAATTGGATTACTTTAGCTAAAAACAACAACAAAAAAGTCGCACGTCAATTAATTTGCTTCAATAATTTAATTTAAACAAAAAATAAATTTACCTTCAGATTTTAATATATCAATGGTTTCTTTCCCAGCAGAATGTGAATGAACATTTCTAAAATATTGACAGTTAAAGAGATTTTTCAACAATGTAGAGCATAGCTCATTTGTTTCATTATAGCGATAATATCTGAAATCATGAATCGACCAATGTTAGACCATCCATCATAAGACTCCTGGATGTACTGGACGGCTGTTTCATCCTTGTATGGTATTCATCAGCAGTGCGCATCCACGACTCCTGCACCTTTCACGATTTGAACCCAGGAATTTCGGTCTTGTGCGCGAACGCCGAACCTCTGGACGCCTAAGCTGATATCTAACGGTGTTAATGTCTAACCTGTGAAGTTCAACGCGTTCGCGTATAGACACTTACTACTGGAGACTAAGTGTATGAGGTTGCGCAACTCCGTGAATTGATATTTCATCAATGCAGTGTATAGCTCACTTGTTTTGTTGTAACAATAATAATAATATATATTAACCACAAAAAAATATAAAACTTTTGGTGCATTCGATCAAAATAGATCCCTCTCTATATTGGGGGTTTACTTGCTCTTTCATGGTTAGTAAATTCAATGACGGGACGTTTTAAATAAATACATATTTTAAATTAGAGTTAGGAAGATTCGTGTTTTCGCACAATGAAATCATCGATCAATCATTGTAAGATAACCAGTGGAAATCTGGAAACATTGGACGGCCGTTTCGTCCCGGTATGGGACTCATCAGTAGTGCATGTCCTTGACTCCTGCTACTTGCATGAATAGAACGCTCAACCTCTGCACCACTGCGCCAGCCGTCATCCAACGGTGTAAGTGTCTAAGTCTGATCAATTCTAAGGGTTTTGTTTTCGGTAGGTACCACCTGCGCTTGTCAGGGTTCAACTTTACTGGTTACGTCTTCTGAATAAAACACTGAGAATTTATTCAGAGAGCTAGCTAGATTTTTGAATTATAGTACAACGGAAATGGTAGTTTTACCTTGTTGAATGAATACTGAATCGTAAATATTGATTAAGATGACGTAATTTCAGATATTTATATCTTCTTCACGGAAATATTTGATCAAAATCAAAGCGAAAATTATGACCCGTTTATATGATGTTTGTAATAATATATTTTGGAATTTTAAGTTGAAATGAGTTAGACAGAATGTGCTCATGACTGATATGCTCGTTGATTGATATGCTTCATACTATTAAGAGTTCACCTTAGTCGGTAAAGGAAAGCGAAAACAAATGATCCAGTGACACGATCAGCTACTCTAATTCGAGCGTCTCAAGGCTCCACTAAGTACAGAAACAAGCCTTAATATGGCGTAGAAAGTGTATTCAACCAGCATCCAGAAAATATGAGGTCCACAAGCAAATAAATCGAATTTATTTATGCAAGATAAAAACGTCCTTGAGAAAGCAACAAAAATAGCGAGGTAAAATAAGACGTCAACCAATAACAGTCGTAGACTTTCTGGGTAAGACATGTAACCTCAAGGTCAACGGATCAGCCCATATGCAAAAGCATAAAACCTGAAATTCGAACCTCTGTCAAGTGAGTTCTCAGGATTTATTACATCCTCAACGAAAGACAAACGAATATTTTTTTAAAGTCATATAATATAGTCTTAAAATTACAATATGCGATTATTTGCATTGTAAATGTATCACAAGGTCATGATGCTATTTCTAATAAGGAATCTTATTCATGATTGTTTTAAATAAACTGAAACGTGACTAAGTATAATTAAGCGTTGATTTAAGGCAAAGCAATCAAGTATTTAAGCCACCTCATGCATTACAAGGTCAAATACTAGTTAAATGGTTTCAGTGAAGAATTATATTACTGAATAGGAAGGAGATAAAGCTTATCGTGACATGGAAAAATGTGCAATTACAAGGAAACGCTAACCGTATGATACATTAAGCCATAATCAAGTAAAATGGATTCTTAAAATCGACAAAAGTTGGCATCGTTAACATTACCCCGATACTTTTATTTTCTCCATGCCTAATACAAACAGAAGAAATGGAATAACATTCATACACTTCACAGGATAACTATATAACTACTGGGTAGCATATATGTTAAAGTGTTTCAATAGAAATTAGAAATTGGTTTTTTTTCAACCAGAAATTTAAAAACTATGCACAATAAACAATCAAGGATAATTTTGTTTGAAAGATAATAACTACTACAAGTTTTGAATTCAAAGATGATATCAAGGCATACATTGAAATCATAAATCGATCAGTTGAATAGCTACGCTAAAATGAAGCTATAAAAACGTTTGGATATAAAATTGACCGCTCAGAGAAAGCACACGTATGAATGAAGAAAAATGACTGTTTTGTTCACGAAATAAAAATGATTGAAATATTAATATTACCGAAAATCTATTTAACGATTATGGTAGACAGCTTGATGGAGATGACTGTGTTGCTGTGTTTGACATCATTAACTAAATAAGTATAGAGTATGACAGTCATAAAACTTGTACACAAGCAACACCCACCAGGAATTAAAACAAGGACCATCAATTCTTACTAACGTATGAAGGATACATAATCGAACAAGGCTACGGGTCATACAACGTGGAGAAATTCGAATACGTCACTCCTATCTATCTAAGGTTTGTACAGATGATGTTGTTGTCCAGTAGAAGAATAATGAAAGATTCACACAACCAAAACATCCAGCTCACTGTTAGGATATTCATCCAATATCCTAAGAGAATTATTGATCAATTCATATCGGTTAATTCCTACTGGTCGATATTATGGTCGTCCTAACTGTCAATGTCACGTGCTCTAATTCTGTTTCTTACTGGTTGTCCTGACTATCATTGTCACTTCAAATATTGTTTCTTATTAGTCGTCTTAACTGTCAAAGTCACAGACATCGATGATGTTTCCTATTCGACCTAAATGTACAAATACGCATTATCTGTAACGTTTTATGACCAGGACCAGGACTTAGTCCCGGATCCCTAGTCCGAGATCCTGATTCTCTTCTGGACTCGCACCTCGTACTTTCTGTATGCTTGTAGAATACAGGTTCTACTTCATATCAAGTTTTTTCTTATTTTTACTCAATATGGGGGTTAGGATAAACGGATTTGAGTAGCATGTCGAGTAGCCGGATCCTCGATCCTCGCTCTCACGTTTCCGACTAAGGTAAACTCGTCATAGTTAGAGCATATCAAAATGACGTGTTTACGTTCCAGCGTAACACTCACAAAGAACAAAACACCACTACAAAACAATTGTGCATTGTCACAAACTGATTTCAATGAAAAACTGTAACAAGTTGAATGTCAACTTGATTGCCTTAAGGTTTAGGCGCCTGCATCAAAGACTCAAAAGTATCTTAAATTCCATTCTCAATAGGGTTCGTTCTTGTCGGTCACAACAAAGCATTCTTATACACAAAAAACAAACTCATCTGTCTAGTATTTCTAGTCTAGCCATCATTAAACTACAGAAGAAGGACCAGTCAATTATTGATTTAATAAGTGACTAAAACTACTTGTGAAATAATAGCGACAAAAGTAATTACAATAAAGCGAAATATTTTAATGTTTTATTCTAATTGCTTTCAATAAAATTAACAAAAAACTAAATGACCCGGTCAATAGCTCTGAAATGTGATCAATAATTCAGTATTCAATGTTTCATACAAGCGAAAAAAATTAGTTTTAATTAGTTTTAAAAAACAGATAGTTCGTTTTTAAAAATTTTTTTGGTAGAATAACAATGAGAAAATGTAATTGACCGGAAAAATGTTGTGATGTATTTGTGCGCTAAACATTTCGAACAATCTGATCATACATATTGTATAAACAAGTTAATAAAGGGTCAGTTAAATAAAACTGATAATTGTAAATGAAAGAGAGAGATAGAAATTAACGTCATATAGAAAGGGTATGGAAATCGATATATTAGCCTAGGCCATTAAATGGCTTAAAAATTACCAGGGTAAATTCAAGGTTATAACAAATCGTTTCAATATCCAATATCTTTTCACGAGCTAGTGTAAACCAATTTGATTTCTTCGCGCTCGACTCCTGTTCTGTCGGTACGGTTCCAGGTGTTCGATAATGTCCGATGGATGGAGGTCTAGCCACCCGACTGTCTTATTCTAGTCAGTTGGCAGTTGGTTGTGAGTTTGTACGTCTCGGGATTTGAATGAAACGTTTGTTTCAGGGCAGTAGGGTTTCTGGATACTAGCAGCCGTCACATTACTACACCGGAGATCAGTCTCACTACACATAAGGGAGATTGTAATTTACGAACAGGCCAGACTTCCATAAACCTCAGAATTCATCTGACAACGTTTCTACACAATGTTTTGAAGGCTTTCTTGAGATCGATATTACGCCCCGTTTCAACTGTGTTTTGCGATCGACGAACATGGTTTTTTTAAATTTCTCACATCTGTCAGGTCATCTGACGTTACCTGATTTTCAAACTACTCAGAAACATGTTCCATAAACCTTGATTGTAAAGTTTGATTACGCCTCCCGATGTATGTGTCCGCAAAAACATGTAAATGGATCAATGCAAACTGATGCGATCAAATCATTCGAGCAACGTTCAGGTCTGTGTTGAATCATGGGCTTAGTCTTTTCAATTTTAATCAGTTTAGCTCCGTAGTATGTTTTCCTCATAGTGGCTTTAAGTTTCTGTCTTAAGATTAAACTATTCGATTCGCCTCTAATTGATAAAGTGATATAAACACGTTTCTTTTCAACAGAATAAACGACAGGCTTTTGTCTAAAACTGAATTTAACTCCTGTTGATGAACTTTAGTGAATAACCGTTTGAAATCAATGTATCAGTCAAGAATTACGCAGGATCTTCAAATGCATCCGTGGTGCGAATTCTCTGTGCCTAAATGAAGAGGCATTTTACTATGTCTCGCTTGTGTTTTTCATCCTTTTTTATCAAACAAATATCAGTTTGATCTTTCATTTCAATTAGAAAACTGTTAATCACAATGGTGACATGTTTGTGTCAGATCCATTTTCGAAGGTTTTGCTTGTGAAAATCCCTCCAAGTATACATTTGTAATGTGTCCTTATTTATTCCTTCAGTTGTACATTTTGTTAATCTCTTCCATTCCATTTTGTGAGGATAATATTTGTATTTTATTATAGTTTCTACTTCTTTTTCCATCACTGAGTTTCTATGTTTCTTTCTGAAATGCATAATGTTGGTCAAGCTGATAGTTAGTCATGGAGGCAGCCATATTGATTTGTTCCTCTTTTGACTGGAATTATGCATTTTGCTTAGGAAACACTCTGTGTTATAACGCAACCAAATATTATCTATCGAACGGATCTGATCTATCCAGGAGGGTTAGAATATCATTTATTTGAATAATTGGCTAATTGTTGGTGGAATAACTGAGTGGTAATATTTGTTTAGGTAGTGATGTTTAATCATATTTATGATGAATATTAGAACCTTCATTTACTCAAATCACTTGTTTTGGTCTTAAACTGGACAAAGCGCGTATCTAAACTACCTAGAGAATAGTTATCCCTCAGTCCAAACCACAGTTTGGATCCTGCATTTAAATTTGTTAAATGGTAATTAATTTTGACAATACTGTCAATAGGTTGATTGTGTACAATTTTGTAATTGAACTTACCATTTTAAAAAAAAATGTCTGTTCACATTTGCGAGAAAATAATGAATGGAATTATCTCAAACAAAATGCTGGCACTGTTACATCAGATTAGATTAGATTAGATCAGATTATAATCAAGTCCACATGATCATTAGCTTTCATTTGCTACTAGATGTAAACAGTCAGAGATATCACTCTAACTTGTTTTTCTTGCAAACGGATTCCGAGAATATGTTCTTGAATGTAGGGAATTAGTGACTGATCTACATAAATCTTGTCATGATCTCTCATGGTATTTTAAATGCATGAAGCCAACAATGTATATATATATATATATATATATATATATATATATATATATATATATGCAGCAGTTCCCTCTGTCCTACTATACGGATGCGAAACATGGCCGTTAAGAGTAGAGGACATTCGTAGGTTACTAGTCTTCGATCATAGGTGTATCCGAAGCATTGCTCGTGTATGCTGGGACGACCGAGTAAGCAATGCTATCATTAGGTAACGAGTTCTAGGTAAGGATAGCAAATCAATGGATGAAGTAATGAAACTTCATCAGTTGAGGTGGTTGGAACATGTGTTACGTATGCCTAACCACCGACTGCCTCGACATGCAATGTTTTGTGGTGTAGGAGTAGGTTGGAAGAAAGTTAGGGGTGGCCAGACTAAAACATGACAGAAATCCAATCTAATAATTCTACTATTACCATCACTCTTGGATTTGAACTGACAGTTACGTCTCTGTGTTGACGTGGTATGGCAACCTGAACTGATGTCCTTATGTACGAAGTTCTGCGTTGTGTCTGTCTGTATATATATATATATATATATATATATATATATATGATTCGCTAGCCAAACCGAATTCATCTTCGATTCATGCCTATTTGTTCAACTAGTCATTTAAGAGGTGGATTCACCGGTATCCCATTCAGATCCGGTTTTGGTTGTGTGGAGCGTTTCATTGTTCTTCTTCTCCTGAACAACAACACCATCTTCACAAACTTCAGATAGACATGGAAGTGAAGTATTCGAATTTCTCCATGTCATATGACCCATAGCTTGTTCTGTTAAACTTGATCTTGATTGGTCTGTCCCGAATACTTCACTTCTTCTATCTATCTATCTGAGGTTTCTGCTGATGATGTTGTTTGTTGTTCAGGTAGAAGAGAACAACAACAATAACAAAGCTCCACACAACCAAAACATCCCCAACTCACAGAGGACAAAAAAACACCACATT
>OX103972.1:5525405-5544693 GCA_944470395.2 Schistosoma turkestanicum
CTTCTAAGTCTCTAGTTTTCCCCTTATCAATTCTTAGTGAACAATGAAGACTTCACAACTTAACTAAACTATTCTAGCTTAGAGAACAAAACTCCGCCCTTATCTCATCACCTGAGCTACAAACGTTATAATATTTTACCATTACGTCAATTGGGCATTCTTGAACTCGTTCTCTCAGTATTGATCATCTTAACTTGGCGACATTCTAATTATCTACGCATAACAATCATTTTTTGTTTATTTAATTTATTCTACTGAATTTTAAAATACTAGTAGTGTTGTGCGCATCAACATCTATAGTTTTTGTGAATATCAGAGAGTTGTTAAGCATATGTACAAAACCTTACCGTGAAATTATCATTTGCAAATTAATCCTTATTTGTTTCAAATTTCAGTGTTCTTTCATTTACACTGTTCAGACTTCATTCAGTTCACTTTACGTTACCGACAAATTGCCTTCTGTTCTCTCATTCTTTTCTTTTCGATCTTTTGCTGTCTGACGTTTGATTTCCGTTGATATCATATACTACTTATGTGAACATAAGTAGCGTATACCACGGTAGTAGCTATTTTACATTTCAGAAAATCTCCAATTACTACTTTTTTTCTGTTTATTTTCTAATTAATCAAGATAGAATATGAATAATGATATTTCAGATAGTAGTACATGTTTTCGATTAAGTTATGAGTACTTTCTTTCACTTCTGGGTGAGGTCGCACATAAACCATTGCATTGATCAGAGTTAGACATTACTATTGTTGGATGTCGGTCCAGTGGTCCAAAGGTTAGGCGTATGTGCGCACTATCGAAGTTTCTGTGTTCGAATCCTGTTGAGTAGCAGGAGCCGTCGCTCTGTCCTACTATACAGATGCGAAACATGGCCGTTAAGAGTAGGGGACATTCGTAGGTTACTAGTCTTCGATAATAGGTGTATCCAAAAGCATTGGTCGTGTATCCTGGGACGATCGAGTAAGCAATGCTATCGTTAGGAAATGAGTTCTAGGTAACAATGGCAAATCAATAGATGAAGTAATGAAACTTCATGAGTTGAGTTAGTTGGGATATGTGTTACGTATGTCTAACCACTGACTGTCTCGACGAGTTATTTTACAGTGTAGGAGTAGGTTGGAAGAAAGTTAGGGGCGCCCAGACCAAAACATGACACAAATCCATGAAGTCATTGACAAGTGAACTGAGTCATGTTGATAGATGTGAACTACCTGGTTGGGGTCCTCGAGACGAAAGTCATCAATGGTTAGAGACCTTGAACGACATGGCCCAAAACGGTTTGCAATGGCGCAGGTGCATCCACTCTTTGTGTTCTCTCCAATTCTAACCTTCTGAATTCCTCATAATCTCTATCTTTCTCCTCCTAAATTTATCTCACTAAATTATTATCTTCGCTCCCAAATCTTTTCCACTGCTACTAATACTTCTACTATCTTTATCGCTCTTGGATTTGTAATGACAGTTATGTCTCTACGCTGATGGAGCATGGCAAGCTGAAGTGATGTACTTACGTACGAAGTTCTGTGTCTTATCTGTGTCTGTTTGTCTTGAAGATGTTTGCTAATCAATACACACTGATTAACCAGTTTATAGGAATAAATGTTTGTATGTGTATCGATTCTTTAGTGTTAGTGTAATTGTCATGACCAATTTTCAATACATTCAATAGGTTCGTATGACTCGAACTCATATTTTCATGTTATTATAGATAGCTGAAAGGAAATAAATGAAACTTTCTAAACCCTAGATTTGATTACTTACTTATGTACATTCAAAGATAAGCTTCTATCAACTTCCTATAAAGTTAAAAATATTGATTGTTGATGAGTTGTAACAGCCATATGTAACCTTACCATAAAATTGCCTACCAATGGCCTCCTATCTCGTAACATTATTTGTCTCTTTGGATAATGATATGTATATGTATATGTAAGTGAAATGGTTACTTACCGGTTCATCTGTTCAACTTCCGACCATGAAGTATGTTTTCAACTCGAACATTTAAAATGTAGCACACCATTAGTGAAATACTTGATCAATGAGTTGATTTATTTTATAATAATTATTGATTCATTGTTATGCTCACATTATAGTGTATTCTGGTAATTAGAGCATATTAACTTAAAAGAGTTTTAAGTTACGATATGAAACAATGGTCAATAAAGGTAATAGAAGGGTTCTGTTTGGTAACACCGTCTGTAGCGCGTACCAAACTTTTGGTCCCACAGGGCTTGTCCCAGCCTGCCGACAAACCAATTAATCTTTTCCTAACTGAGGCACTGTTTCAATACTGTCATTGATTCACTCATCTTGCCTGGTTGTTTTTGCTTGAGTGTATGTGTGAATGGCTTACTTTGCTTATTCATATGACTGGCTTAATTTCATCTGACTAGAAATGTTTAGTTATGCCTCACTACTGTTGTAGTGAAGGAGAACACAGGTGGGGCAACCGAATTGTATTTAACGAAAATTACAGAGTTACTCAGTAAAATCGGAAAACCATATCGTAAATCGTTAATTTGCAAAATATCAGTTCATCATATCGAACTGGACGATGTTCCTGTTGCAAAATATCAACAATCGATTGTCACTACTATTCATGCTATTTCATACAAATTCCATTGTGTTCTTCTAACTCTTTTGTTTTCTTGATCTTCTCCCATCTTCTGCTGCCAGACATTATGTTGACACTCACGTCATATACTACTTATAAGTAGCTCACACCACATTGTGAGTTGGTTCACTCACCTTCTCTATTTCGTTTCGCCTTACTCGCACGCTTTTCATTCTCATGTCTGTCTACTTAAATGGATGCTTGATATAAACTCATCCGACTGAATCTATATATTTGGCTTTTAATTATCACCGTCACACAAACGGGGTTCATCTAAGTACCATATGTGGAAACTGAACAGTAGATATCAGAGTCAGCTCACGGAGCATTAAAGTAGTGAGTGAGCTTGAAAACAAACATAACGCAGCCTGATGAACATCATTATGAATAGACAGTTGTTGTATGAGAAGGAGCTATTGGACAAATAAGCGTTAAAATCTCCAGGTCTTTTGTTCATGATTAAAGAATGATCGTTTACCAAAAATGCTATTGATCTTGGTATCATAAGACAAATCAGTCAATAGGCAAACTCGATAGTAAACTACTATCTTTTGTTCGGACGACCCATGCACTCGGGGGAATGACAGGAAAGATATATTCATGAGAATATAATACAAAAATAATCTGAAGAGTAAAATATGCTCACTAGTAACTAGCTTCGTGGAAAAATTCTTGGAGTGCTAGTGTAGGAAGACGTGACCAGTAGAGTGCAACTTTGTCGAGTTTAGGGATTAACTACTGAAGAAGACATTGGGTGAGGTTACTAAAAATCTTTAGATTGATTTGAGTTAGATGTTAACACTGTTGCGTGCCGGCCCAGTGGTTCAGAGGTTAAACCTTTGCGCGTAAAATTAAATCCTGCGAGTAGCAGGATTCGTGTATGTGCACTGCCACTGATGAGTAGTCCCATATAAGGACGAAACAGCCGTCCAATGCTTCTAGGTTTTTACACATTTGAAATCATCAATCAATCTGATTGTTAGACCACCATTAGAAACCTGGAAGCACTGGACAATGGCCGTTTCGTCCTGGTATGGGACTACTCATCAGCAGCGCGCTTCTAGGTTTCTTCTGATGTTAGTCTAACAACGATCCTTTTTTTATGATTTTAATGTATAAAAACAATTATTATCATAATACTATGATATGAAATTAATTTCATCAGGGCATATGAAATAGTTTTTGTTTTGTCCTATACCTAAAATCCGAGTAAACAATCAATACCGCGATAGAATCGTTCAAATTCTTCGCGTAATTTACCTAACACAACCAACTAACCAACCAACTTAACAACCAAACAAACAAACTAGAATAAATTATTTTTAAAATAAATTATCATTTAAATAAAATTTAACAAATCTAATTCAAAACTATCTGAATAAACAAAAACACATTTCTTGTCACTGCCTTTATTCAAATGGGAATTTTAAATCATCATCGTCACCATCATCTGAATAATAAGCTGTTAAGAATAGGTCAGTTGGAAATTTTATTTTTACTTAATTTGAGTGAGATTTTGTTGGGGCTGATACATTTGAGTTTGGAAAAAATACGATTTTGACAATTTCGATATTTCACGAAATAAAAACGAATCAATGGATTATTTTACCTTAACTTTGATGATGCCTTGAAGGACATTGACACGTTTACATTATCTTGGCAACATCATCGACGAGAAAGGTGGATCCGATGCAGATGTGAGGGCGTGGATTGACAAAGCAAGGGCTGCATTTCTACAAGTGAACATCATCTGCAATTCAAAAAAACTGTCAACCAAAACCAAAATCAGAATTTTCAATACAAATGTCAAGACAGTTCTACTGTATGGAGCGGAAACTTGGAGAACTATGAAAGCCATCAGCCAGAAGATACAATTATTCGTTAACAGTTGTCTACACAAAACACTTCGGATTCGTTGGCCAGACACCATCAGTAACAACGTACTGTGGGAGAGAACAAACCAGATTCCAGTGGGGGGGAGGAAATCAGGAAGGAGTGGTGGAGTTGGTGGATAGGACACACACTACGAAAAACACCTAACTGTGTCACGAGACAAGCACTCACATTGAACCCTCAAGGCAAAAGGAAAAGAGGAAGGCCAAAGAACACATTACGCCGAGAAATAGAGAAAGATATGAGAGGAATGAACAAACATTGGATAGAACTGGAGAGGGAAGCCCAGGACAGAGTTGGTTGGAGAAACTGGTGGGCGGTCTATGCTCCATTGTGGGTAACAGGCTTAAGTAAGTAAGTAAGTAACTTTGATGAACACAAACAAACTCTGCCTGGAGGAGCCGTTCTAAGACTATTGCCGATCCTGAGTCTGGATAAAAGAGAAAGGTTGGATTATGAGGATTAGCAATCTGATCGCGTAAAAAAATCCAACTTTCTGAAAAAGGACGCTAACCAGAAAAATCATTCACTGATTCGGCGGCATGTACTCCATCAGGTGTAAGAGAGGTATGTAAGTAAGTAAGCAAGTAAGAACACAAACAACGCTAGTGAGAAGAATAAGAATCTTCAAACAAACTATTACGAGATTTCCCAGGAGAAAATCTAAAATTTTTTAGTTTTTAATTAGTTGTTTGGTTTTTTTTGGAGAAAAAATGATTGTCCAACTGGAATTCATGATGCCTTGACAAAAAACTGTAGACAACAATCAACACAATCAGATTTATCATATTTTTTTCATTGGACATTGGCTTGTAGTAGAATTCAGGAGTTACATTTCATCGTGCATCTCAGTGATGAGGTTCGAAATACACAAGTTAGTTGCTATCTGCACTAAGTGTTGAATTAAGTAACGTGTCATCGTCAATAGTAATGGAATGGACTGGACTGGACTGGAGTGTCAGTGAATGAACATCAAGATTAACCTGCAGGTGCATTCAGCCCGCGTGTTCCGAATTCCACTCCCATTCATATTTCATAGACGTACTGAGTATACCTTTGACTAAACGGCAGTGTCGAGGTAATCTATTCCACACCTTACTAGGAACAATGAAAACAAGCACAACTCAGGTGGATGACTGTAATGATGTTCCGTCCTCTGAGCTAAATGTTTTGGTTGTGGAGCTTTCGTTGTTCTTTTGAACAACATCATCAGCACAAACTTCAGATAGCGGAAGTGAATCATTCGAATTTCTCAACGTTTGACCTGTAGCTTGTTCTGCCAACCTCGATCTTGATTGGTTGCTGTTGACCTTAAACCTGTCGTTGTTTGCAACTTTGTTTTGATTGCACCCCACTTTTGATCTGTTTCTTGATCCTATGTCACCTATGATTTTCCGGTTTGGTTGATAAATTGGGTCCATGTCGATGTGTTTGTTGATTGCTGATTGACCTGAGTTCCAAACTTCTAAAAATTCCCTACTGTTCTTTGTCCTTCCCCTACCTAGTATTTCCACATTGATCCAATCAAATGTGTGTCCACAATTGTCGGTATGTATTGATATAAGCTGAGCGTTGTCGTGGCGTTTGACTGCTAATTGGCGTTTACGTAAACGGAGCTGAAGAGGCCGTCCATTTTGTCGTATGTAGTGTTTTTCACAGTTTAAGCAATTTATTTTGTAGATGATATTTGGTTTTTCTACCTTTGTCATTTTGTCCTTTGGTCTACATACAGGATTGATTGAAGTGATTCTGTTGGTTTGTGTGCCACGCATATTCCAAATGGTTTCAGTGGTCGTGCTGTATGCTCCGATATGTCCTTGATGTATGGCGGGATGATCCGTTTATTGGTTCGTGTGCTTAATTTCGTTTATGATGATCATTTCGGTTGATGTTTTTTGATGAAGTTGCATGGATAGCCGTTCTTTTGAAAGATAGTCACAAGGTGCTTTTGCTCGTTTTTTAGTGCCTCCATATGTGCTGCAGTGTGTCTTCGCTCTCTTGAACAAAGTTTGTATGCAATTGATTTTGTAGGTTGATAAATTGGTTCAATGTTGATGTGTTTATTGATTGCCGACTGAACTGAATGCCAACCTTCCAAGATATTCTCTAGTGTTATTTATATTTCTCCTATCCTGTAATTCCACATTGTCCCAATCGAATGTATGTCCATGTCGTGGCGTTTGACTATTTAATATTAGGGAAATAAGCTTTATGATTAAGTGTCCTCTTTAATTCTTTTTTATTTCAAATATTTTTTCTAGACATTTGCTAATCGTATTTACGGTCCAGCATGGTGGATTATGCCAATATTTGTGGCTTTCTCAACATTTGGCGGTGTGAATGGTAATATGTTGACTACATCAAGAATATTTTTTGTTGCAAGTCGTGAATCTCATATGCCTAGATTTATATCATTCTTGCACAAAGACAAATTGACGCCCATACCAGCTGTTATTTTCACTGTAAGTGTAAATAGTGTGTGTGTGTGTTATTTAACTTTTGTTTAATTGAATGTGTTAGTGGGACACAGTATTAAAGTATTAAAGTATGACGACGTTGTCGCGCGCTGATTGGCTAATTTCCTAATCCAATCAGCGCCTGATCGAATCATGGAGAACAGGATAGAAAATTCTCGTGTTGTTAGCTGCATGCTGATTGGCTGAATTTTTTAGCACAGTCGATCACGTGAATTTCTATCCAGTAGCTTTTCATGCAACTAACGTTGTATTTATTTTTGGGGCCTTCGCCTTCGCCATCACCATCACCTTTGGCTTCTTATTTCCATTTAACCTTGCTATCTGGAATATAATCTTTTCTTGTTCAACCGTGTTTTTTTATTCTTTGGAACTTGTCCAGTGTATTGTGTGGTCAGAGAATACACTAAGCAATACGAATTAGTTGGGAATTATATTTTAGCAAGCGTTACAATAGAATGATATAATCATTGTTTTCTTTGGTAGAGTTTAATTCTCTGAACTAGATGTTGGACAGAAGAAGAATAGCAATCAAAGCTCCATAACCAAAACATCACCAGCTTGGAAAACGAGACTCCTTCCCAATTATGTTCACCATAGATAGGTTTAGAGTGAGGATTTTCCCACTCGTCCAGGTGGATTATCCGTACTCATTAATCCGGTTAAAGAGTTAGACATTCTTTTGAGTTAGAGCTTTGGAGATTTGTGTTTTTTGGTAAACACATTTGAAATCATCAACCAATCTGATTGTTAGACCATCATTAGAAACATGGAAGCACTGGACAATGGCCGTTTCTTCCTGGTATGGAACTCATCAGTGGCAGTACGCATCCACGACTCCTGCACCTCGCAGGATTCGAACCCGGGACCTTCGGTATTAAGCGCGAATGCCTAACCATCGGACCACTGGCCCGGCAACCAGCGGTGCTAGTGTCTGACTCTGATTGATCGACAGACATTCGTTACTTTTTTTCCCCTCAATTTCGTAAACAACACGCCTTCCACGAGGTTGCTGTGAGTAGGACTTCTTCGACTGTCGATATACAGACAAGATCATTATGAGAGCATTTAAGGAGAGAGAGAGAGGAATATGGTAAATATATGTGATACAGGCAGACAGACAGATACAATGCAGAACTTCGTACATAAGTACATACTACATACTGCCATACTACGTCAGCACAGAGACGTAACTGTCAGTTCAAATCCAACAGTGATAGTGATAGTAGAAGTATTAGCAGTAATGGAGAAGATTAGGGAGCGACGATATGACTCGAAAAGTATAATTCAGTGAGATAAATTTAGAAAGAGAGAAAGATAGAGGTGATGAGGAATTTAGAAGGTAAGAATTTGCGAGAACACAAAGCGTGGATGCACCTGCGCCATTTCTGGCCGCCCCTAACTTTCTTCCAATCTACTCCTACACCACAAAACATAGCTCGACGAAGCAGTCGGTGGTTGCGCATTCGTAACACACGTCACAACCATCTCAGCTGATGAAGTTTCAATACTTCAACTATTGATCTGCCATCCTTACCTAGAACTCGTTTCGTAACGATAGCTTTGCTTACTCGATCGTCCCAGGATACACGACCAATGCTTTTGGATACACCTATTATCGAAGACTAGTGACCTACGAATGTCCTCTACTCTTAACGGCCATGTTTCGCATCCGTATAGTAGGACAGAGCGAACTGCTGCATAGTACACTCGTCCTTTAGTCAGCAAACGGATATCAGGCCTACGCCATAGGTTACGCAAGTTGACAAAATCCAATCAAGCCTTCTGTATTCGAGCTGAGGTTTCGTTAGTCACAGGGCTATCAGCACTGATGAGACTCCCAAGATAAGTGAAGCGGTCTACGCGTTCGTCTACTTCACTCCCTATCACTAGTTCCGGTACCGATGCAAGCCAATCTTGAAGCAACATTTTGTATTTCGATGGGGAGAACCGCACATCGGACATGCTTGCATTTTCGCTTATGGTAGTCAGAAGACTCAGCATTTTGTCAGCGTCTTCACCAAGTAGGACTATGTGATCGGCATATTCTAAGTTGATAAGCGAGCCTCATGGTAAACTATATGTGATAAGCGTCCATTAGTGTATTTGCTTCACTGTTTATGAAGTCTTGTTTTCTTTTTCAATTAAACTTATGTAGATCATTGTTTTTATACGTCGAATCATGAATCAGTCATTGTTAGAATATAACCATTAGAAACCTGGAAGTACCGGACAGTGGCCGTTTCGTCCTGGTATGGGACTCATCAGTGGCAGTGCGCATCCACGACTCCTGCTCCTCGTCAGACCGAAGGTCATGCATGCATGAGTTTGGAATCTCCTGCGAGTGATAAGAATTGTGGATACGCACTACCACTGAATGAGTCTCACACATTCAAAAGGAGTACAGAACCTTTCACTGTTACCATCCAGGGTTTTCTCACAAAAAATAGTCTAATAACAATAATGATCGATTCATGAAGCGTGTTCTTTTTTATTTTGTTGTTGTCATTGTCTCATACAAATTATTTAACTGTTTCTTTATTTCATTTCATTACATATGATGATGATTATCAATCAATAAAGTGTGTCGTTGGAATAGCTTATCTACTTGTCACAGATATTTATTCATTAATGACTTATTTGGGTTTTGTTCAATGGTTAGCTATCGGAGTATGTGTTCTGATTGTCATAATATTCCGATTTACACGACCAAATGTACACCGTCCAGTGAAAGTAAGCATAATTGCTAGGTTATTTTTTCTTATTTTCTTATATTGTATATATTTCTTTGTTGAACTGGTTTTATGTGAATGAAACAAATGTCCAGGTTTTTATATAATGCTTCTTCATTCTAGCATGTGTTTTATGCCGCCAGCTGGTTAGTATTAATAACACCTATTATAAACTGGATATTTTTGCCAATCTGCGTCACTTATGGCGTAGGCGTGATATTCGTTCGCTAACCAAAGGACGGGTGTACTGTGCAGCAGTTCGCTCTGTCCTCATTTATGGCTGTGAAACATGGCCGTTAAGAGTAGAAGATGTTCGTAGGTTAGTAGTAGTCGATCATTGCTCGTATATCGTGGGATAATCGAGTAAGCAATGCTGTCGTTAGGAAACGAGTACTGTGTAAGGATGGCAGATCAATAGATGAAGTATTGAAACTTCATCAGTTGAGTTGGTTGGGAAATGTGTTACGTATGCCTAACCACCGACTGCCTCGACGAGCTATGTTTTGTGGTGTAGGAGTAGATTGGAAGAAAGTAAGGGGCGGCCAGACCAAAACATGACACAAATCCATGAAGTCACTGACGAGTGGACTAAGGAGTCATATTGGTAGATGTAGACTACCTGGTTTGGGTCCGCGAGAAGAAAGTCACTGATGGTTAGAGACCTTGAACGACATGGCTCAGAATCGTTTGCAATGGCGCAAGTGCATCCATTCGTTGAGCTCTCTCAAATCCTAATCTTCTGGATTCGTTAGCACCTCTACATTTGTCTTTCTAACCTTATCTCACTGAATTATACTTCTTGAATAATATCTTCGAATCCTAGTCTTCTTCATTACCATTAATACCTACCTCTACTATCTTTATCACTATAGTATTTGATTCGACATTTGCGTCTCTGTGTTGATGTGTGGTATGGCCACATGAACTTATGCACATACGTACGAATTTCTACCTTGCAACTGACTGATAAACTGGATATGTAATTGAAAGCCAATTAGGTCAACAGAGATATGGGTCCTTTTAGCTACTAGTGTGGTGTGTGCTACTTATACGAACGATATAAGTAGTATAAGAATGGACGTGAAAGAAGATGTCTTACGGTCAGAAGAGGAAAACGGAAAGCAAATAGAGCAAAAGCAAGAAAGATTTAGGGCACCGACAGGAAGTAAAGGAAGCAACAGCAGGAATGGAGGAAGTCTGGAGCGTTGGAAGTCAGGACTCAAAGATGGTGTGCAAATGGAGTATTCAATGTAATGTTATCGTTTTTAATTGACTAAGAGTGTAAATTTGCCAAATACAATCTATTGAGCCTGCCTCAGTCTTCTCAATTGGTGTCGCTGCCTCCACACAGGATGAAGATACCATGGCCTCGGGAGTTTGAAGACGGAGATGTGAGGAGCTTCTTGAAGGAGTTCGAGGCTGTGGCGGAGCTGGTCGGAGTCAAGGAACGGAAGGCGAAGGCGGTGGTGCTGGGGACTCTACTAAGAGGCAGGGCGAGAGCGGTGTACGATAGTGTGGAGGACGCTGACTGGAAGGCGGTGACGGAAAGGCTGCTGTTGGAGTTCGACAGCCCGGCGGATAGGCAGGACGCGCTGCAGAAGTTCCGGGAGGCGCGGCTGTCGGTGGACGGCGACCCACTCGTGCTGGCCGTGGAGCTGACAAGATTGCTGCGCCGGGGTCTGCCGAATTTGGACGAGGAGTCGCAGGCACAGCTGCTAGCCTCGCAATTCATTGAAAGTGTGCCTGCAGAGATTGGCCAACAGTTGAGACTGGTGAACGCGGCACAACCAATGGACGTCACCGAGCTGGCGAAAGTAACAAGACAACTGATGAACTCAACAGTCGCCTCGGTGGCGTGTGAGAGACAGGCTGATGATGTCGTGAAGAAGATAGAAGAATTACAACGAGAGGTGGCAGCTTTACGAATAAAGGGTGAAAGAAATAATAAATGCTACATTTGCGGAGGAACCGGACATTGGAAGAGGAATTGCCCAACAAGACGAAGACGTAAATATTTTAGACCATACGCAAGTTGTTCTTTATGTCTTTCGAAACTGGGGGTCTCGGCATTAGTAGATAAGGGGGCGGTCTATGCGAGAGTAGGGATAAACGAGCGAGAGGTAGTTTGCCTGATTGATACAGGGGCGGCAGTTTCGTTAATAGACAAAGAGCGGTGTAGAGGTATCAGGCCGAGTGCATTAGTTGTTAACACCATCGGCGGCCACGTGTTAAAAATCCTCGGAGTCTCAAATGATATCGTGAAAATCGGCAGTTCGAAAATACAGTTTCCCTTTGTAGTGACTACGAACTTGTCGAGACCAATACTAGGAGCAGATTTCTTGAGAGAAGTAGGAGCGATTATTGATACAAGAAGTAAAAAGGTGATTACAAAGTACGGCACACTGACAATACATGAAAGCAGCGAGGTGGCTGAGGTTAGAGTAGCAAAAGAGGACATTGGAAGAAAACAGAACATTAACGGGGTGCTCACAAAATATAAGAAGTTGTTCACGGGAGACGGAGAACCGTACGGGTTTTGTAATAAAGTCAAACATGAAATTCCGATAAAGAACGAAGAAGTAACCATCTTCACAACACGACGGGTTCCTGTACATTTGGAAGCTGAGATAAACCAGCAGGTACAGGAGATGTTAAAAGCAGGTATAATTGAAGAAGCAGATAGCCCGTACAGCTCACCGGTACTTTTGGTAAAGAAGCCAAATGGAAAGTATAGATTCTGTGTTGACTTTAGAGAACTGAATAACGTGACAGAAATAAAACCATGTGCAATGCCAACAATAGCGGAGACATTAGATCGTCTACAGAGTGCTACGGTGTTCACAGTGTTAGATTTACGGTCGGGCTATTGGCAGCTACCAATAAAAGACAGTGATCGCAGCAAAACGGCATTTATCGTACGGGAGAAGCAGTATCAATTTAAACGAATGCCCTTTGGATTGGCGGGCGCACCCTTTACGTTTCGAAGACTAATGACATTGCTGCTCAGAAACCTGGAGAATGTCGAAGTTTATGGCGATGATTTGGTCGTATATAGTCGTACAGAGGCAGAACATGTGAGGCACGTGGAGGCGGTCCTAAGGCGAATTGATGAGTTTGGTTTACGAATTAACAAAGACAAGTCTCAGATAGCGAAAAGAAGCGTCACGTTGCTGGGGCATAAAGTAGGCAATGGAGAAATAAAACCACTGCCGGAGAAGATTCTAACGATAAAGAATATTGCAGTTCCCAACTCAAAAAGGAAGTTAAGACAGTTCCTGGGAAGAGCGGCGTTCTACAGCAGATTCGTGAAGAACTTCAACGATATAGCAGCACCTCTATATAAAGTGCTAAGCAATGCGAAGTTTACGTGGACAGAGACCGCTCAACAAACTTTCGACCGAATCAAAGAGCTGTTAGATGACCGCCAAATGACGCTGAGACTACCGGAACCCGAGAAGCCATTTACAGTGACCACTGATGCGAGCGATCACGGTATAGGTGCGGTCTTGAGGCAGTCTGACAGAGTGGTGGAGTATGCCAGCCGTGTCCTTACGCCGACAGAACAGAAGTATTCCACAGTAGAAAAAGAGTGTTTAGCGATTGTATGGGCGGTAGACAAATGGAGACCGTATCTACTGGGTCGGCGATTTCACATCGAGACGGATCATAAGCCCCTACAATGGTTGAAAACAGCAAAAGACCCTCGGGGGAAGTTGGCTCGATGGATGCTACGTCTGCAGGAGTATGATTTTAGTATCGGGCATGTGCCAGGGGAGGAAAATGTAATGGCAGATTATTTGTCAAGACCGGACACCGAAGCCGAACTTCCAGAGATAGCGTGTGCAGTTAACGGCCTAGAGGGAGACCCCCTAGAACTCGTCCGACATCAGAAAGCCGACCCTAACCTTCGGGAGGTAATCAGAGTGATAAAAGAGGGAGAAGATGTTGACAAGAGTGGAACAGATAAAGAATTAACAATGTTGCTGAGGCAGAAGGAGAGACTGAGAGTGAACGGATACGGAGCCTTGACCTGGCGGGATGATGACGAGAATTGGGTAGCAATAATCCCAAAAGATCTGCGCCAGGAGATGATTCGTGAATGTCACCAGGTAGCGCACACAGGTATTGCACGGACAACTGATTTGCTGCGACAAAGTGCGTACTGGCCAGGTATGAAAGACGATGTTGCACGATATGTATTAGCGTGCCAGCGATGTCAACTAATGAAAGGGGATCGATGCATACGACCGCCATTGCAGTCAATTCCAGTAACAGCAGTTGGTGATTTGTGGTCAGTAGATATTATGGGACCGTTCCCACAGACGACAAGTGGTAACCAGTACCTGCTTGTGATGACTGAGCATGCCACACGATGGGTAAATGCCGTGCCGATGGCGGACCAACGTGCAAGAACGGTGACGGAAGCGGTAATGCGGCACATTGTGGCGGACCATGGGATACCAAAGATAATATTAACCGATCAAGGTCCCTGTTTCGAGAGTGATGAGTTCAAGTCCCGTCTAAAGCAGTTAGGTATAAAGAGAGTACGAACAACGCCGTATCATCCACAGACGAATGGGTTAACGGAAAGGAATAACCGAACGCTAAAGGAATGGCTAGCATCTAAAGGGGGTGACTGGGAGAAAGAATTACCATTAATCTTGCTGGCACATCGTGCCTCGGCACAGGGAACAACCAGGAAGTCACCGTTCCAGCTGATGTATGGCAGACGGCCGAGACTACCAACGCATGATAAAACCTGGCCGCAACAACAGAGATGGAATACAACAAGATTGAGAACAGAGCGGAGACAAGCAATCAGGAATGTGAGAGAGAAACAAACATCAGACATGCAGAAGTCAGAACAGGAGAGAAAGAACTGGAGACCGTTTGAAGTGGGAGACCAAGTGAAGTGTAGAGAACGGAAATGTACCACAGGAAGAGGGCCAGGGTCAGGTAAGCTGATCCCGAAGTGGGAGGGACCGTACGTAGTAACCGAGAGGCGCGGCGCAGTGTATACAATCCAGAAAGGAAACAAACAGAAACGCGTGAATGCCAGTGAACTCCAAAGGTGGTTCCAAGTGCGCCAAGAGGGTGAGCCACAAACACTGATAAAGAAGACGGCTGTACGGAGATCAGAAAGGCTGAGAGAGCGACTTGTTAAAGGGGGGACGAGTGTGGTGTGTGCTACTTATACGAACGATATAAGTAGTATAAGAATGGACGTGAAAGAAGATGTCTTACGGTCAGAAGAGGAAAACGGAAAGCAAATAGAGCAAAAGCAAGAAAGATTTAGGGCACCGACAGGAAGTAAAGGAAGCAACAGCAGGAATGGAGGAAGTCTGGAGCGTTGGAAGTCAGGACTCAAAGATGGTGTGCAAATGGAGTATTCAATGTAATGTTATCGTTTTTAATTGACTAAGAGTGTAAATTTGCCAAATACAATCTATTGAGCCTGCCTCAGTCTTCTCACTAGAAATGGGATATGATATTGTTTACCAGCACCCATCTGCTTCCCCGTAATCTCTTCAATCATGGTGTCCAGGATTTCAAATACATTTTATTGAGTTTCATGGTAAATAAAAAACTCAAAATCATACACCAGAATTCTGTAGAAATACAATATAATAAACATTCACGTAGGATAGGATCCATTTTGATTGAAAGAATTCCAGTGGCGAACTTCTTAAGAATACTTCTTCTTCTTCTTCTTGTTCTTCATCTTCTCCGAATACCAACGACCCCTAAATTCATAATGATGTAAGATTGAATGAAGGCTTAAGGCTAACAATTATTGCAAACAATATTTGATGTATTGCAAGAATCAGCATGTTGGTAAACGTTTGATATTAAAGTAGCGATTTTGATCATGTAGCTACTGTTATGTTAGTCCAGGAATGGACAACAGTTTCATACTTTTAACTTATCGTTTTAGTGATTTCTATCATTCAGGATTATGAAGACTGTTGAGTTTCATTGAGATCATGAATCGATCATTATTAGACTAATGTTGGAAACCTGCACGCACTAGAGGTCATTTTCGTCAATTGTAAGCCTGAACAACGTCCACATCCGGAGAATCGAACCTAAGACATCAGCGTCGATGCCAACATAGTAGTATAGAAGGCAGGCGATCGCTCTAAGTCCTAAGGATTGTTACTGACTAGTGGGAATTTCATTTTATTATTTAGGAAAAATCTCTAAGAAAAATAAGTTGAACCAATAAAATTCTATTGACTTAGCATATATTTTACTTGATGAAGAAGCTGACCAAATGCATAGTCTTCTGACTACCCGGAAGCAACAATGCAAGCATGTTTTCGGATGCGATTCTCCCCGTCGAAAAGGAGGATTGGCCTACGTCGGCACCTGATAGGAAGTGAAGTATTCGAACGTGTAGACCGCTTCACTTATCTTGGGAGTCTCATCTCAGTGCTGATAGCCTGATGACTGACGAAATCTCAGCACGGATACAGAAAACTCGATTGGCTTTTGCCAACTTGCGTTACTGATGGAAGATAATGAAAATGAAACAGCATCGCGTATTATGGTCAAGATTATCAAAAAGGTCTCAAGTACAGTAATAATCAGTTATCGTTGAAAAGTAAATTATCGAATAAATCGATAAACCTCATTAGTACTTTTGTGGCTGCATCCAGTCCAAAGTGGGGCTCATGACTTTAGTGACCCGCAATCGAATTGAAATTTGGACGTATATGAGATTAAATAAATCTCCTCTTCGACTTCTGCATATTAATACTTAAGCGAACCCCATTCGTGCAACGGTTTTGAGGATGAATTTTTTCCATGCCTTCATTTAGGCAGGCGGACAGACATGAAAATGAGAAGTGTACAAGCATAGCATAGCAAAGCAAAATAGAGACACAGAGAGAGTGAGCAAATTCAATGCAATCAAGTATGTATGACTAAGTATTTACAATTAGACCGAAATTGGCCTAGACATTTATGATAAACAAAGTAAACAACTCACACACACACAGACACACACATACACGCAAATAAAAACAACCAAATTATTATTAAGCGTATAATTAGTGACAATTTCACAAGAAGAATGAATCACTTTGAGGATAATGGGTCGATTAAATGGAGTCCAATGACTGGGACAAGCCCTATATGGCCAGATATGTTTGTTCATACTACGTTACTTCAAGTGATTTTGAGCATGAGGCTCGTAGCATTGTGTTGGTGAGAGAGATAGAGATTATGAAGAATTCAGAAAGTTAGAGTTTGAGAGAACACAGAAAGTGGATGCACCTGCGCCATCGCGAATGAGTCTGCCCCATGTCGTTCAAGGTCGCTAACCATTGGTGACTTTCGTCTCGCGAACTCCAACCAGATAGCCTACATCTACCAGCATGACTCAGTCCACTTGTCAGTGACTTCATGGATTTGTGCCATGTTTTGGTTTGGCCGCCTCTAACTTTCTTCCAATCTGTTCCTACACCACAAAACATAGCTTTTCAAGGCAGTCGGTGATTAGGCATTCGTAACACATGTTTCAACCACCTCAACTGATGAAGTTTCAATACTTCATCTATTGATTTGCCATCCTTACCTAAAACTCATTTCATAACGATAGCATTGCTTACTTGATCGTCCCAAGATACGCGACCAATGCTTCGGCGACACCGATGATCGAATGTCCTCAACTCTTAACAGCCATGTTTCGCATCCTTATAGTAGGACAGAGCGAACTGCTGCACAGTACACCCGTTCTTTAGTGAGCAAACGGGTATCACGCCTACGCCATAAGTGGCGCAGGTTGGCAAAAGCCAATCGAGCCTTCTGTATCCGTGCTGAGATTTCATCAGTCACCAGGCCATCAGCACTGATGAGAGTCCCCAGATAAGCGAAGCGGTCCACACGTTCGACTACTTCACTCCCTATCATAGTTCAGTTCCCGATGCAACCCAGTCTTGAAGCAACATTTTGCATTTCGAGGGGGGAAACCGCAACCGTCAACGTAATGTCTGGCAGCAGAAGATGGGGGAAGATCAAGAAAACAAAAGAGGTAGAAGAACAAAATGGAATTTGTATGAAACGCTTGAATAGTAGTGACAATGGATTGATGTTTGGCAATAGGAACAGTCCAGTTCGATATGATGAACTGATATTTTGCAAATTAACGATTTACAATATGGTTTTCGTTTAATCCAATTCGGTTGCCCCACCTGTGTTCTCGTTTACTACATTTTTGCGCTTTAGCTTCGTACCATTATGTTGGGGATGTTAGATTCTCAGAACTCACTTGATAAATGTCTTAATTTTGGATTTTGGTTCATGGGCTGGTCGGTTGACCTTGAGATCACATTTTCCACTAGGAAAATCCTTGGCTGTGATCGGTTACTGGTGACTCTCCAAAGGATGTTTCTATGACGCATAAGTAAATGCGATTTGTGCTCTTGATTGTATTGTGTTTGATGGGTGTTTGTAGTAGAATAATACACTTTCTACGCTATATCAATAGTTTTTTGTTAGGTCGTTTGGGATAACGTATCAGAGTAACCTACACGTACACTGGTTCATTGTCTCACTCTCGTTTATCGACTAAAAGATGAACCCATGATAGTTTTAAGCCGATCCAGTGACGAGTATCACACATTGAATAGTCTAAAAAATGAAATAACCTCTAACTTGAAACTATTCATCATATTCGTTGTAATTCAAAATATTCCTTGCAATCATTCATGATGAAATAGTTATTTAAGAATATTTTAAAGATTCTCATTTGTGAAAATTAGAACAACACAAATAATAAGCGAACAATGATGTTGTTGTTTTCGCTTAGATCGTCATCAGGCTTTACTCTCTCTAATTTACATGAATATTTATATGAAAATGTTCTAACCAATCAAGGCAATTTATGAGTCAATAATCATCACAATGAAATGAAATAGAGATTACGCCACTACTACACATAATAATAGGCAAAAGTACAAGTGGATAGTAGGAGGACATGTGTACTGATAGTAGATATAAGAAAATTATAAAATATGATACCTAAAGTTTCGCATTACGGGGTTGTGAAGATTGTTGAGTTACACTTTTTTTTTGAAACCATGAATCGATCAATGTTAGACCACCATTTGAAGAAACCTGGAAGTACTGGACGGCCAATTCGTCCTGGTATGGGACTCATCAGCAGTGTGCATCCACGACTCCTGCACGCCGCAGGGTTCGAACCCAGGACCTTCGGTATTGTAGCCGAACGCCTAACCATCGGACCACTGGGCAGGTATCTAACGGTGTTATTGTCTAAACTAAAGTTTTGTCAGTGGTAGGTCAAACGTGGATGAATAGACTTCAAACAATCATTAAAACAACATCAAAACTATTACGTAATAAGCAAATGTGTAAAAATAAAATTAAAAAATATAATGTCAATCCTTAGTTACGTCATATTCGGCCACGGAAGAGATAAGAGTGTCACGAATTTTGTCTGAACACATAAATTGCAGGTGAATGTGCGTATTCCTGTTGGCTTCTGAAATGTGTGTAGGAAACGGGATCGAACTCCGTTGGGAAATGATTGAGGTATACG
>OX103972.1:5545193-5609679 GCA_944470395.2 Schistosoma turkestanicum
TGGGACACACTACAAAGCAAAGCGGAGAAGCAGCGAATAAGAAGAATGAATCGACGTGAACTGAAGAAGCGCATTGGAGAAGGCTAATGAGCCAATTCCTAGGATTACAATGCAAACGAATGGGCGAAGGAAGCGAATGAACAGGTGGAGCGCTAATAAGCCAACTCAAATAGATAGAGCATGACTAAGAATATACAATCAGACAAATATAAGACAGTTACGCGACAAGCGAAATAGGCATGCACACACATGAATAAAAGCGACGAATAGTTGACAAGGTCAAATGACAAGTGGGACACGTCATGTGAGCTCATCATACAAACCAGACAATAATAAGAACGAATGGTACATATAAATTGTTGCAATACAAATGGCTCGGTTAAATAATTTATAAATCGAAAGGCCTAAACCAAATTAAATGTAAGCGAACTGGAATATATGTGGAGGCACTACACCGTATACATCACATCGTGAACCACTAGACTACTGAATAATGAAAGCGACCACTTTTTGTTAATTCAGAATACAATGCAAAAATACATATATTCTTAAATTAATTACGCCGAAATGATTTTTTACATTCTAATCGAATTAATGAACATTTAATTACCAGCTACTAAACTTCAGTCTCGCATAATTTCAATGTCGTGAATTGATTTTTTACTTACGTAGTATCATTTAACGTGACATCATTATTGATTATGAAAACGTTACTTATATTATGTAAGAATAACAAATGACAGTTGAGCATGAAGTTAGCGACGTCACTCCGTTTAAAATCGACTTCATACAAAAACGCTTACCAGAACAAATTACTGAAATCATTAGACCGTTGGCCTGGAAGTTGAAAGCTTATCATTGATAAGAATTATAACGCCTTATGATGAAGGTCAAATTACTTCGACAGTCACGAGACCGATGCCACATTTGACAATCAGAGTAACAATTAATGTACGTTTATGAAACGGCCAGAATAACCATTCAAGTTGCTGTGGCAATGAAAAGTGACAACTCCGTTGTGCTGCTCAGGATAGAGTATGTTTGAGAATCCAGGCCAGTGGCCTATTATTCTCGATTAAGGGTATCAGGCGTAAGTAAGTATGTGAATTCTCTTCGATTTGTTTACACATCTTTCAATCTTGTCAATTATTCACATCTCTTGCCTGCTTTTATCTGACTATAACCAATTAGTCATGCCTCATCACACTGAATCGAACCACTCACTTTCCCTGCTTCACTCTACGTCGCTGTTACTATTCTTCTATATTGTATGTCTGTTAACGCGAATGTATTCATCCAACAAAAAACCATACTGGTCATTCGATTACCACCATCGCACACACGGAGTTTGCCTGATGAAAGACTTGTTTCATAGAAATATTTAATTGTTCGCTCAAATTGAAGTCAGATCTCTTGGATCATGAAAACAATATTCGAAACCCAATCATCCATTTGAGCTACAAATTTTATTCAGCATCTCAGAAACAATGAACTATTATTCAGACAAACATAGATATCATATTACACTTATGTAATTTTTGAAACCATGAATCGATCAATGTTAGTTAGACCACCATTAGAATAATCCTAGAGGCACTGAACGGCCGTTTCATCCCGGTATGGGACTCATCAGTAGCAGTGCGGATCCGCGACTCCTGCACCCCGCAAGAATGAAATCAAACGTAAATTATAAAACAACAACAACAGAAAATCAATCAACACTAGATATAGAGTATACCTTTTTTTCAATTCAAATATTTTCGAGAAATCATTCCTGCTCTCAGTTAAAACAATAGCACCATGAACATTGGCAGAGATTGCACGAGCGATCACATTGTCAATATCCTTAGCAAGAAAAAAATCAATAAATCAATAGATAGATAAATCGATAATCAGTTTAGAAAATAGCCACACGTTTATCAAAAGGCAGTTGTTTTGTTAGAAACAACTATCAAACACTGCGTTGTCTGTCAACTGGTTATTTAAAACGAAACATCAATCTAATGAGTATTTATACGAGGCGAGTAAGTTGGCATTTTTCTTTCAAAGAGAACTGATGTTAGCTTGTAGAAAGCACCTCATGATTTATTCATTAGTCGTTTGAATTATTCAATAATTGTATCGATCAATTTTAATATTTGCAATAATTCGATCACAGTATCGGTTTGATTTTGTGCGTGTGTGGGTATGCTCGGACTCGCTTATTACAACATGTTTAGCCTATCATCATTGCCTGCCTATAAATACATAGTCATTGCTTCGACGCTGGAAGAGAGAAAGAGTTGGTTGACTCGCCTTCTCCAATTCACTTTGTTTTTACACACTTGAAATCATTAATCAATCATTGTTAGACCACAATTGGAAATCTGGAAGCACTAGATGGCCGTTTCGTCCTGGTATGAGACTCATCAGTAGCAGTGCGCATCCACGACTCCTGCGACTCGTAGGATTCGAACCCGAGACCTTCAGTATTGTGTGCGAACGCCTAACCATTGGACCACTGAGCCGGCATCCAACAGTGTTAATGTCTAATTCTGATTGATCTAGGGATTTTGCGCGACCTCACCCATTTGTCTTTGGTAGTTACTGCCTACACTCGACAGGGTTGATGAACTCCATTGGTCACGTCTTCTCAACTAGAACTCCGTGAATTTCCTCACGAAGTTAGTCATCACTAGTGAGCACTGTTACGATATTTTCAGTTAGAGTTTTGGAGATTTGTGTTTTTACACATTTGAAATCATCAATCAATCATTGTTAGACTTTGTTTTGCTTGTACGATTTCGATTCTCATATCTATTTGCATAGATGGATGTATAATATAAATTATGACGCAACACCATATTTGGCTTCTTACTAACGACATCTCACGAACCGGATTCACTTAAGTACGACAAACAGAAATCGACACGTGGATTACTATCTCATCGCCGACTGGATCATTCATCCATCCTGGAGTTAGATCGCAAGTCACTAAATTGACTAGCCCTACTTCAAATTGAATACAAGCTACTAAAACCTAGGAATAAAGAACAAACAATATCATTTATGACTGTTTTGTTCTTGTTTAAACTAACTGATCAATGCTGGATGATTCGATTGAACAGATTTTATTTTTCAATATTTTGTATAGGTTAAAATCATTTACTTATTAATACAATTCAGTTATCAGTTAACAAGTGGTTAGGTCATTAGAAAGTAATAATGTTAGTGAGTTGTAATTAGTAATTTAACTAAGGTCACTCCTCATTTAGTCACACCGTTAGGGTATAATATAATGTTTTTGCGGAAAAAAATATATATATGAAGACTGTAATAATATCCTGATATAAACTAAATGAAAAGGAAACTGTTTCAATCATACGCTTGGGATTATCTCTAGATATATAGTAGTTCAAATCGTTTTTAAAATTTTTTATAATCCTTAAAATGTCCTTATACATTGATTAATATCAACTCAGACATAAGTAAAATTCTCAGATGAAGCTTTGGAGATTTGTGTTTATACACATTTGAAATCATCAATCAATCATTGTTATACAACCATTAGAAACCTAGAAGCACTGGATGGCCGTTTCGTCCTGGTATGCGACTGATCAGCGACTCCTGCACCTCGCAGGATTCGAACCCGGGACCTTATGTATTGTGCGCTAACGCCTAACCATAGAACCACTAAGCCAGCATCCAACAGTGTTATTATCTACCTCTGATTGATCCACGGATTTTGCTTAACCTCACCTATTTGTCTTTGGTAGTTACTGCCTACACCCAACAGGCTTGAACTCCACTGGTCACGTCTTCTCAACTAGAACTCCCAGAATTTCCTCACGGTTATTCAAGGTATATACGTCGCAAGCGTTTATAAAAACGATTGCTAAAGAAGACTTTAATTAAAAGAATAGTATTCTTTTTATTTTTTGAAAAATCATTTTAAAAAACCGCTGTGAAAATTTTAAAAAACGAAATGAAATACTGCTCTATATATTTATATCTTTACAAAATAAGATTCTTCATTCCCTGAAATTTGAAGCGGTTGTTTTTTAACCTCAAAACATTACTTCCCTGAATAGATATCCCAACAATATTTGAGTTCATTCGAAGCGGACTTATTTTTTTTTTGAAAAAATAGAAAGGTCATTTCTAATTTTAATAATAATTAAAAATTTTATTTAATTGAAAATAATGTCAATTACAATTTTTAACAAAAATAACTATCTGTTAATAAAAATCTATCTTGTAAAATCTGAAATTAAATCTTGATAATATCTATTCGACTTTAATTTTAAAAAATATAGCTAAATCCCATCATTTGGCTAATCATTTTAATGAGGGTATATTGTGGTGATAAAGATTGAACAATTAGAGTGTTGATTGAACATTTAACATCTAGCAGAAACAAATGAATATCCAAAACTCAATAGGTTTGTATTCGGAGAGAAAAGTACTTGGTTCGAGTTTAAAAGTATGTATCAACACTGAATGACAGATACATTTATCGATTATGTCCACGCAACTTCATCACAAAAACATCAACAGAGGCGAAATCAAGTACGGGAACCAATAAATGGATCATCCTACCATATATAAGAGACATATCAAAGCATACAGCACTACTACTGAAACCATTTGAAATAGGTGTGGCACACAAACCAACAGAATCACTTCAGTCAAATCTTATGTAGACCAAAGGTCAAAATGACAAAGGAAGCAAAACCAAATATCATCTACAAAATAAGCAAATGCTCAGATCGTGAAACACACTACATGGGAAAAAGTGGACGTCTTCTTCTACTTCGTTTGCATGAACATCGATTGGCAGTCAAACATCATGACAATACACACCGACAATTATGGACACGCATTAGATTGGAACACTGTGGAAAAATGAATAGGGGAAAGACAAAGAACACTAGAGAATTTTTAGAAGCTCGGCTTTCAGGTCATTCAGCAACCAACAAACACATCGACATTGGCCCAATTTATCAATCAGTCAGGAAAATCATAGGCAAACATAGGATCAAGAAACAGATCAAGAGGGGGATACAATCAAAACAAGGGTAAAAACAACGACAGGTTTAAGGTAGACAACAACCAATCAAGACCGAGGTCAGTACAACAAGCTACAGGTCAAACTTGGAGAAATTTGAATACTTCAATCCCAGGAGAAGAACAATGAAAAAGCTTTGCAACCAAAATATCCAGCTCAGAGAACCGAACACCACCACAATTATCGATTAGATATTTTGAAAAAGAGACAAAATGCACATTTGACTTCCCATTACTATCCAATACTAATCCATTTGTCTTCATGCCTTAAATGGTTGATTGTGAAGATTAACTGCTTTTGTTACAGACTGATGATTTGAAAGCCAGGAAGTATTTGATATCGTTCTTTTCTCAAACTTCCGTAAGACTTCCAAACAATTCACTCAAATTTGAAACTAGGTACCACCATATTTCTTGATATACACATTAATGTTTCAACATTATGTTGAAATAAAATGGCTAACATTCCCAAAAACCAGTAGATTCGCATCACTGCATCTTGTGTCAACTTTCTAAATTTATATTTGAAATTCGTATCTATTATATATTCACTACTAGTTTTTAAAGTTAACAGAATGAACTAGTCTATCAAGTATACAGTATAAACATTTCAAATAACTAAGGTTTAATCTCAAACAACAAAGTATTTAAAAGTTACAGTTTGATTTCTTCTCATTTGTTCACTGAAATTCTTAAACTCTTTAAAAGCGCATTTATCAACGCAATGCAACATACAGGATTGTTCAGATTTATGGAAAAAAAATCAAGCGATTCTCGATAAATAGATATGATCTTTGAAAAAAAAAAAGACGATAAGGAGGTAATAAGGCATTTGTTTAAACAAATAAATGCGTAGATATTTGCATTGTTCAATATTCCTTCTCTTAAATTATAAAATCGTTTTTTTTAACATTTTCGAAGAAATTTATTGAAAAAAAATTATCCATAGTACTTAAATAAAATCTTTGAATAATATTCGACGATTTTATTTTTCTATGCAATATATAAAATTTGATAGAGTTTTTTCAATTATGAAAATATTGTTGTGTGTGTGTGTAGGACTACCCTTTCTCTTTCTTCTGGTGATCGACTGGATTATGAAGACGTCGACATCTGGAGAGAAGCACGGTATCAATTGGACAGTTAGGACGCAGCTGGACGATCTGTACTTCGCAGTTGACTTGGCTCTTCTATCTCACACGCAACAACAAATGCAAGAGAAGACAACCAGTGTAGCAGCAGCCTCTGCAGCAGTAGGTCTCAACATACATAAAGGAAAAAGCAAAATTCTCCGATGCAACATAACATGCGCCAACCAAATCAATCTTGATGGAGATGCATTGTAGGATTTTAACACCTTTACATATCTGGGCAGCGTCATCGACGAGAAAGGTGGATCCGATGCAGATGTGAGGGCGCGTATTGGCAAAGCAATGGCTGCATTTCTACAGTTGAAAAATATCTGCAACTCCAAACAACTTTCAACCAAAACCAAACTGAGGATTTTCAATACAAATGTCAACACAGTTCTACTGTATGGAGCGGATACATGGAGAACTACCAAAGCCATCATTCAGAAGATACAAGTGTTTATGAACAGTTGTCTACGCAAAATACTTCGTATTCGTTGGCCAGACACCATCAGCAACAACGAACTGTGGGAGAAAACAAACCAGGTTCCAGTGGAGGAGGAAATCAGGAAGAAGCGGTGGAGGTGGATAGGACACACTACGAAAAGCACCTTACTGCGTCACGAGACAAGCCCTTAAATGGAACCCTCAAGGCAAAAGGAAAAGGGGAAGGCCAAAGAACACACTACGCCGAGAAATAGAGAAAGATATGAGGAGAATGAACAAACATAGGACAGAACTGGAGAGGGAAGCTCAGGACAGAGTTGGTTGGAGAAAACTGGTGAGCGGCCTATGCTCCATTGTGGGTAACAGGCGTAAGGAAGTAGGTAAGTAAGTGTGTAGGACTATGTGAAGCACACATAGGGTTTATTTCTAGTTTATGGACAAACTGATTAACCATTTCTACTGGGATTACTAATGTTTATTGTCTCTCTCTTGACTATAATGCTTGTTCGTTTAAACGTTTGATTGTTTCTACTTGAGTGCATACATGCATTGCTCACATCGTGCTCATCAATGTGTCTAGCCTAGTTCTGTTTGATTATATAAACATTTAGTTACGCCTCGTCGCACATCGTCTCAACTAAGCTTTGCTTCGCTTTACGATTCGTATTCTCACGTTTGTCTGCGGGAAATTAACTCATCTAAATAATATATGTTTTTGGCTTCTATTACTGCCGTCGTACAAACAGTGTTCATTAAGAATGAAGTGTGGTAATTAGATGAGAGGTTCCTTTCACAGCATATTCACTTGTCCGTAAAAATCAAAGTCAGATCTCTGGCAGCTAAAATATATCAGGTACAAAATTCGCAAGCGTAACTTTTCGTACATTTAATCTGTCTTGAAATTTAAATAGTGAGTACAGTACATTTAAATAACCTATTTTTGAAATGCATAATAAGTTGATAAAAACAGCCAAACAAAGCTAAGGAATATTTATTTTAATCAGTTATTATAGTACAACTTAATAGGACCAAAGACAGTGAATGAGGTTGCGCAAGACCGTGAATTGATTGAACTTAGACAATAACAACGCGAGATATCGGCTCAGTGGTCTAGAGGTTGGGCGTTCGCTCACAAGACGAAAGGACCTGAGTTTGAATTCTATGAGGTGTTGGAGTCGTGGATGTCCATTGCTGAAGAGTTCCATACCAGGACGAAACAGCCGTTCAGTGCTTCCGGGATTCTGATAATGGTCTAAGATTGAACGATTCATGATTTCAATTAGCAGCTTATTATTAGTAAGCATTTATGATCCAACAACTACTAAGTTTTGCGGTAAATACTGAACCAGGAAACCGATGACTTAGTTTGAGGTTACATTTTCAGTTTCAGTCATTTTGCAATTTTGTATGACCACTATTATAACACCCATAATTGATAACTATCTCTTGGTCTGGATGACTGATTTTCATTTAGAAACAATGCCATTCCAATGCTTCTTAGTAATTATCAGTAGTTATCATTATGAAACTTCAGTAATCTCTTAAACATCATTCAATGATAATTATAACTAAGTTTTAATAAAAGTTATTTCAAGTTATTTCTTATACCGTTAAGATGCTAGATGACTGAAATTTTTTTTTAGTTTGAAACTTTCTTGAAGATCAAATTCTAAAACACACAGATTTCATGACCAGCGCTGCCTGCATTTAAGTAAACTAGTTCGATTCCAATGTTTCGTATGTTTTTTAAAATCAATTATTTAGTGCTGAAATTTATGTGAACAATTTGTTTCGAAAAAAAAAAGAGAAAACTGCCAACATTCTAAACTGTGTAAAAAGAAAAGTAATCATTCTCGTCAAATATGAATTATCAACGCCCAAATCTAGCCTAAACTCCTCCTGGAGCTCCCCTTTGGAGCTTCTACAGATCCAAAGCCGGGATAAAGGAGAAGAATTGGGCCTGAGGAGGTTCGAGAACCCATCGGGGTGTAAAGTAACTCGCCTAAAAAAAACACTAACCAGAAAAAAAGTCCATTCAACGTATAATTAACCTATTTCGGCTTGATGGATTTTAATTAGTGAAATATTATTGCAGTCTATGCACAAGGAAATCATCCATTACAAATGTATCAAACAAATAAGGTTTTTTCAAACGATACTCCTGTTTGTAATAAGCAGTTCAAAAATCCTCATAGAACATTCAAACTAAAAGAAAAAAGGAAAATTTTAACAAACAATTGTCTAGTTCAATTGTAGTGGCCATTATATCACTAGTCTAGTGACGGTTGATATTCAACGTGTTCTGTTAGTCTACGTAATTTACTCGTCTAGGCAATCGTCACCAAAAATAACGCGTGACGTTTATTTTTGACACACCACAAATTGAATCAGCATACCACAAACATACAGACCAGGGCAAGCGCACTAGCGAACGAGTTCGCGAATCGGTGAATGAATTAATAAGATTATAATGTTCATATATATATACATAGGAAAATGTCTAAGTCATTGAGAAATATTTAGGCGATTAACATTAAAGTGAATAGGATTAATATACGCGAAAAGCGGCGAACAATGTTCAGGCTTAGCAGCTTATACAAACCAGACAATTGTGAAACCCAATGGCATTTTGGCTTTTGTAAAAATAACGCGATTATTATGGACTCATAATTTTGGTACTTGATGCCGGTGTTATGAAGAGACATTGGTTCATTGAAATTATTCTTTGAATTTGTAAGAAATTTTGAAATACTGAGGTTGCATTTTTCATAAAACAGTTTATTAATGAAATCATACATGAATCATTGTTAGACCATCATTAGAAACCTGGAAGTACTGAACGACCGTTTCGTCTTGAAACGAGACTCATCAATAGTGCGCATCCACGACCTCTGCTACTTCAACTAATCGAACACCCAGGATTTTCAGTCTTGCTCGCGAACGCTTAACCTCTCTGGACCACTCAGCCGGCCAGCACCCAACGGTTTTAATGTTTAACTCTAATCAATCAAGGGATTTGGCGTGACCTTACTTATTGTCTTCAGTAAGTAACTGCAGCCTACACCTGACAGTTTTGAACTCGATTGATCAAGTCGTTCCGCTAGAATTCATCACCACTGAGCAGATTTTACAATTTTTCATCATAGAATTATGAAGATTGTTGCTTATTATTTGAAATTATCAATAGGTCATTGTTAGACCACAATTAGAGATATTACAGATATATATATATGTTTCCTAATGATTTGCATGACAAAAATTCAATATTTGTCTTCAATATCATGTTTACATTAGAAAAGAGAAAGTTCATTTCAATCGTATATAATTATATATCTTCTTATTATCATCATCTTTTAGTTTTATATTAATAATACTCTCTCTATCTCTCATGTCCTTAAGATTCATTTCAATGAACTCTCTCTTTTTCTCTTGACTTATTTATACAAAACAAACAATGAACAAAGAAGGACAGTTATTAATATTTTCTAAGGAAAATGAAAAAAGAGGCATAAACTAACATTCATTTGTTTATAATTTACTAATGTTTACATAACCAAAAATGTTACATTGGAAAACAAACAATACAGAAAGATTGTTTCAAGTTTGAGTGATTCAAAAGGGAATATGCTGTTTGAAGAATGTGAGTTGAGTTTTTTGGTAAGATGATGAGTGTGTAATGTTGAGAAATTAGGAAGATACAAGTAATTGTTAGCAATTGTTTATGCAAGATATTTAAGGTTTGTTAACCAGATACTATCAGCAAGAAACAGAAAACAAACAAGATTCCTACATTGGAGGAAGAAATTAAGAAAAAGCGCTGGAACTGGATAGGACACATATTGAGGGAAACGCCCAATCGCTTCTCCCGACAAGTCCTCAATTGGATCCGTCAAGGTCAAAGGAGAAGAGTAAGACCAAAACGCACATTACTCCGAGGAACGGGGAAAGACATGAGAAGAATGAACGAAAATTGAACAGAACTGGAAAGGGAAGCCCATGATGACAGAGTAGGTTGGAGAATACTGATCAGAGGCTTATGCTGCCTTCTTTTGAATGAAATAGTTGTTTTCACTACTTCTTAGCTTTTATTAGTTGTGTAAATAAAGTCACGCCGTGATGTCTACTACAAACGCAACACTTTCCATCATACAAAAATGAAGAATAAACCTACGATGAAATCGGATTTGCAATTCATTTATTTGTCAATATTATCGCTATTATTAATCAGTGTAATAATGTTGTACGCTGATGAAGAAATGAGTTTTCACATTGTTAAAGATTATCTTAACATCAAAAAATAAATAGATGCTTAAGTTGTTCTGATTCCCATGTAGTTATCTGTTCGATTATTGATTAATTTTATTATGCTGCCAGTAGAACTGATGACTAGACTTTTTACCAGGAAACACGCTTATTGACTTAGAATATGCCGATGACATAATCCTACTTGGTAAAGAGGCTGACAAAATGCAAAGTCTTCTGACCACCCTAAGTAACAATGCAAGCATGTTCGAGATGCGGTTCTCCCCGTCAAAATGCAAAATGTTGCTTCAAGATTTGGTCGCATCGGCACCTGAACTAGTGATAGCAAGCGAAGTGGTCGGGCGTGCAGACCGCTTCACTTATCTTGGGAGTCTCATCAGTGCTGATGGCCTGGTGACTGACAAAATTTCAGCGCGGATACAGAAAGCTCGATTGGCTTTTGCCAACCTGCGTCACTTATGGCGTAGGCGAGATATCCGTTTGCTGACTAAAGGACGAGTGTACTGTGCAGTAGTTCGCTCCGTCCTAATTTATGGCTGTGAAACATGGCCAGTGAGAGTAGAAGATATTCGTAGGTTACTAGTTTTCGATCATAGGTGTCTCTGAAGCATTGCTCGTATATTCTGGGACACCCGAGTGAGCCACGCTGTTATTGAGAATCGGGCGCTAGGTAAGAATGGCAGATCAATAGATGAAGTGGTGAAACTTCATCAGTTGAGGTGGTTGAGACATGTGTTGCGTATGCCTAACCACCGACTGCCTCGACGAGCTATGTTTTGTAGTGTAGGAATAGGTTGGAAGAAAGTTAGGGGCGGCCAAACCAAAACATGGCAGAAATCCATGAAGTCATTGACAAGTGGACTGAGTCATGTCGGTAGTTGTCGACTACCTGGTTGGGGTCCGCGAGATGATAATAATTGATGGTTAGAGACCTTGAATGATATGGCTCAAAATCGTTCGCAATGGCACCGGTGCATTTATTCTTTGTGTTCTCTCAAATCCTAATCTTCTGGATTCTTCAACCCCTCTAGTTTTGACTTTCTAAACTTTTCTCATTGAATCATACTTCGTGAATAATATCTTCTAATCCTAACCTCTCCGATTACTTCTAATACCTTTACAACCTCTTCTACTATAGGATTTGAATTAACAATTATATCTCTGTGTTGATTTGGTATGGCAACATGAACTAATGTACTTACGTACGAAATTCTACGTTGCATCTGACTGACTGGCTGACTGAGAACGGATAACCTTATAAGTACCAACTGACACATGGATTGATGAACAACAATTAAGATGTTACTGACCACTGATGCTCAAGCATCCCCCAACCCCATATCCAGCGAGACAATATAGACAAAAAAAGATCCATCCTCTTTTTGTACATTATTCTATCATATCTTCAAACTTATAAATTAATATGACTGCAATATCTTGCCACATAGATGTGCAATTAAGGAAGTAATTCAACCTCACCATAATTAAGTCATTAGCCTTAGAGGAAATAATAAATGAACAATCCATTTAGAAATTAAATAACATTCTTTAGATCAAATAAAAGCTTAGAAATAGCATAATAAGATACACTAGTTTATTGATAATCAATCCCCATGATTTCGAAGGTTATAATACTCTTTCACTATTTATCCCCACTATATATTTGTAGGCCATTTTTAATATTTTGTTCTAATTTTAAGATAAAACTATGTTGATACTCAATCATTCATCTTGTGTAAATAAATATACATTTTGAAATTTATTCCATATCGTTTTTTATTTTATGATCTAGTGAAGTGATAAATAAAATTCTTCAAGATATTGATCAATTTAATGTTATTTCATTTATTAATTAATATGTTTACTTTATTATTTATTGCTTTAATCACGAAAGGAATAATTTTAAATTTTTGAAATTCATTTTGAAAAAATTAGAATGCATAAGATATGTATGATATGTCAATGTTTGTTTAGGTGTTGTATTATTAATTGGGATAAGAGATAGTAAATAAAGGAGCTTTCAGTAAATAAGAGAACTAAAGAGTCACCATTCTCTTAAACAAAGTATTGTTTAACTGAAATATTCCAAATTGATTGGTGGTTTGCCGATGAAATTGAATTATTACGGTGAATTGTGGAACGATCAGTTGAATGGAACATATCATTGTACAAAGTGAATAGGATGGCATTATAGAGGCTTCTTCGACACTACGGCTTGTCTCAGAAGATATTCAACATCATACGGAATCGCTGTGATGGACTAAACTCGGAGATCGTGCATGGAGGACAACTCACATAATCCTTCAAAATGAAGGTTGGTGTCAGGCAAGTTACTATTCTCACCCTTCGTCTTTTTCCTCGTGTTCGATTGTTTACTGAAGACGTCAGCATGTGGGGGGAAGTACGGAATACGATGGAGAGCTAGAATGCAACTGGGGAATCTAAACTTTGGCGACGATCTAGCGCTGTTATCCCACACACACAATAGATGCAGGGCAGTAGGCCTCAACAAACGCAAGGGAAAGGATACAACACAACATGCACCAACCAAGTCATACTCGTCAGAGAAGCCTATACATCACCACTGATTGGATTTGATACAGCAAATCAACGACAGATTTTTAGAATTGAAGAACTTCTCGAAATCAAAACAACTGTCAACCAACACAAAATTCAGAATGTTCAACACAAAAAATGTGGAGCTGATATTTGGAGAACCACGAAAGCCATCATCCACAAGATACCAGTGTCTATTGACAGTCATCTATGCAAAATACTCCTTATCTGGTGGCCAGACACCAATAACAACATTTATTCGTGAGAGAGAACAAACCAGATTCCAGCTAATGAAGAAATTAGAAAAACGCACTGAAGATAGATTGGACACAAACTAAGTAAAGGACACATTTGCATCACAATGCAAGCCCTCATCCGGAATCCTCAAGGCCAATGGAAAAGAATAAAACCCAGGAATACATGTTAGGTTCGTCACTAAGTATGCTTTAAACTATTACGGGTTCCTTTTAGTCGATAAACGCGAACGTGACAGTGAACCAGCGTCCAAGTAGGCTACCTTGATCCGAAATGACTAAAGCAAAGTCTTGGTATAGCGTAGAAAGTATATTCTACAAACACCCAGCAATCGCACAATACCATCAAGCACACAAATCTCGTTTATCTATACATCATGTAAACGTCCTTAGGACAGTCACAGAAACAGCACACTAAAATACACAGCAGCCACTTACAGTAAAGGATTTTCCTGGTGGAAAATGCTATCTCAGGGTCAACTGATCAGCCCATGCTCGCAAATGTGAAATCCAAGATAAGGCATTTATCAAGCGAGTTCTGGGGATTTTACGTCCCAAACAATACATTACACCAAGAATTGGAATTAGACGTGAAAAGAATGAACATTAATCGGACAAAACTATAAGCAAAAGCCTCTAAGAGATTAGGTTGGAGAACGCACATAGCTTTCTTCTAACGTACACCTACACCACAAAAAATAGCTCACCAAGGCAGTCGTTGGTTGGACAAACGTAACACATATCTCAACCACTTAAACTGATGAAGTTTCAATACTTCATCAATGCAAACCTTGGAAATCGTTTATCACAAGCTCTACTGACAATGTATGATTACTCTTTAATTATAATTTACTAAATAAGTTGGAAAAAACGCTTCATTTATCATTTCATCTATCTATTTCATCATTAAAAATATATGAATACTAACTAACTTTAATTTAATACAATACAAACTTGATTACCTACATTTTTAACACTTCTATCAATAATGTATATATATATATATATATATATATATATATATATATATATATATATATATATATATATATATAACTTGAATTTACGGTAACGTACAGAACATGTAATCAATATATAAATCTCCTAAACTAATTTTAAAATCCGATTAACACTAACTTATCAATAATTTTCAATCTTTACGAATTAGATTTGTGTCTATGACGGATAGCGTTATTAACACGCTATTAAAAGTGACCTAACCAGACACTTTCAGTAACAACCTACTGTGGGAGATAACAAACTAGATTCCTACAGTAGGAGAAAAAATCAGGATGAAGTACTGGAGGGAAGTACCCAAATGAGTCACATGACAAGCCCTCAGCGGAACCCTCAAGGTCAAAGGAAAAGAGGAAGATCAAAAAACACATTACACCCATAAATGGAGATAGACATGAGAAGAATGAACGAAAATTGTACAGAACTGAAGTGGGATAGCTCAGGACACAGTAGGTTCGAGAATACTAGTCAGCGGCGTATGCACCAGTGCGAGTAACAGGTGTAAGTAAGTAAGTTAATAGGTAAGCGAAAATTGAGTTACATGATTTTGAGTTTGAAACCTTATAGCTCGATGTTGAAAGTCTAAATTCGTCTTAAGTTATTTGACAACTACAGATCTGTATACTTGAATACTATCCATACACTAAATATGAGAGCTAGCGTACAAGTTTAGAACTGGTACCTTCATGGATGAAAGTTGTACTTCTGAACCACTAAATCATCGTTCAAGCTACTAATAATTGAAATTTCTTGTTAGCAATCGATAAAAATCAATGGACATTTATATTCATTACTAATAAACATAATCACTTTTCATTTTACTCAAATAAATTTCAAAACACAAAACATTAATCAGAACATGTTTCTGTGAGAACAAATTTGATTAACTTACTTTGTCAAAAACGGATTCACACAGATGACAATGTGTATCAATCACAGTATGTTTCTAGATAGAAAAATAATTGGAAAATATTTTCAAACATTTGATTTTTCCAGTCTTAAAAATTTATTTATTTTTATTTCTTAAATTTTAATAAATGTCATTTTTACTTACACCATGTACGGCAGTCATTTCTTTATGAAGAATAATGATAAAATTAACAATTGAAAATGTAACGCCATGCCTAAAAAGATGATTAATGATATTGACCAATCAAAATTCACATGTTATTGATGAACCAGTTAAAATGTAGTGAGTGTTTTTCCTTTCAGTTTGAATTTGGACAAATGAAAAAAAAAAGAGGAGACAAATATTTAGACATATTTCGAGGAAAAAACCATCATTTGCTCACCTTACAAAACGTTATATAATAATTATTGCAATTCTGCTTGAGTGTAACTTGCTTGCTATTCAACCTCACTTTTTTATAGTATAAGAAACACTTGTTAGAATAATAATAATAATAATCATTACAGAATTCATGCCGATGTACAAGTATAGCCAAGGTGAGATAGAAATAAATGTTTAATGTAGGCGGATAAATAATGTCATGTTATAGTGTTTAAAGTTTTATCCCTACCGTAGCTGTTACCTTCACGTGGTGGTCGGGCTTGCCTATCGTGATCACCCATCCGAGCTATATTGACTGGAACATACGGCTCTGAAGGCTCTAGCATGCCAAGCAGGTCGATTGGAGAAGGATGAGACTAAAAGCAGCTACCCAATGTGTGAGGGCGAAGTCGTATTGCTGACTGAAGAAGGGTGTGACAGCAGTAAGGTGTTTCTCTCGGAAAACCAGCATCTGCAGCGATACTGCCTTCTCACAAGGAAGGAAGGGGTTAGAAAAGGTCTACCACAAAAATGTCACCCTACCTCACAGATTTACGTCTCCGTTGGTAAGGGTATCCACTGAGGGCTTTTATAAAGAGCGGAGCTAATACTCAAAAAACCCTTCATAAAAAGGCCGTGTGTGACCGGCCTCAAGCAGTTGTCCCTTGGACTCTGCGTTCGCGCACTCAGGTCGTTAAGACCAAAACCAATCTATCTTTCTTTTCAAGTCCCTCAAGAAACAACTTTCCACGGTGTGGGCAGCCTGGAAGTGACAACCACCCTCATACCCGTGACTGCCTGTTTAAAGTTATATAGTTCGGAATAATGTTTAAACAGTACATTTTTCACATTTAAAGCATCACTCGGGAACTATTCATTCTTTGTATTTAGATATCCTGTTGTTATATGAACGTTGTATTGACTGTCATTTCTAGTGCCATAATGATACGTCAGTCAGGTCTATCACAATTCAAATGTCAGATTATTTTATGACTTGATGTTTGGGTTAGATACAACTGAAATTAGTTCGAGTCAAGGATAACTAAGAACATGTCTACCAACCATATACGTTCGGGTCTCGAGTCTTGTTATAATAATAATAATAATAATAATAATAATAATAATAATAATAATAATAATAATAATAATAATAATAATAATAATAGAAGTAAGGACAGGATAGTCCATATGAAATAATTATATTTGCTGGCGATTTCATGGTATAGAAAGAATACCGAAATTGGTCGAAAGGTTCAGAGCAGCAGCGGCAACAGCAGCAAGATGGTGACCGGACGGAAGTAAATTCTGATACAAAATTACAAATAAACAAAATGTTCGATGAAACGTTCACTGGTACAGTTGATTTTAATAATGAGTGTTTCTAACTAGTCAATCGTAATTTCTTCGTAAAAATGAAATTACTAACGAGTGTCACTCAGGAACTATTCATTCTTTGTAATGCGACAACCTGTTGTTGTATGAGCGTTGTATTTACTGTCGTTTGCAGTGACATAACGTAAGGTAAAACGATAGCAATAATCACAACGACATGTACGTCAGATCTATCACAATTCAAATGCAAAATGTTTTATGATTTGGTGGTCAAGTTAAATACTTCAAGGTACAAAATATCTACAATCATGGATGCTCAACAAGTAGGCCCACTAATCAATCAATTCAACATCTATGGTTCCTGGAATCTTACTTGCGTAATGGAATATCATTACAACTGTTAGTATATTCATCCAATATCCTAAGAGAATTATTGGTCAATTCCTATTGGTTCATTCCTACTGGTAAATTTTATGGTCGTTCTAGATATCAGTGTCACGTACTACAATGTTGTTTCTTACTGGTCGTCTTAAACGTCAATGTCACAGACTTCGATGCTGTTTCCTATTCCACCTAAATGTATAAATACGCATTATCTCTAACGTTTTATGACCAGGACCAGGATCTGGTCCCGGATCCCGATTTTCTCCTGGATTCGGACCTCGTACTTTCTGTATGCTCGTAGAATACAGGTTCTACTTCATATCAAGTCTTCTTATTTTTACTCAATATGGAGGGTTGGGACAATCGGATAAGAATAGCAAGTAGTGTCGCCAGATCCTCGATTCTCGCTCTCGTGTTTCCAACTAGGTAAACTCGTAATAGTTCAAGCATATCAAAATGACGTGTTTACGTGCAGGAGTAACAACACTTGCGGCATTTTCTAAGGAATAGTAGGCATTGATGAAGCGAATAAAAGATCAGAGTAATTATACTTCGCGCATAGATTGTAGCAAATTATTACAGAGTTTCGAAAGTTTACTAGTAAAATAATTAATCTAAAGAGAAGGCTTAGAAGGAAACAGTGTCACCAGTTTCTGCGTATCAAATAGCTTCATTTAATTCAACGTAGCTCAGTGGTGCTCAACATGGACGTTTAAGCTTAACACTCCCTAATGTGGATAGATCTGCTTTTGTAATCATTTACTGAACCTAGAATGAAGCACAAATGGTAAGTTTTTATGGAAATTACTTACAGTAGAGGCACATCGATGTAGTTCAAACAGGCAACAGTACCATAAGACATCCATAAATGTTAGGTCAGTTTGAGAGGACAATATGAATTTTAGCTGAATAGAGAAGGTTACACACTTAGGGATTTTGAAATCTGTCATCTCACGTATATTTGACCTTATACCCCGATTCTAATAACGCTTGGATTATTATGCAACTTCTTTTAGACATTGAAACAACACCGTTCTATCTACAAATTATTATTACTAACATATTTATTACCTTGAACATTTTATTAATCCTGACTATATTACGCAACACACATTGCGGAAAGCACCTAACTGCGTCACGAGACAAGCCCTCACATGGAACCCTCAAGGCAAAAGGAAAAGAGGAAGGCCAAAGAACACATTACGCCGAGAAACAGAGAAAGATATGAGAGGAATGAACAAGCACTGGACAGAACTGGAGAGGAAAGCCCAGGACAGAGTTGGTTGGATTGAACTGGTGGGTGGCCTACGCTCCATTGGAGGTAACAGGCGTAAGTAAGTAAGTAAGTAATATTACGCAACACCACATTGTTTTCATTTTATATTCCATTTGAATAAGTTTGACTATTATTCATAATTTTGTGGACCGACACGTGAAAGCTTACTGATAAATACAACCACTAAACATCTCCAGAAAAAAATGTTCTTCATTGAATTCTCTTTATTTCTATTCAATGACACAATGAGTTATTTGAAATAATTAAAATCAGTGCTATAATAATCTGTTATGCTCGCCAATTGATATGCTTGAAACTAATACGAGTTCACCTTAAACGGTAAACAAAAGCAAAGACACAATAGGCTACTCTAATCCAAGAGTCCCAACTCCCCACTAAGTAGCGGATTAAGTCTTGATATGGAGTAGAAAGTGTATTCTGAAAGCACCCAGAAAATATGAGGTCCTGGAGCACACTAATCGAGTTTATTTATACATCATAGAAACGTCCTTGGGAGAGCCACAAAAATGGCGTGCTAAAATAACACAATAATCAATGACAGTCAAGGATTCCCCAGGTGGGAAACGTAATCTCAAGGTCGACTTATCAGCCGATATGCGAAAGCATAAAGCCCAAAATTAGGACCTTTACCAAGTGAGTTCTACAGACATAACATCAATAACATCAATCATGATGATAAGTTAGGAATTTTCTAGGTATGAAAAGTTATAGATGGTCAATAAATTTGAACTTGTAATATGAATCAAAATGAAATTCAAGTTAAAAACGAAATTCGCATCTATATTGTACAGCCAAGAATACCATAATATTTCAAACTGCTTAATTCGACCTAGAAGTGTAATCAGACCTTAAGGAACATTTATTCACTTAGAATATGATAAGTGGTAATAAGAAAGTCAGGAATGACACTCTTCATTTCTAACCGCTTCTTAGGTCAAAAATGGCAACAGGCACTGAAGTATGAAAATAACCTTTACTTTCAAGGGAAAATTTTATATAGATAAAACAGTATTACTTATAAACACATATAAGTAGCCTCGATAATTTGAACGTGACAAAAAATGTACTGAAATCAGTGGTAAACTTGGTATCAAGGTATAATTCAATATTTAGAAGTCTCGGAGTAGTTTCTATTGGACAAAGTATGTGTACAACATTCTCTCAGCTTACAAAGACTTTTTCCTAGAATTCCCAATGGCTGTAAAAAACCATAAAATGTTATCAAATGCCGATAAAACTGAAGTTATTTCAACATATATTCTAAACGAATGTATCCTAGATGTGTAATTAGACTTTCCATTTGTTATATTTATTGTTAGAGAAACTAAAATAGGAGAACGATATTGAACCATTGACAAGATGATCCTCTGATGAAAGTTAAAGTTTTTGCATATGCACTCTTAGAGATTAAGTTTAGAATTGAGTTCAAGTTAATACTATTCAAAACCCTAAATAGTCTTATGGATGAATGAGTTTCATGCACCGATTCCAGTGATGCTATCTAAAATTCGATGTGGCGCTCCTCATTCTTTAGTTGTACCATATTACTAATAAAATTAAAAATGAATATATTCGCTGCTGGTACGAGTACAGGTATGGGGGCAGTTGTCACTTCCCGGGTACCCACACCGTGGAAGGATGTTTCTCGAGGGACCTGAAAACGAAGGTAGATTAGTATCGGTCTGGGAGCGTGACCGCAGAACTCAAGCGACAGTAGCTTGAAGCCGGTCGTGCAAGACCTTTTTATTAAAGATTTTTCGAGTATTAGCTCCGCTCTTTTTAAAAACCCTTACCAACCGTGACGGAAATCCGTGAGTTAAGGTAAAGTATCACATTTATAGGTTCGACCTTTTCTAACCCTTCCTTCCTTGTGAGAAGGCAGTATCGCTGCAGATGCTGGTTGTCCGAAGAAAACAACTTACTGCTGTCACACCCCTCCATCACAGTCAGCAGTACGACTTCGCCCTCACACATTGGGTAGCTGCTTGTAGTCTCTCTGTCCTCCAATCTACCTGCCTGGAATGGATGAACCTTCAGGAACATATGTTCCAGCCAATAAAGCTCGATTGCGTGATCACGATAGGCAAGCCCGACGGTAGCAGCTAGGGTAGGAATATATTCACTGCGTACTTCAGTGTTTCTTCTTTATGACCGGAGTAGAACAGCATCCCTCCTAAAGCTAGTATTTTTTTCCAACCGGCATCCACTGCGCTTCACTGACTCATAGTACCACCAGTTTGTATCTATTTATCTCTTCAGAAACTTGAATAGTTCTCCCAGTCTCCCACAATGTACGAACGTTGCATCCAATTATATTAATGGTTGCTCTGGTTGCGAGAACGGCGTCGGCCTCATGACCTCTGAAGAAACTCGGCTTACATCAAGAGACGTCATAAATCCTCTTAATGAAGACCTTCAGACTTCCAGGTCAGAATGCAAATTGTTTTTTCTTGTTAACCTTTTCGTAGAAAGTTAGTTTTCTACAGGATGGGATGGCTAACCCTCCTCCTTTATCTGGACTTCAGATCGTCAGTAACTTCAAAAGTGGTTTACAAAGTAAAAAGCAAAATCCTCCTATACAACATCATGCACTAACCAAAGCAGTAAAAACCTACTGTTGAAGATAACAAACCAGATTTAAGTTGAGGGAGAAATTAGTAAAAAGCTGTGGAGGTGGATTGAATGCACACTAAAGGAAACACCCAACTGCGTCACAAGACGTGCACTGATTTGGAAGCTCCAAGGCCAAAGGAGGAGAAGAAGGCCAAAAGACAAATTACGACGAGAGGTGGAGATAGGTATGAAAAGAATGAACAACGATTTGACACAACTCGAAAAGGAGGACCAGGATAGTGTAGGTTGGAGAACGCTGGTTGGCAGTCTGTGCTCCATTAAGGGTAACAGACGTAGGTAAGTATGTTGAATGATCCATAATGGTCAGTAGGAAGTAGTGAAACTATAGTTTGTCCTAATTGTTACCAACAGTACTAACAACTTTGTTGTCAAAGTATCACTATGAAACAAATAAGCTTACAGATGGATCGTTAGGTATAACTAAATCTTCGAGAAACAGTAAATGTATCATAAGACTGAAAATGAGTTGATGACTTTTTCCGGAATAATCGAACGTGCCTATTCATCATTATGATGTTAGCAAGTTTCTTCACATCACAGATACTTTGTCTACATAACTATTTACAACAGGAAGTCAATTAATCATGCCATAATATCAAGTCAAATTATATAATTGATCTGAAGCAAAATATGTCTACATGATAGTGTTGTTCACTTACAAATAAAATTGATCTTCTAGTGTAGAGTAGTATACTAATCTTTTGAGCCCAAACCTTTGAACAAACTAATCATACACATACTTTGACGTTGTGTGCATTTGCACTGCTTACTATCACATAACCAACTTATTCTTGTCAATTAGTCATGCTCTCATCAAATAGAATCGACCCATTCGTATTCACTTCCTCGTTGTTATCCGTCTGCTTACGTGTATATATGAGATAAATTCACCTAACCAAACTCCTCTTAGGATTATTGTCGTTGCCTCTGTTTCACAAACATGGTTCTCCTAGGGGTATCAGGCCATCAAAATCTATTGGTCATTAAAAGGGAGTTGTTTCACTTTTAGCATTTTGTGAATAATGAACACACATTTTTCAAGCTACTCGTTTAATTAATCTTGTCCGTTTAAAATAGCGCCTTAAATTAGTGTGTATTTTTGCTAACAGTTGATTGTATTATATTAGGCAAAAGTTGAAGATAATTATAGATAGATTTTCTGAAATCTTTATCATTTTCAAACAAATTCAGAATCATATTAAACATCGATACCAAGGTACTAGATGTTGTGAAAATAATGTTAATTATCAACATTCTGTCCGGCTAATTGCTCCAAATGTTAAAAGATGATGAAAGGAAATAGGTATATTGATTTAAAATCTAAATTCCAATCTGATAACTAGTTGAGACATACTACTGAAAAAATATACGTGCAGGCAGATACGTTTTAATCAAGTATTCAAATGAACATAGTAACGAAACATTCTGTCCGCCAGAATAACAGTAAATCACAAAGTTATTCTTTATTGGAACCATGAATCGATCAATGTTAGACCACCATTAGAAACCTTGAAACACTGGAAGGCCGTTTCGTCCTGTTATGGGACCCCTCAGCAGTGCGTATCCACGACTCCTGCACCCCGCAGGATTCGAACCTAGGACCTTCGGTATTGTAGACGAACGCCTAACCATCGGACCACTGAGCCGGTATCTAGCGGTGTTAATGTCTAACTTGATCAATTCACGGAGTTGCGCAACCTCATGGTGCAGGAGTCGTGGATGCGCATTGCTGAGGAGTCTCATGACAGGACGAAACGGCCGTCCAATGGTTCAAGGTTTCTAATGGTGGTCTAACATTGATCGATTCATGGTTTCAATAAAACTTAACAATCTTCACAACCCCGTAATACAAAGTTATTCCATTCCGACTATGGTTAAACTTTTTCTTGATATAATTATGAGAAGTAGGGATAGGCTTTTATGGACCATCCGGGAATTCTATACAGGGTACCAAAACTTTAATAACACTGAACACTGATTGACCTCGTCTGAAGTATCACTACAGATCATGTAATTCAGAATGCCCCAACAGCTCACGTTCATAATACCATGTTGGAATGAACACAAAACTTCCAGTTCATGTGGTAGATGCCTAACCACTGAATTACTAACCGGATAGTAGATGAACACTGACACAAAATTGTAAACTAGTACGAAATAGCTTACCAAACCTCATTAGTACCTTAACTGAAACTTTTTCTATGACGAATACTATCTACAAATTAAAATAATATTTACAATATCACTTCATACATAATGTGTAGTGTGTCAATTTCGACGTGTTGCTAATCTTCGTTATTAGCTCATCCAGACAATCGTTACTCAATAACGTCCGACGGTTTATAAATCAAAAAGTGAACACAAAGTTTCGAATACGTTTATTTGGGACACACCACAAAGCGAAGCGGAGAAGCAACGAATAAAACGACTGAAGTGACTTGAATTGGAGAAGGCTGTTGAGCCAACTCTAAGAGACAGGGCATGACTAAGAATTTATAGTCAGACAAATATAAGACAGACATGTGATCAACGAGATAGGCATGTACACACATGAATGAAAGCGACGAATAGTCGACAAGGTCAAATGACAAGTGAGACACGTCATGTGAGCTCATACATACCAGACAACAATATAAGAACGAATGGTACATATAAATTGTTGCAATACAAATGGCTTGGTTAAATAAATTAATCGAATGGGCTTAAACAAATTAGATGTAAGCGAACTGGAATATGTGTGGAGGCACTACATATGAACGATATTTCACCATAAGTTCTCTAAATTTGTCTGTCTGAAATCATTATACACATAAATAAAAATCGTTTTGTTGACTGTTGTAAATTTCGTGACAATTAGAAATGCTCATCACTAGTGTTACGTGATACAAATAAAAACTTCTCTTTAACACAAAATTCATATTTTATCAAGTTGAAAATATTTTGTATTTTTTTCCAATAATCAATATCTGCTACTCTTCATCAATCATGAAGGTTGTCTACTGAATCAGCTAGAACAACTGCTTCTACGGTTACATGACGAAGGGATAGATTTACAGTTTAATCAGCGTCCATTTGTTTAAAAACAAAAGAGAAATATACCGGGAATGCAGTCTCATTGAAATGAAGAACTGACCAATGTCAGATTACAATTGAAAATCTAAAAGAACTGGACGGCGATTTGGTCCTAGTATGAGATTCCTCAGCAGTGCTATCACACAAGCAAGAATTAAATCCATGACTTTCAGTGTCGCACATGAATGCCTAACTTCTTGACCAGTGAGCGGGCTTTTAACGGTGTTAATGTTTAACTTCAAGCAATCCACGATAGTATGCGACCGCCAAACATTGTCTTTAGCGGGTAATTGCCTCACATCCGACAAGGTTGAACTCCACTAGTCACCATTTATCACTAGAACTTTGAAAATTCCCTCTCGGAGCCAGTCATTGATTAGCAAATGATAATCCTTAGTATAAGGGTTGTGAATATTGTAAAGTGGATTGACTGAAGCTACATACTAATACCGTTGGGTGCCGTTTCAATAGTCTGGAGGTTGAATGTCCGCGCGCGAGACCGAAGTTCCTGGGTATTAGTCCCGTGTGCAAGATTCTGGACTTATACTATCGAGGAATCATGTACTATGACGAAACGACCTTGCAGTGCCCCAAAGTTTTTAGTAGTGGCCTAACATATATCCAGTTCATAACTTTAATGAAACTTAACCCTCACGCTGAAAAATTGCAGTATTCCCTTGTGAGTTTTCTTATACTAGGCATTGCAACAAGTCGCAAGCTTTTTACAAAACCGTGTTAGTGCACAAAGTTAGTTTTCATATATATTCAATACAAATAAATCTAAACTTGAAGGTTATTAGAATATTTGCATAGTTGAGAAATAAGTGACCCAAAACATTTCAATTGGTTTCCAATAAAATCAGCTTTATTATCATTAGGAATCTTTGATGGGATTTCACTGCACCAATATAAAGTTTAGCGTCAAACCACCACCTCAGATCGGATTATGGAACCTGATTTACTCTGTGTTTGTTCGAGTCCGCTGCCAGTGATATACACTTCCGATGTATGTGCCCAAACCAGGTACTTGAGTGAGAAAACCAAATATATGTATGAAGATTTTATTACTTAGGCTGAATCAAGTATATACACAACTTATTTCATAAAACAAAAACATGTATTTCTCCCCCAGTTGACAATCAAATCCAATTTTCAACCAATAAATTAAGGCCCAATCTTGGTCAATCACATGAACCAGTCAGCCAGCCTATCAATGAATAATTCGTTTAATTGTCTTTATTGTTAACATTGTTAGATTTCTTCGATTTTGAAAGGAATTTAGCATGTAAACGACGCCATAATTGTTGTAGATCAACTAATATACTTAAATATACAATATAAGCAATAGAACGATACCATTTACTATGAAGAGAAGTAAAAATATAGAGAAAGAATATGAATGGGTTAGTTAAATATATATATATATATATATACAATAAATATATCACTATTAAACACAGCATCAAAAAAAACACACCTACTGTACGAGAGAATAAATCAGATTGTGGATGAGGAATAAATTACGGAACAACGCTGGAGGTGGGTAGTAGTACTCATGTTGAGGAAAGCACTCAACTATGTCACGAGGAAAAACCTAACTTGGATTTCTCACTGTCAACGGAAAAGATGAAGATCAAAGAACACATTGGGTCGAGAATTAGAGGTACATATGAAAAGAATGAATAGCAATTGCGTATAACTGGTGAGTAGATTTGAAGACAGAGTGTGCTGGAGAATTCTAGCAAGCGGTCTATTCTCCAAATAAGGGTATCAGGCGTAATCTAAAAAAATATATTTATATCGAAAAGGCTGTGGAAACAGCAGTGATATTTTCTAGTAAGGTAAAATATATGGCTAGGATGAAGCCGTGGATTTCAATAACATCCACCGAACTGATGGATGTTCTAAAACTCATCCCACCTGGCTCCGAGTTCGATGAGGAGCGCACAGGCACAGGCTGATAAAAAGCCTACGCAATAATCACGAACTGTGGTGGGTAGCGAAAGCAAGGAAGATGGAAAAGGCAACGGCAGACTACTGTTCAGACTCATTAAGGAAACTGATATTAGGAATCCGACGAAAGTTATCATTCACAAGATACAGATGTTAATTAACAGTTGCCTTCACAAGATACTCTTCATCCATTGACCAGATATTATCAGCAACAACCAAATGTGGTGGAGAACAAACCGGATTCCAGTTGAGGAAGATATTAGGAAAAAGCGGTGTAGGACTTGCATTGAGGAAAGCATCCAACTGCATAATAAGGTGAGCCCTCACTTGGAATCTGTTAGGATATTCATCCAATATCCTAAGAGAATTATAGATCAATTCCTATTGGTTAATTCCCACTGGTCAATTTAATGATAGTCCTAGATATCAATGTCACGTGCTCCAATGTTGTTTCTTATTGGTCGTCTTAACTGTCAATGTCACAGATTTGGATGCTGTTTTCTATTCAACCTAAATGTAAAAATACGCATTAACTGTAATATTCTATGACCAGGACCCGGTCACGGATCCCTAGTCCGAGATCCTGATCCTCTCCTGGACTCGGACCTCGTACTTTCTGAATGCTTGTAGAATACAGGTACTATAGGGGGTGTAGCATGTCGTGTCGCGGGATCCTTAATTCTCGCTCTCGTGTTTCCGATTAGGTAAACTCGTAATAGTTCAACCATATCAAAATGACGTGTTTACGTGCCGGCGTAACAGAATCCTTAAAACCAAAACAAAAGAGGAATACCGAAGCACACATTACACCGAGAACTGGTCAGTCAGTCAGTCAGATGCAACGTAGAACTTTGTACATAAGTACATCAGTTCATGTTGCCATACCACATCAGCACAGAGAAGTAATCGTCAATTCAAATCCCATAATAGTAGAAGAGGTAGTAAGGGTATTAGAAGTAATCGGAGAGGTTAGGATTAGAAGATATTATTCAAGAAGTATCATTCAGGGAGAAAAGTTTCGAAAGTCGAAACTAGAGGGGTTGAAGAATCCAGAAGATCAGGATTTGAGAGAACACAAAGAATAAATGCACCGGCGCCATTGCGAACGATTTTGAGCCATGTCACTCAAGGTCTCTAACCATCGATTACTATCATCTCGCGGACCCCAACCAGGTAGTCGACAATTACCGACATGGCTAAGTCCACTCGTCAATGACTTCATGGATTTCTGTCATGTTTTGGTCTGGCCGCCCCTAGCTTTCTTCCAACCTATTCTTACACTACAAAACAAGGCTCGACGAGGCAGTCGGTGGTTGGGCATACGCAACACATGTCCCAACCACTCCAACTGATGAAGTTTCTGTGGTTGATGAAGATGAGGATGCTGATGATGCTGGTGTAGGTGTTGATGGTGATTATGACGCGGTTGTTGAGGATGATGATGTTGATGAAGATGGCTAGTATTTGTGAAATGATTATGTTGGTTAATTGGTGAATTTCCATCAGAATAGATAAGATTATTTCTTGTCGGTGAAGTTTGCAATAATGGAAGCATAGCACAATTTGGATCATATAATGTTGGTTGAATTGATGGTACTGAATTGTGTTGATCAGGATTAGTAGTAGAAGATGGTGTTGTTGGACTAAGATTTGTACTTATATGTTGTAACTGAGTGGAATTGACATCAGTAGGTGATAAATTAGTGAAATTCATTACACCTGTTTGAGGTGTAATAGATGAATAATTATGTAATACAGAATGTGGTTGATTAGTTGTGATCATTGGTGATTTCATTTGTTGTGATTGTGAATGTCTCATCTGGGCTGGAAGTACATTTTGTTGTTGTGATGATATTAACGGTGAAGAATGAAGTGGTGAAGCGACTGTGGGCAATGAGCATGGTGTTGTTGGAGGTAGATGATAACTTGCTTGTTTCGGTGGACTTGGACCAGAATTGAGCTGATTTTGTTGTAATGCATTGTCGGACTCGGCACGTTTACGTGCACGATTTGCTTCAATTAGACGACGTTTAGCTAAACGTTTTTCTTCATCCAAAACCACTTGAAAAATAAAAAAAAAAGAATTAAGAAGTATATCTATGAGTGAGTATTTCATTTTCAAATGAATTTATTTTTGGGGAAACTTGAATCTATATGTGATATAAACTAGCTAAGTGCAAAAAGTTACTTCAGGGATTGGTTTGCATCAACGCTTTCACTAGTGATATGGAGTGAAGTAGTTAAATTCATCGACCACTTCATTTGGCTTGGTAGTTTTATCAGCCTTGATGGATTTGTGTCTAGCACACATTTAGGACTTCCGGTTAGCTTTCACCAGACTATATAACTAGTGACATAGGCGAGATATGTGTCTACTAACTAAATGACAACTCTAATGCTTAGCAGTTTGCTTTAATCTTCTTTGTGGCTGTAAAACAGTCTTTAAAAATAGAGGATAAGAACGGGTTGTTAAAATTCAATCGTAGTTGCCTTAAAAGAGTTCCTTGTAGGTTTTGAGATGATCAGGTTACGAATTTAGATGCTAGATGTGGAGTACAACGTAGTGATGACGATTCACTTGAAGAAGAGGTATTGAGTCTATGTTAACCGACGCGGTTGGGATATGCACTGTATATACCCATCTACCGACTACCTCAGCATGTGATGAAGTACAACGTAGCAATAGGTTGGAAGAAGGCTAATGGAGACATGATATCAGTCAGTGAAGATATTTTCCTGCGAATTGAAATATGTATGTATGTGCATATTGTTTCGTCGGAGTCCACAGGATTATCAAAACTCTGGGATTTGACCTAATAATTGCATGTTACTGTACTAATAGTATATGGGGGTCCTCGAGATGATAATATTGATGGTTAGAGACCCTGAATGACATGGCTCAAAACCGTTTGCAGTGGTGCTGCTGCGTTTATTCTTTGTGTTCTCTCAAATCTTAATCTTCTGGATTCTTCAATACCTCTAGTTTTGTCTTTCTAAACTTATCTCACTGAATCATATTTCTTGAATAATATCTTCTAATCCTAACCTCTCCGATTACTACTAATACCTTTACTATCTCTACTACTATTGGATTTGAATTGACAATTACATCTCTGTGCTAATGTGGTATGGCAACATGAACTGATGTACTTAATTACGAAGTTCTACGTTGCATCTAACTGACTGAATGGTATATGGCATCTTGAATCAATGTATAAAGATGCCTGGTTTTAAGTTACATCAAAATTAGTGACTGAAGTATGTACTTATTCAGTAAGTTTTATATTTTTTTAACACCATCAACTCAGTCACTCAGTACGTACATAAGTTCAGGTTGATCAAAAGCTTTTATCAGTGTTGTCAGTTTACAAAGGCAATATGATTACTTGTCGAATGTAAAGTAGTATAAGTCTTTAATTGGAATTTCATGACATTTCATTAGTGATTTAACATAATTACATTCACTGATCTCAATCACACAATTAAAATAATAATTGATTCAACAAAAGAGTACAAAATCATTATTTTTATTTAAACAAAACACACGATGTTCAACTTACAATCTTTTGCCATACCACCTTTGATACATCGATCAAAACGACACTTTTGACAACTGTTTCGATTTTGTTTATCAGACACAGAACAACGTCCATTGTATTTACAAGTGTAAACTAATTTCTTCTGCACTGAACGTCGAAAAAATCCTTTACATCCTTCACATGTCATAGCACGATAATGAAATCCAGTTGCATTGTCACCGCATACAACACATGGTTCAGGACCATTGGCTGGATCCATATAACTTGGAATGTATGGATCTTCTGTTTAGTTAAAAATAAAATAAAAATGATTCATCAATAAACATGAATAAACATCTCATAATTAATTTGTTAATAGTATATTGCATGTTATACCAGTGAGCGAACTTTGAATAATTTTAATGTTTAGTTTGGAAATGTTGTGGGAACTTCTACCGGGTAATAATAATCAGAAACAATAATCTTCATAATTCTAATTGAAAAATCATTAATTGTGCTTACTAATGACTAGTTTCGTGAAGAAATTCTCGAAGTTCTAGTGAGGAGACGTAACCAGTGGAGTTCACCTCTGTCGGGTGTAGACAGTAACTACCAAAGACAAATGAGTGAGGTCACACAAAATTCCTAGATCAATAATCAGAATTAGACATTAATGTCGTTGGGTGCCTGGTCAGTGGTTCGATGGTTAGGAGTTCGTGCGCAAGATCGAAGGTCCCGGGTTCGAATCCTGTGAGGGGCAGGATGCGCACTACTGATGAATCCCATACCAGGACTAAACGGCCGTCCAGTGCTTTCAGATTTCTAATGGTAGTCTAAGAATGATTAATTGATGATTTCAATTATGTAAAATCAAAATTATCGATGAATGTGTAGCTCTTAATGATCAATTCTATATTAAAATCTTGGCAGAAATAGTATTTTCGTTACCGATGAAGAGAAGGTCAGCAGACTGGGTTGAATTTAATCTTGTCTACACTTAATGCAAACAACTGCCCAAAAGACATGTTAGGTGTGAGTTAGTCAGTCATCTACAACGAGGACTTCATAAGTACATACATCATTTCAAGTTCCCATACCACATTAACACAAAGAGAACGAATTTTTAAGCCAAATGTCACAGTAGTGGAGGTTGTAGTAGTATTAACGATAATGGAAAAGATTATGAATGGAAAATACGATTCCAGATATATATCCTAGTGAAATAAATTTAAGAGGAGGAATTCAAAAGACTAGAATTTGGGAGGAGACAAAGAATTAAATGCACCTACACTATTGCAAACGATTTTGGGCCATATTATTCAGTGTTTAACTATCGGTTACGATAATCTTGCAGAGTGCAATCAGGTAGTCTACACCGACTAACACTACTCAGTTCACTTGTGAGTAAATTCATGTATTTGTGTCATGTTTTTGTTTGGCTACCCCTAGTTTTTTTCAGCCTACCCCCTACACCAGGCATCACCGCTCGTCGAAAAACATGCAAACAACGGAGTGTGAGACTGAACGATCACCAAAAAATCTTAAAACATCTTCCTCAAGCCTCGGTTGACTTTGAGAAACTTGAGCATAAGTCGGCATTAGTGATACATTCATTAGAAACAGGACATAAGAATAACTTTCAAAGGATTGTAGTGACCGCACATTCACGAAGAAAACGCGACTGTTTGATTAGAACTTACTTACTTACTTACTTTCGCCTGTTACCCCCAATGGAGCATAGGCCGCCCACCAGTTTTCTCCAACCAACTCTGTCCTGGGCTTCCCTCTCCAGTTCTGTCCACTGTTTGTTCATTCCTCTCATATCTTTCTCTATTTCTCGGCGTAATGTATTCTTTGGCCTTCCTCTTTTCCTTTTGCCTTGAGGGTTCCATGTGAGGGCTTGTCTAGTGACGCAGTTGGGTGCTTTTCGTAGTGTATGTCCTATCCACTTCCACCGCTTCTTCCTGATTTCCTCCTCCACTGGAATCTGACTTGTTCTCTCCCACAGTTCGTTGTTGCTGATGGTGTCTGGCCAACGAATACGAAGTATTTTGCGTAGACAGCTGTTAATAAACACTTGTATCTTCTGAATGATGGCTTTGGTAGTTCTCCATGTCTCCGCTCCATACAGTAGAACTGTCTTGACATTTGTATTGAAAATCCTGATTTTGATTTTGTTTGAAAGTTGTTTGGAGTTCCAGATATTTTTCAACTGTAGAAATGCAGCCCTCGCTTTGCCAATCCGCGTCCTCACATCTGCGTCCGATCCACCTTTCTCGTCGATGATGCTGCCAAGATATGTAAAGGTGTTAACATCCTCCAAGGTATCTCCATCAAGCGTGATTCGGTTGGTGCATGTTGTGTTGCATCGGAGAATTTTGCTTTTTCCTTTATGTATGTTGAGACCTACTGCTGCAGAGGCTGCTGCTACACTGGTCGTCTTCTCTTGCATTTGTTGTTGAGTGTGCGATAGAAGAGCCAGGTCATCTGCGAAGTCCAGATCGTCCAGCTGCGTCCTAACTGTCCAGTTGATACCGTGCTTCCCTCCAGATGTTGACGTCTTCATAATCCAGTCGATGACCAGGAGAAAGAGAAAGGGTGAGAGTAAGCAACCTTGCCTCACACCGGTCTTCACCTCAAAAGAGTCTGTCAGCTGACCTCCGTGCACGATTTTGCAGTTGAATCCATCATAAGAGTTCCGTATGATGTTGACTATTTTCTCAGGCACACCGTAGTGTCGAAGAAGCCTCCACAGTGTTTTCCTATCCACGCTATCGAATGCTTTCTCGTAGTCGATGAAGTTGATGTAGAAAGGTGAGTTCCATTCAATTGATTGTTCCACAATGATCCGTAATGTAGCAATTTGGTCAGTACATGATCGATCCTTACGAAATCCGGCCTGTTGATCTCGAAGTTGGGCGTCTACGAAGTCCTTCATTCTGTTTAACAATACCCTGTTGAAGACTTTGCCTGGTATTGAAAGAAGAGTGATGCCTGTGTAGTTCTCACACTTGCTGAGATCGCCTTTCTTTGGTATTTTGATCAGGTATCCTTCTTTCCAATCTGATGGTACTTGTTCCTCATCCCAAATCTTCTTAAAGAGAATGTGAAATATTTTCGCAGTTGCTTCCACATCTGCTTTCATTGCCTCTGCTGGAATGTTGTCTGGTCCTGCTGCTTTGCCGCTCTTGATTTGTCTGATTGCTATACTGATCTCCTCAATCGTAGGTGCGCCAATATTAATTGGGAGGTCCTTGGATGCTGCTTCGATGTTTGGTGTGTTCAGTGGAGCTGGTCGATTCAGAAGTTCCTGAAAGTGCTCTACCCACCTATTTCGCTGTTCGTCAGTGTTGCTGATTATTTTCCCTTCCTTGCTTTTCACTGGTCGTTCTGGTTTACGATAGTTTCCAGCGAGCTTCTTTGTTGTTTCGTACAATTGTCTCAAGTTTCCTTCTGTTGCAGCCTTTTCCGCCGTCATTGCTAGATCTTCCACATATCTTCGTTTGTCAGCTCTGATGCTCTTCTTCACTTCCCTGTTTGCTTCTGTATACTCGGCTTGCGCCTTAACTTTCTCTGCTCTTGTTCGGCTGACATTCACTGATGCCTTCTTGTTCCTCCTTTCTTCAATTTTTGCGAGAGTATCAACAGAGATCCATTCCTTGTGATGGTGCTTCTTGCGACCAAGGACCTCCTGACATGTTGAAGTGATTGCCTCCTTAATCCCTTTCCAATTGTTCTCCAATGTTGCTTCCTCTCCATTGAGTAGATCCTGAAAGGCCTGGAACCTATTGGTGAGGGCTATCTTGAATTCGTTGAGTTTTACGGTATCCCGAAGAAAGGCTGTATTAAACTTGTGTGATGTTGTCTGCCCCGTTGTCCAGTGCTTCTTTAGCTTCAATCTCATTTTGGCGATCAGCAAATGGTGATCTGAAGCTATATCAGCTCCTCTCTTGGTTCTCACATCCTCGATGGTCCTGCTGAACTTTTTGTTGATACAGATATGGTCAATCTGGTTTTGAGTAGTGTGGTCCGGTGAAATCCATGTAGCTTTGTGTATGCGTTTGTGCGGGAATATTGTGCCACCGATGACCAGTTTGTTGAAGGCACATAGGTTTGCAAATCTCTCACTGTTTTCGTTCCTTTCTCCCAGTCCATGTCGTCCCATGATGTCTTCATATCCAGTGTTGTCCATTCCAACCTTGGCATTCAGGTCTCCCATAAGAATCGTCAAATCCTTTGGTGAACATTTATCGACGATTGACTGCAGCCTTTCGTAGAATTGATCTTTAACGTCGTCATTGTAGTAATTGGTAGGTGCATAACATTGGATGACGTTCATTGTAATGTCCTCTTTCTTTGTTTTGAAGGATGCTTTAATGATCCTCGGCCCATGAGATTCCCATCCTATCAGTGCCTTTTGTGCATGTTTGGACAGCATCAGTGCAACTCCTTGTGTATGTGAAGCGTTTTCCTCTTCATGACCAGAGTATAACAGCAGTTCCCCTGAAGCAAGTCTCAGTTGTCCTACCTGTGTCCAATGTGTTTCACTGATGCCGAGCGCCTCGAGGTTGTATCTTTTCATTTCTGCCGCAACTTGAAATAGTCTTCCAGTCTCCCACAATGTACGAACGTTCCATGTACCTAAAAAAATGGTTGCTCTGGTTGTCAGAAGAGGCATCGGCCCCGTGACTTCCGAGGGGACTCGGCTTTCATCACGAGACGTCATAATTCTTCTTCCAACTCCCAGGGCAGAGTTAAAATGGTTTGAATTATTTTTTCTGGTTAGCGTTTTTTTGGCAAGTTAGATTTCAACGGAATGGGGCCGCCAAACACATGTCCAACCCTCCTCCTTTATCCGGGCTTGGGACCGGCAGTAGCCCCTAAGGTTCTACTGGCGGAGTTTTCATTAACTCTGCTATCTAAAAAAAATTATAATGATATATCGATTTTTTCCGCGTATCATAAAATATTCATCATCTTCAGTGTTTTTTATGATGGTGGAGAAGATTTGTAGTTTAAATGGATGATTAGGGTAGAGTTCCGTCCACTGAGTTAAATGGTGGAGCTTTCATTATTCTTCTGAAGAACATCATCAGCGCCTAGTTCAGGTTCAACCCTCATATTTATATTTATAATAGACTTTAGTTTCAGCTATCTGATACTTCAATTACAATTCCTATCCAAATTACTACTTTGCGGTGTAAGAGTAAGTTGAAACAAACGCTGGGGCGGTCATAGCAAAACATGGCACAAATCCATGAGGTCACTGACAAATGGACAGAGTCATGTTGGTAGATGTAGGCTACCTTGTTTGGGTCCGCGAGACAAAAGTGACAGACGGCTAGGGACTTAGAATGAGATGGTTCAAAATCGTTTGCAATGGCTCAGGTGCATCCATTCGTTGCGTTCTCTGAAATTCTAATCTTCTGAATTCTTCATCACCTTTATTTTTCTATTTCTAAAGTTACGTTACTAAATTATACTTCTTGAGCAATATCTTCGAACACTAAGCTTCTCCATTACCTCTAATACTTATACTAACTCTACTACCATACGATTTGAATTGACAATTCAATCTCTCTGTGTGTTAATATGGTATGGCAACATGAACTGATGTACATACATACAAAGTTCTACATTGTAGCTGACTGACTGACTACTAAGCCAGACTATTATTTCCCGATAATTTACCATTAACACTAGTGAATTTACAATTCCTTGAATGTTGTTGATGAAAAACACCCAAGAGAAAATGTGATAAACGAGAATGAATATCACTTATGGAAATCAATCAAAAAAGTAACTTCCAATTAACCACTAGCACATAACAGAAAAAAAGTTTACTGATTACACTGAGCCTGTTATTCATAAACTGATCCTGATAACAAGACTTTTGTGCGAATAATATTTTAGTTCTTTGATACTGAACTCTAGAAATAAATGTAGTACAATCCATTCTTAATTAGTTGTCATGACATTTAAAGTCTATTTTTAAAGCATGAATACTTCACTTTGTTATCAACCTTCAGTGATGATGTTTAAATCAACATTGTGATTTGCGACCTTTTATTTAATATGCTCACTGAAGACAAGATGCCATTTTCTGATCAGTTTAAAGCTTTGCAAGCATGTAACAACTTGATCAAATAGATCAGTCAGTCAGTTAGTCATTCACTTCGTACGTACCTACATCAGTTCCGGGTACCATACCACATTGGCACATAGTGGTAAATATAGTAGAAGTATTAGCGGTCATGGAGAAGATTAGGAGTCGAAGATATTAGTTAAGAAGTATAATTCAGTAAAATCAGCTTAAAAAGAGAAAGACAAGGATGATGAAGAAATCGGAAGATTAGAATTTGAGAGAAGACAGAGAGTCGAGGTACCTACATCATTGCAAACGATTTTGAGCCATGTCGTTGAAAGTCTCTAAGCATCGATTACTATTGTCTCGCGGACCCCAACCAGGTAGTCTACGTCGACGAACATGACTCAATCCCGTTGTCATTGATTTCATGGATTTGTGACATGTTTTGGTTTGGCTACACATAGCTTTCTTCTAACGCACACCTACATCACAAAACAGAGCTCACCAAGGCAGTCGTTGGTTGGGAATGCATAACGCATACCTAAACCACTTCAACTGATGAAGTTTCAATACTTCATCAATGCGAACCTTGGAAATCGTCAATCACAAGCTCTACTGACATTGTATGATTACTCTTTAATTTTAATTTACTAAATAAGTTGGAAAAAACACTTCATTTATCATTTCATCTATCTATTTCATCATTAAAAATATATGAATACTAACTAACTTTAATTTAATACAAATTTAATACAAACTTGATTACCTACATTTTTAACACTTCTATCCATAATATATATATATATATATATATATATATATATATATATATATAGCTTGAATTTACGGTAACGTACAAAACATGAAATCAATAAAAACAATCTTCTTAACTAATTTTAAAATCCGGTTAACACTAACTTATCAATAATTTTCAGTCTTTACGAATTCGATTTCTGTGTATGACAGATAGCGTTATTAACACGCTATTAAAAGTGACCTAACCAGACACTTTCAGCAACAACCTACTATGGGAGATAACAAACTAGATTCCCAAATTGGGAGAAAAAGTCAGGACGAAGTGCTGGATTGGATACACATTGAGGGAAGTACCCAACTGAGTCACACGACAAGCCCTCAATTAGAACCCTCAAAGTTAAAGGAAAAGAGGAAGATCAAAAAACACATTTCACCCATAAATGTAGATAGACATGAGAAGAATGAACGAAAATTGTACAGAAATGAAGTGGGATAGCTCAGGAAACAGTAGGTTCGAGAATACTTGTCAGCGGCGTATGCACTATTTGGGGTAACAGGTGTAATATAGTAAGTGTCTAGGTAAGTAAAATTGAACCACATGATATTGAGGTTGAAACCAAACAGCTCAATGTTGAATGTCTAAATTCGTCTTAGGTAACTTGACAACCATCCCTACAATAAATATGAGAGCTAGCGTACAAGTTTAGAACTGGTACCTTCATGGATGAAAGTTGTACTTCTGAACCACTAAACGGGCAATCGACAAAAATCAGTGGACATTTAAATTCATTACTAATAAACATGATCACTTTTCATTTTACTCAGATAAATTTCAAAACACAAAACATTAATCAGAACATGTTTCTTTGAGAACAAATTTGATTAACTTACTTTGTCAAAAACGGATTCACACAGATGACAATGTGTATCAATCACAGTATGTTTCTAGATAGAAAAATAATTGGAAAATATTTTCAAACATTTGATTTTTCCAGTCTTAAAAATTTATTTATTTTTATTTCTTAAATTTTAATAAATGTCATTTTTACTTACACCATGTACGGCAGTCATTTCTTTATGAAGAATAATGATAAAATTAACAATTGAAAATGTAACGCCATGCCTAAAAAGATTATTAATGATATTGACCAATCAAAATTCACATGTTATTGATGAACCAATTAAAATGTAGTGAGTGTTTTTTCCTTTCAGTTTGAATTTGGACAAATGAAGGAAAAAAGAGGAGACAAATGTTCAGACATATTTCGAGGAAAAAAAACCACCATTTGCTCAGCTTACAAAATGTTACATAATTATTACATTTCTGCTTGAATGTAACTTGCTTGCTATTCAACCTCACTTTTTTATAGTATCAGAAACACTTGTTAGAATAATAATAATAATCATTACAGAATTCATGCCGATGTACAAGTATAGCCAAGGTGAGATAGAAATAAATGTTTAATGTAGGCGGATAAATAACGTCATGTTATAGTGTTTAAAGTTTTATCCGAACCGTAGCTGCTACCATGACGTGGTGGTCGAGCTGGCGTATCGTGATCACCCAATCCAGCTATATTGGCTGAAACATATGTTCCTGAAGGTTCTACCATGCTAGGCAGGTCGATTGGAGAACGATGAGACTGAAAGCAGCTACTCAAGGTCTGAGGGCGAAGTCGTACTGCTGACTGACTGCAGAGGGGTGGGACAGCAGTAAGGTGTTTCCCTTGGACAACCAGCATCTGCGGCTATGCTGCCTTCTCACAAGGAAGAAAGCGGTTAGAAAATGTCACACCTCATCCTACCTCACGGATTTCCGTCTCCGTCGGTAAGGGTGCCCACTAAGGTCTTTCGAGCGCGGAGCTAATACTCAAAAAAACCCTTCATAAACAGGCCGTGCGTGACCGGCCTCAAGCAGTTATCCCTTGGGCTCTGTGGTCACGCTCCCAGGTCGTTAAGACCAACACTAATCTATCTTCTTTTTCAGGTTCCTCAAGAAACAACCTTCCACGGTGTGAGCAGCCGGGAAGTGTCAGCCGCCCTCATACCCGTGACTGACTGTTTAAAGTTTTATAGTTCGGAATAATGTTTGAACAGTACATTTTTCACATTCAAGGCATCATTCAGGAACTATTCATTCTTTGTATTTAGATATCGTGTTGTTGTATGAACGTTGTATTTACTGTCGTTTCTAGTGCCATAATAATACGTCAGTCTGGTCTATCACAATTCAAGTGTCAGATTATTTTATGACTTGATGTTTGGGTTAGATACTACTGAAATTAGTTCGAGTCAAGGATGACTATGAACACGTCTATCAGCTAATTACGTTCGAGTCTCAAGCACTATCCCAGGTCAATCGTAATCTCCTCGTAAAAATGAAATCATTAACGAGTGTCACTAAGAAACTAATTATTCTTTGTAATGAGACATCATGTTCTTGTATAAACGTTGAATTTACTGTCGTTTTCAGCGCTATAACGTAAGGTAAAACGATATCAATAATCCCAACGACATGTACGTCAGATCTATCACAATTTGAATGCAAAATTTTTTATGATTTGGTGTTCAAGTTAAATACTACAAGGGACAAAGTATCTACAATCAAGAAGGTACAACAAGTAGGCCCACTAAACAATCGATTCAACATCTATGGTTCCTATAATCTTACTTGCGTAATGGAATATCATTACAACTGTTAGGATATTCATCCAATATCCTAAGAGAATTATAGTTCAATTCCTATTGGTTGGTTTCTACTGGTCAATTTTATGGTCGTCCTAGATATCAATGTCATGTACTCAAATGTTGTTTCTTATTGGTCATCTTAACTGTCAATGTCACAGACTTCGATGCTGTTTCCTATTCGACCTAAATGTGTAAATACGCATTATCTGTAATATTCTTTGACCAGGACCCGGTCCCGGATCCCTAGTCTAGGACCCTGGTTCTCATCTGGACTCGAACCTCGTACTTTCTGAATGCTTGTAGAATACAGGTTCTACTTCATATCAAGTCTTCTTCTTTTAATCAATGGGGGTTGGGACACTCGGGTGAGAGTAGCATGTCGTGTCGCCAGATACTCGATCCTCGCTCTCGTGTTTCCGACTAGGTAAACTTGTAATAGTTCAAACATATCAAAATGACGTGTTTACGTGCAGGAGTAACAACACTTAAGGCATTTTCTAAGGAATAGTAGGCATTGATAAAGTGAACAAAAGGATCAGAGTAATTATACTTCGCGCATAGATTGCAACAAATTATTACAGAGTCTCGAAAGTTTACTAGTAAAATAATTAATATAAAGAGAAGGCTTAGAATGAAACAGTATCACTAGTTATAATAAATTATGGAACCTCTAACTAGTCGTTTCTGCATATCAGATTACTTCATCTAATTCAACGTAGTTCAGCGGTGCTCAAAATGGACGTCGAAGCATAACACTCCCTAATGTGAATAGATCTGCTTTTGTAATCATTTACTTGACCTAGACTGAAGCACAAATGGTAAGATGTTATGGGAATTACATACAGTAGAGGCACATCGATGTAATTCAAACAGGCAACAGTACCTTAACACATCCATAAATATTAGGTCAGCTTGTGAGGACAATATGAATTTTAGCTCAATAGAGAAGGTTACACACTTAGGGATTTTGATATCTGTCATCTCACATATATCTGACCTTATACTTCCATTCTTCTAACGCTTGGATTATTATGCAACTTCTTTTAGACATTGAAACAACACCGTTCTATCTTCAAATTATGATTACTAACATGTTTATTACCTTGCACCTTTTAATAATCCTGACTATATTACGCAACACACATTGCGGAAAGCACCTAACTGCGTCACGAGACAAGCCCTCACATGGAACCCTCAAGGTAAAAGGAAAAAAGGAAGGCCACAGAATATATTACGCCGAGAAATAGAGAAAGATATGAGAGGAATGAACAAACATTGGACAGAACTGGAAAGGGAAGCCCAGGACAGAGTTGGTTGGAGAAAACTGGTGGGTGGCCTATGCTCCATTGGGAATAACAGGCGTAAGTAAGTAAGTAAGTAATATTACGCAACACCACATCATTTTCATTTTGTATTCCAATCGAATAAGTTTGAGTATTGTTCATAATTTTGCAGACTGATACGTGAAAGTTTACTGATAAATACAACTATTGAACAGCTCCAGAAAAAAATGTTTTTCATTGACTTCTCTTTGTTTCTATTCATTGACACAATGAGTTATTTGAAATAATAAAAATCAGTGCTATAATAATCTGTTATGCTCGTCAATTGATATGCTTGAAACTAGTAGGCGTTCACCTTAAACGGTAATGACAAATGATCCAGTGATACGATGTGCTATTCTAATCCGAGCGTATCAAGGCCCCACTAAGTACAGGAAGAAGTCTTGATACGGCGTAGAAAGTGTATTCTACAAGCACCCAGAAAATCGAGCTTGACAAGCACACGAATCGGTTCTAATTAAACATGATAGAAACGTCCTTGGGAGATCAACAAGAATAGCGTGTTAAAATAAAACACCAACCAATGACAGTCAATGATTTTCCAGGTGGGAAATGTAATTTCAAGGTCGACTTATCAGCCCATAAGCGAGAGCATAAAATCCAAAATTAGGACCTTTATCAAGTGAATTCTAGAGATATAACATCCTCAACATAATCAATCATGATGATAAGTTTGGAATTTTCTAGGTATGAAAAAGTATAGATGGTCAATGAATTTGAAATTAAAGATTCCGATTGTGAAAATTAGAACAATACATATAAGTGAACAATATTGTTATTTTCGAATAGATTGTCATCAGGCTTTACTCTAATATACATGAATATTTATGTATGAAAATGTGAAACCAATCAAGGCAATTTGAGTGATAATCACAATGCAATGAAATAGATTACGTCACTACATATAATAGGCAGAAGTACAAGTTGATAGTAGGAAGACAGAGGTGTACTGATAGTAGTGAGAAAATTATAAAGTATGATCACTAAAGTTTTATCAATAGTAGGTCAAAGGTGCATAAAATAGACTTCAAATAATCATTAAAAACACCAAAACCATTACGTAATCAGCTAATGTGTAAAAATAAAAAAAATAATGTCAGTCGTTAGGTACGTCATATCCGGCGACGGAAGAGATAGGGGTGTCACAGATTTCTTCTGATCACATAAATTGGGGCTGAATGTACGAATTCCTATGGCTTCTGCTATGTGTAGGAGATGTGATCGAACTCCGTTGGGAAATGATTGAAGTATACGATAGATAACGCGAAAATATCTAGACTTATCTACAATATGACCACTATCAACAAGGTGTGCTAAGATCGAACTGCTTATTATTTCCGACTGACCCTTCATAAACCATGCTGGCAGATGTTCACTCATTCGTTGGTTAAGTTGCCTGGTAGTACGCCCGATAAAGCTATCTCCACAGGAGCAGCTGAATTTGTAAATGCACATAGAGGAGACCAACTAAGGTAACTTATCCTTCGTTTTTTCATATAAATATTCATGTATATTGGAGTAGAGCAGCCTGATGACGATCTAATCGAAAACAATATTGTTCGCTTATATCTGTGTTGTTCGAATTCGAAATTGTAATATGAATCAAAATGAAATTCAATTTAGAAACGAAATTCGCATCTATATTTTACATTATATTACGCAACGAACCCAAGAACACCATGATATTTCAGACTGGTGAATTCAACCTAGAAGTTGAATCAGACCTTAAGGAACATTTATTCACTTAGAAAATGAAAAGTGGTAATAATGAGAAGACTGAGGCAGGCGCAATAGATTGTATTTGGCAAATTTACGCTCTTAGTCAATTAAAAACGAAAACATCACATTGAACACTCTATTTGCAAACCGTCTTTGAGTCCTGACTTCCAACGCTCCGGCCTTCTTCCATTCCCGCTGTTGCTTCCTTTACTTCCTGTCGATGCTCTATTTATTTCTTGTTTTTGCTCTATTTGCTTTCCGTTTTCCTCTTCTGACAGTGAGACTTCTTCTTTCACGTCCATTCTTATACTACTTATATCATTCGTATAAGTAGCACACACCACAATAAGAAAGTTAGCAATGACACTCTTCATTGCTAACCGCTTCTTAGGTCAAAAATGGCAACAGGCACTGAAGTATGAAAATAACCTTTACTTTCAAAGGAAAATTTTATGTAGATAAAACAAGATTACTTATAAACACATATAAGTAGCCTCGATAATTTGAACGTGACAAGAAATGTGCTGAAATCAGTAACAAAATTGGTATCAGGTTATAATCCAATATTTAGAAGTCTCGGAGTAGTTTCTATTGGACAAAGTATGTACAACTTTCTCTTAGCTTACAAAAACTTTTTCCTAGAATTCCCACTGGCTGTCAAAAACCATAAAATGTCGTCAAATACCGATAAAACTGGAGTTATTTCAACATATATTCTAAACGAATGTATCCTCGATGTGTAATTAGACTTTCTATTGTTATATTTATTGTTAGAGAAACCAAAATATGAGAACAATATTGAGCCATTGAAAAAAAATGACCCTCTGGAACCTAGGGTTATTATTCAGTTGAAGGTTAGAGTTTTAGCATACATAGTCTTAGGGATTCAGTATAGAATTGAGTTTAAAGCTATTCCATTCAAAACCGTAAATAGTCTTATGGATGAATGAGTTTCATGCACCAGCTCCAGTGATGCTATCTAAAATTCTATGTGGTGCTCCTCATTCTTTAGTTGTACCATATGACTAATAAAATTAAAAGTGAATATACTTGCTGCTGATATAGGTAGGGGGGGTATGAGGAATGGTGCTTCTTGAGGAACCTGAAAAGGAAGGCAGATTAGTGTCAGTCTTAGAGACCTGGGAGCGTGACCGCAGAGCCCAAGGGACAACTCCTTGAGGCCGGTCACGCATGGCCCTTTTATGAGTTCGTAAAGTATTGGCTCCGCTCTTGTTTAAAAGGCCTTACCGCCGGAAACGGAAATCCATGAGGTAGGGTGAGGTATGACATTTTTAGGGTCAACCCTTTCAAATCCCTTCATTCCTTGTGAAAAGGCAGTATCGCTGCAGATACTGGTTGTCTGAGGGAAATACCTTACTGCTGTCATACCCCTTCGCAGTCAGCAGTACGACTTCGCCCTCAGATCTTGAGTAGTTGCTTTTAGTCTCATCGTTCTCCAATCGACCTACCTGGCATGGTAGAACCTTCAGGAATATATGTTCCAGCCAGTATAGCTCGGTTGGGTGATCACGATAGGCAGCCCCGACCACCACGTGAAGATAGCAGCTACATTCGGGATATATTCACTGTGTACTTCAGTGTTTCTTCTTTATGACCAGAGTAGAACAGCATCCCTCCTTAAGCTAGTATTTTTTGTCCAACATGCGTCCACTGCGCTTCAATGACTCCTAGTACCACCAGTTTGTATCTGTTTATCTCTTCAGTAACTTGAATAGTTTTCCCAGTCTCCTACAATGAACGAACATTCCATTCACCTATATAAATAGTAACTCTGGTCGCCAAAACGGCCTTGGCCTCGTGACTTCTGAAGAAACTCAGCTTTCATCGAAATAAGTCATAACTCCTCTCAATGAAGACCTTCAGACTTCCAGGTCAGAATTCCAATTGTTCTTTTCTTGTTAACCTTTTCTTAGAAAGTTAGTTTTCTACAGGATGGGATGGCTAACCATCCTCCTCTATCTGGACTTGATATCTTCAGTAACCTCAAAAGGGCTTTTACAAGGTAAAAAGCAAGATCCTCCTATATAACATAACACATCATGCACTAACACGATCAGTAAAATTCTACTATTGGAGCCAACAAACCAGATTTCAGTTGAGGGAGAAATTAGGAAAAAGCTATGGAGGTGCATTGGACAGACATTGTGGGACGCACCCAACTGTGTCACAAGAAATGCATTAACTTAGAACAGCAGTTCTTTGAACTGGAAGGGAGGCCCAGGACAGAGTAGTTTGGAGAATGTTACTTGGCAGTCTGCGTCCCACGAAAGATAACAGGCTTAGGTAAGTATACTGAATCATCGACAGTAGTCAGTAGGAAGAAGCGAAACTATATTTTGTTCTAATTGTTAAAAATAAGATATTTACTAACACTTTATTGTCAAAGTATCACTATGAAACAAGTAAGCTTACAGATGGATCGTCATGTATAACTAAATCTTCAAGGAAAAGTAAATGTATCATAAGATTGAAAATGAGTTGATGGCTTTTTCCGGAATAATTGTATCGATACTGTCTAATTTATCGAACATGCCTATATTCATCACTATGATGTTAGCAAGTTTCTTCACATCACAGATACTTTGTCTACATAACTAATCGCAAATATATCACAAAATACTATTTACAACAGGAAGTCAATAATGTCAAGTCAAATTATATAATTGATCTGAAGTCAAGTATATCTACATGATAGTGTTGTTCACTTACAAATAAAATTGATCTTCTAGTGTAGAGTAGTAGTATACTAATCTATTGAGCCCAAACCTTTTTGAACAAACTAATATCACACACATACTTTGACGTTGTGTGCATTTGCACTGCTTACTATCACATAACCAACTTATTCTTGTCAATTAGTCATGCTCTCATCAAATAGAATCGATCCATTCGTATTCACTTCCCCGTTGTTATCCGTCTGCTTACGTGTATATATGAGATAAATTCACCTAACCAAACTCCTCTTAGGATTATTGTTGTTGCCTCTGTTTCACAAACAGGGTTCTCCTATGGGTACCAGGCCATCAAAATCGATTAGTCATTAAAAGGGAGTTGTTTCACTTTTAGCATTTTGTGAATAATGAACATACAGTTTTCAAGGTACTCGTTCAATTATTCTTGTCTTTTTAAAATAACGCCTCAAATTAGTGTGTATTTTTGCTAACAGTTGACTGTATTATATTAGGCAAAAGTTGAAGATAATAATAGATAGATTTTCTGAAATCTTTATCACTTTCAAACAAATTCAGAATCATATTAAACATCGATACCAAGGTACTAGATGTTGTGAAAATAATGTTAATTATCAACATTCTGTCCGGCTAATTGCTCCAAATGTTAAAAGATGATGAAAGGAAATAGGTATATTGATTTAAAATCTAAATTCCAATCTGATAACTAGTTGAGATATACTACTGAAAACTATACGTGCAGGCAGATAAGTTTTAATCAAGTATTCAAATGAACATAATAACGAAACATTCTGTCCGCCGGAATAACAGTAAATCACAAAGTTATTCTTTATTGGAACCATGAATCGATCAATGTTAGACCACCATTAGAAACCTTGAACCACTGGAAGGCCGTTTCGTCCTGTTATGGGACCCCTCAGCAGGGCGTATCCACGACTCCTGCACCTTCGGTAATGTAGACGAACGCCTAACCATCGGACCACTGAGCCGGTATCTAGCGGTGTTAATCTCTAACTTGATCAATTCACGGAGTTGCACAACTTCATGGCGCAGGAGTCATGGATGCGCATTGCTGAGAAGTCTCATGACAGGACGAAACGGCCTTCCAGTGGTTCAAGGTTTCTAATGGTGGTCTAACATTGATCGACTCATGGTTTCAATAAAACTTAACAATCTTCACAACCCCGCAATACAAAGTTATTCCATTCCAACTATGGTTAAACTTTTTCTTGATATAATTATGAGAAGTAGGGATAATAGACCATCCGGGAATTCTACACAGGTTACCAAAACTTTAATAACACTGAACACTGATTGACCTTATCTGAAGTATCACTACAGATCATGTAATTCAGAATGCCCCAACAGCTCACGTTCATAATACCATGTTGGAATGAAAACAAAACTTCCAGTTCATGTGGTAGACGCCTAACCACTGAATTACTAACCGGATAGTAGATGAACACTGACACAAAATTGTAAACTAGTACGAAATAGCTTACCACACATCATTAGTACCTTAACTGAAATTTTTTCTGTGACGAATACTATCTACAAATTAAAATAATATTTACAATATCACTTCATATATAATGTGTAGTGTGTCGATCTCGACGTGTTGCTAATCTTCGTAATTATGTCGTCCAGACAATCGTTACTCAATAGCGTCCGATGGTTTATAAATCAAAAAGTGAACAAAAAGTGTCGAATACGTTTATTTGGGACACACCACAAAGCGAAGCGGAGAAGCAACGAATAAAACGAACGAAGCGACTTGAATTGGAGAAGGCTGTTGAGCCAACTCTAAGAGACAGGGCATGACTAAGAATTTATAGTCAGACAAATATAAGACAGACATGTGATCAACGAGATAGGCATGTACACACATGAACGAAAGCGACGAATAGTCGACAAGGTCAAATGACAAGTGAGACACGTCATGTGAGCTCATACATACCAGACAATAATAAGAACGAATGGTACATATAAACTGTTGCAATACAAATAATGGCTTGGTTAAATAAATTAATCGAAAAGGCTTAACCAAGCTAGATGTAAGCGAACTGGAATATGTGTGGAAGCACTACATATGAACGATATTTCACCATACGTTCTCTAAATTTGTCTGTCTGAAATCATTATTCACATTAAATAAAAACTGTTTTGTTGATTGTCGTAAATTTCGTGACAATTAGAAATTCTCATCACTAGCGTTACGTGATACAAATAAAAACTTCTCTTTGACACGAAATTCATATTTTATCAAGTCGAAAATATTTTGTATTTTTTTCCAATAAACAATATCTGCTACTCTTCATCAATCATGAAGGTTATCTACTGAATCAGCTAGAACAACTGCTTCTACGGTTACATAATGAAGGCATAAATTTACAATTTTAATCAGCGTCCATTTGTTTAAAACAAAAGATAAATCTGCCGGGAATGCAATCTCATTGAAATGAAGAACTGACCAATGTCAGATTACAATTGAAAATCTAAAAGAACTGGACGACCATTTCGTGCTAGTATGAGACTCTTTAGCAGTATGCTTGCGCTATCCTGCAAGCAGGAATGGAATTCAAGACCTTCAGTGCCGTACACGAACGCCTAACCTCTTGACCACTGAGCCGGCTTCTAACGGTGTTAATTTCTAACTTCAGTATGCGACCATCAACCATTGTCTTTATCGAGTAACTGCCTCACATCCGACAAGATTAAACTCCACTAGCCATCATTTATCACTAGAACTTTGAAAATTCCCTCTCGGAGCCAGTCATTGATTAGCAAATGATAATCCTTAGTATAAGGGTTGTGAACATTGTAAAGTGGATTGACTGAAGCTACATAATAGTACCGTCGGATGCCGTTTCATTAGTTTGGAGGTTGAATGTCCACGCGCAGGACCGAAGTTCCTGGGTACTAGTCCCGTGTGCAGGGTCCTGTACTTACACTATCGAGGAGTCACGTACGAGACGACCTTCCAGTGCCCCCAAGTTTTTAGTAGTGGCCTAACATATATCCAGTTCATAACTTTAATGAAACTTAACCCTCACGCTGAAAAATTGCAGTATTCCCTGGTGAGTTTTCTTATAGTAGGCATTGTAACAAGTCGCAAGCTTTTTACAAAACCGTGTTAGTGCACAAAGTTAGTTTTCATATATATTCAATACAAATAAATCTAAACTTGAAGGTGATTAGAATATTTGTATAGTTGTAAAATAAGTGATCTAAACATTTCAACTGGTTTGCAGTAGAATCCCTCTTGTTATTATTAGGAATCCTTGATGGGATTTTACTGCACCAATATAAAGTTTAGCGTCAAACCACCCGGTTGACTAGATTGAATTAGCTGTTACAAGTTTTCAATCTCAGATCGGAAACAGTAAACCTGATTTACTCTGTGTTTGCTCGAGTCCACTGCTAGTGATATACACACATCCGATGTGTATGCCCAAACCAGGTACTTGAGTGAGAAAACCAAGTATAAGTAGGAAGATTTTATTACTTAGACTGAATCAAATATATACACAACTTATTTATCAAAAAAAATACTTGTATTTCTCCCCCAGTTGAGAATCAAATCCAATTTTCAACCAATAAAGTATATTTACTCTTTTAGAAATTAAGGCCGAATCTTGGTCAATCACATGAACCAGTCAGTCAGCCTATCAAAGAATAATTTGTTTAATTGTCTTTATTGTTAACATTGTTAGATTTCTTCGATTTTGAAAGGAATTTAGCATGTAAACGACGCCACAATTGTTGTAGATCAACTAATATACTTAAATATACAATATAAGCAATAGAACGATACCATTTACTATGAAGAGAAGTAAAAATAAAGAGAAACAATATGAATGGGTTAGTTAAATATATATATATATATATATATAAATATATATATATATATATATATATATATATATATATATATATATATATATATATATATATATATATATATATATATAATAAACATATCACTGTTAAACACAACATCCAAAAAAACATACCGACTGTACGAGAGAACAAATCAGATTGTAGATGAGGAAGAAATTACGGAATAGCGCTGTAAGTAGGAGTAGTAATTACGTTGAGGAAAGCACCCAACTGTGTCACGAGGAAAACCCTAACTTGGAATTCTCAATGTCAACGGAAAGGATGAAGACCAAAGAACACACCGGGCCGACAATGGGAGGCACATATGAAAAGAATGAATAGCAATCGGGTAGAAATGGTGAGTAGATTTGAAGACAGAGTGTGCTGGAGAATCCTGGCAAGTGGCCTATTCTCCAAATAGGGGTATCAGACGTAAGTAATCTAAAAAATATATTGTCCACCACAAGATCGACAGCGTTATGGAAGAATCTTATAGTTAAGACTACATCTCATTCTCGAGCACTTCTTTAGACTCAGATCATGCATGCTCTAGTGTGAGCGCATATCTGTTTGCGTCTTACTGGACAACGGAAAAATATCGCAAGGAAACCTCTAACGGCTCTGCTTAATGATAATAAAGCTAAGAATATATTTCAGAAACAACTAGAAAAACGATTAGGCAGCCATGTAGTAAGTGACGTCCACGCTGAGGCGGCTTGGAATTATATCAAAAAGGCTGTGGAAACAGCTGTGGATTTCAGTAACATCCACCGAACTGATGGATGTGTGAAAACTCATCCCGCCTGGCTCTGAGTGTGATGAGGAGCGGAGCCAGCTTAGGCACAGGCTGATAAAAAGCCTGTGTCAGGACAGTTCTACTTAACTGAACAGGAACTTGGAGAATCACGAAAGTTGTCATTCACAAAATACAGGCGTTAATTAACAGTTGCCTATGCAAGATACTCTTCATCCATTGACCAGAAATTATCAGCAACAACCTACTGTGACAGAGAGCTAATCAGATTCCAGTTGAGGAAGATATTAGGAAAAAGCGGTGTAGGTGGATAAGGACTTGGATTGAGGGAAGCACTCAACCACATAATAAGGTGAGCCCTCACTTGGAATTGTTAAGGCCGGAAAAAAAAAGAGGAAGACCGTAGAATACATAACACTGAGAACTGGAGGCAGACATGAATCGAACGAAAAACAATTGGATAGAACTGTAAAGGAAGGGCCTAGGGCAGAGTACGTTGAAAAATGTGTTACTTGGCGGCCTCGCTCCAATATGGGTGTTACGCCTGCACGTAAACACGTCAACTTGATAAACTTGAACTAGTACAAGTTCACCTAGTCCGGTGACACGACATGCTACTCAAATCCGATAATCCCAACCACCATATTGAGTAAAAATAAGAAGACTTGATATAAAGTAGAACCTGCATTCTACAAGCATCCAGAAAGTACGAAGTTCGAATCCAGAAGAGAATCAGAATCCCGCAATAAAGATCCGGGACCGCGTCCTGGTCCAGGTCATAATACGTTACAGATAGTGCGTATTTATACATTTTGGTCGAATGAGAAACAGCATCGAAGTCTGTGACATTGACAGTTAAGACGACCAATAGGAAGTAACATTTGAAGTGACATTGATCGTCAGGACAACCAATCAGAAACAACATTGGAGCACGTGATATTGATATCTAGGACGACCATAAAATTGACCCAATAGGAATTGACCAATAATTCTCTTAGGATATTGGATGAATATCCTAACAAGGGGTAACAAGCCCAAGTAAGTAAGTAAGTGAGTAAGCATATAATGCTTGCTTACATAAGTAACTCAATTCACTTGAATCAATTTTCGTTTATTTCTGTCAACACATCATCCCTTAAAAACACTATCTTCAGAATTGGTCAAAGTGAAGAGAGAAAAGAGAAATCATATATTGATTCAAATACTCAAATCAAAACTACAAATAATCAGAAAAATTTATCATTTATCCGTTTCATATAAAGCAAGGATATGATCAATTAGGAAATCAAGATTTAATGAAATACAAGAAGAGAAGAGAAACTAAATCAACATACAGATTGAATTGTATACGCTGCGTTTTATTAGCTTCTAAAAATTCACGATGAAATATTCCCATATCCGGTTGTGTATGTCCAGTTGCATGTTTCTTCTTTTCTTTGGCTAAAAATGCCATTTTTGCCTATGATTATAATGATGTGTTTTAAAAATAAAAAGTGTATATAAATTTTCACAAAACTATACAATTTTTCAATTCGAGAGTTATGGAGATTAGTGTATGTTGCACACTGAAATCATCGATCAATCAATCATTGTTCGACCACCGCTAGAAACCTGGAAGCACTGGATAGCCGTATCGTTCTGGTATGGGACTCATCAGCAGTGCACATCCACGACTACTGCATCTCACAGGATTCGAACTCGGGAGCTTTGGTCTTGCGTGCCAACACCTAAACTCTGGACCACTGGGTTGGCGTCTAACGGTGTTAGTGTCTAACTCTGATCAATATACAGATTATTAGCGACCTCACTTATTTGTCACCCTGCCCACACCCAACAGGGTTGAACTCCACTAGTCATGTCTTCTCACTAGAACTGCAGAGATTAGGCGTTCGCGCGCAAGACCGAAGGTCCTGCGAGGTGCAGGAGTCGTGGATGCGCACTGCTGATGAGTTTCGTACCAGGACGAAACGGTTGTTCAGTGCTTCCAGGTTTCCAATGGTGGTCGAAAACCTATACAAGTTGCATGAAAACATTTTAAAAAAACAATACTGTGAAGAAAATTTGTAGCTCAGCTGGATGATTATGCTGGAGTTTTGTGGTCTAATCTGAATGTATTGGTTGTGCTTTTTGACTGATTGTCCAAACAATTGTTCTCGTGTTCTTCTATCAGTCAGTGAGTCAGCTACAATGTAGAACTTCGTACTTACTTACATACATATATCAGTTCAGGTTGCCATACTATATTGTAAGCACAGATATGCAATCGTGGTTTGAAATGCCATATAGTGGCAGAGGTAGTAGAAGTATTAGCGGTAGTTAAAAAAAACTGGAGTTCGAAGATATTACTCAAGAAAAAAGAAAGATAAAGGTGATGAGCAATTCAGAAGATAAGAATTTGGGAGAAGACAAGGAATGGATGTACGTGTGCCATTGCAAACGATCTTGAGTCATATCACCGGTCTCTATTCATCAGGTACTATTGTTTTGTGGACCCCAACCAGATAATTTACACTTAACAACATGACTCAGTCCACTTGTCAGTGACTTCATGGATTTGTGTCATGTTTTGGTCTGGTCAGCCCTAGCTTTCTCCCAGCCTACTGCTACACCAGACATCACTCGTTGAGGTAGTCCTTCGCTGAGCGTAAGTAAAACACGTCCCAACCAGTTCAAATAATGGAGTTTCGACAGTTCACCAACTGAATTTGCATCCTTACCTAATACTCGTTTCCAAACAACAACATTGCTTACTCGGTAGTTTCAGAATATATGAGCAATGCTTCAAAGACACCTATGGATGAATACCGATAACCTACGAATATCCTCTACTCTTACTGTTAATGTTATAGTAGGATGGAGCGAACTGCTCCGCAGTAGACTCGTCCTTTGAATAGCAAGCGGATATCTCGCCTACGTTACCTTCTGTTGACAGTGTTACTCCTTTGTTCTGTTTTGTCTGCACAACCAAAACAACCAGCTCACAGAAAGGAACTCTATCATAAAACAACATTATTTGGAGAATAATTTATACAAAGATCTACTAAATCAATAGCGCACGTATCGATTTCCTGAATACTAACAATCTTATATAGTTATATATATAGTTATACGGAAGTTGTTAAAACTTTCGAGATATGTATATACATACACGTTACAAAAAACCAATAACGACCTTTCTAAAAGATAACTGTCTGACAGCATGATATTCTTATAAGAGCTGTAACCAGTTGACCGGAGTTTAACGTAAAATCACGATCAATCAATTAACAGCAACGCAGAACTTCGTACGTACGTACATCAGTTAGAGTCACCATACCACATTAGCACAGAGATGTAATTGTAAATTTAAATCCCATAGTATTAGGGGTGGTAGACGTATTAATAGTAATCGGAGAGGGTAAGGTTCGAAAATACTATTCAAGAAGTAGAATCTAGTGAAATAAACTTAAAAATAAAAAGATAAAGGTGTTGAGGAATAAGTTTCAGTACTTCATCTATCGACCTGCCATTCTTACCTAAGGCCCGTCTCCTAACAACAGCATTGTTTACTCGGTTGTCTCACGATACACGAGCAATGCTTTGGAGACACATATGACCGAAAACCAGCGCTTCTTACGAATATCTTCTACTCTGACTGACCATGTTTCTCATTCATACTGTAGGACGGAGAGAACTGCTGCACAGTATACTCGTCCTTTGGTTAGCGAGCGGATATCTTGCCTGCACCATAAGTGATGCCACTTGGCAGAAGCCAATCGAGCTCTCTGTATCCGTGCCGAGATTTCGTCAGTCACTAGGCCATCGGCACTGATGAGACTCCCCAGATAAGTGAAGCGATCAACTCGCTCGACTACTTCACTCCCTATCACTAGTTCAGGTGCCGATGCAACCCAGTCTTGAAGCAAAATTTTGCATTTCGAGGGTGAAAACCGCATCCCGAACATGCTCGCATTGTTGCTTAGGGTAGTCAGAAGACTTTGCATTTTGTCAGCGTCTTCAGCAAATAGGACATGTCATCGGCATATTCTAGGTCAGTAAGCGATTTTCCTGGTAGAAGGTCAACCCCTGAAAAATATGACGGGGATAATGTTAACTCCAAAAGCATGTCTATGACAAAGTTAAACATGAATGGACAGAGTAGACAGCCCTGACGATCATTACTTGAAGAAAAGAATTCCAATGACAGTTCTCCATTGGCTCTAATTTGACCAGTGGTGTTCGAGTAGAGAGCTTGTATAAGGTCAATGTACTTCTTTGGTACACCTTTGAATGAAAGACACTGCCACAGAACCTCACGATCTACAGAGTCAAATGCCGTTTTTAGGTCCAGGAAAAAACTATTGTAGGATGCCTAAATGTGTGTCTGTGTTCCAGGACCTGTCGTAGTGTAAAGACGTGGTCTATACAGCCACGTCCGGGTCTGAAACCAACCTGGTTTTCTCTAGTCTGCTCTTTACGAGCACTAGTTAAGCGTCTAAGGATAACTAAGGCTAACAATTTAGAAACTGTATTAGTTAGATTTATTCCCCTGTGATTGTCACAACAGGACTTTTGTCCTTTCTTATAAATTGGGACAATCAGGAATTGAGACCAGTCGGATGGGATTGTGTCAAGTTGCCACATTCTACCTAAGATCTCAGTCAATCTAGTACAATTGTGTATAAGCGCCACATTAAAGCAAAGTTATCATTCACAACACTTTCAATATTAGAAAATAACAAACTGTTACCTTTGAATAAGAAAGATTATATGCTGACCAGTACTCGTCTAACCAACGCCAAGTTTCTTGACATACATTTCGATACTTCAACTCCAAATTAGTTGCATTCAATTTCGATTTGAATTGTAATGGTTGAATATTTGATGAGTACTGAAATGATTGTGAGCTTTGATAAGTTAAAGGTGGTTGAGTTTTTTTTAAATTCGGATTTGTTTCATTCTGAATAGGTGTTTGACAAAATTGTTTGTAATTAATCAAAGCAATAAACTTATCATTGCGGGCAAAAGATTGTAAACGGGTGGAATTTATTGCATTGAATAATTTCATACTGTAGAACCACATGTTTTCCCAGAAGATATCAGCTTCAAATCATGTTGTTCTAGTCAACCAAGGAGTTAGCCTTTAAGAAAATAATTACAATATTAGTTAGCATTTAACAACAGTCATGAATCATAATTAACGATAACAACATAAATAAACATGTGTAGTGTGTCGAATTAATGCGTCTGCGTGTTCTTAAGCTCGGTTTATAAATCAGAACATGAACTCGTATTGATGAATACGTTTATTCGGGACACACCACAAAGCGAAGCGGAATTGGAGAAGGCTAAGAGCCAACTCTTTGGATTACAATGCGAGCAAATGGGCGAAGCGAATTGGAGAAGGCTATGAGCCAACTCAAAGAGATAGAGCATGACTAAGAATATAGAGTCAGGCATAAATAAGACAGACATGTGACAAGCGAAATAGGTATGCACACACATGAATAAAAGCGACGAATGATTGAAAAGGTCAAAAGCAAGCGATACAAATCATGTGAGTTCATGGGGAAATTAAGAGATTAACATTAAAGCGAAAAGGATGAGTAAGTGTGTAGGCGTAAGCAATGCTCAGTCGTATAAGCTCATACAAACCAGATAATAAAAACTACCAATGGTACGTATGGGTTGTTGCTATACAAATGGCTTGGTTACAAAAGTTAATCAAAAGGCTCAATCAAATTAAATATGAGCGAACTCAAGTTTATGTGGAGGCACTACACATGTAACACAGGTTTCAGAAGTTTTCACAGCAATATGTAAGACAAAATGAACTGATTCAATTCGGACTAATGGTTAAAAAAAGTTGAAGTTTAACTTCACAAAATAAATGCATAGGAATGTCAGTTAGGTGAGTCTAGAAATTCATCATCATCATCGTCATCAACAACAGCAACGTAGAACTTCGTGCGTAAGTACAGCAGTTCAAGTTGCCATACCACATTAGTACAGAGATATAAATATCAATTCATATCCCATAGTGGTAGAGGTAGTAAAAGTATTAGAAGCAATCGGAAAGATTAAGGTTCGAAGATGTTATTCAAGAAGTATAATTCAGTGAGGTAAATTCAGAAAGAGAAAGATAAAGGTGATGAGGAATTCAGAAGGTTAGAATTTTATAAAACACAAGGAGTAAATGCACCTGCGTCATTGCAAACGGTTTTGACCCATCTCATTCAGGGTCTCTAACCATCGATTATTATCATCTCGCAGACCCCAACAAGGTAGCCTGCATCTACCTACATGGCTCGGTCCACTTGTCAGTCACTTCATGGATTTCTGTCATGTTTTAGTGTGGCCGCCCCTAGTTTTCGTCCAGCTTATTCCTATATCGCAAAACATAGCTCGATGAGGCAGTTGGTGGCTAGGCATACGTAACACATGTCCCAACCACCTCAACTGATAAAGTTTGATTACTTCATCTATTGAACTGCCAAGCTTACCTAGTACTCGTTTCCTAACGACAGCATTGCTTACTCGGTTGTCCCACGATATTCGAGCAATGCTTCGGAGACATATGATCGAAAACAAGTAACCTACGAATATCTTATACTCTCATTGGCTATAATGCGTCGATTAATAACTCAACCAAGAAACAGGTATATTACGTTCAATGAAATTAAAAAAATTGGCTAGATCCTACAGATATTCCTAACCTCATTACTGGTCTGGAATAAGACTGCCACTAGACTATCAATACTGAAACACTTTAATAATCACTCAATATCAAAAGAAGTTAAATAGACTGTAGCTCATAATGCGCTTTTTGACAACAAGTGCAAGATCTAATTTAAAACATTCTCACTGATCACATTTCCTGGAAGTGATTTAATTTGATTTACACGAACAAGTGCATCAGTCAGTCAGTCAGATGCAACGTAGAACTTCGTACGTAAGTACATCAGTTCATGTTGCCATACCACATCAGCACAGAGATGTAATTGTCAATTCAAATCCAATAGTAGAAGAGGTAGTAAAGGTATTAGAAGTATTCGATGAGGTAGGGATTAGAAGATATTATTCAAGAAGTATGATTCAGTGAGAAAAGTTTAGAAAGACAAAAGTAGAGCGGTTGGAGAATCCAGAAGATTAGGATTTGAGAGAACACAAAGAATAAATGCAACGGCGCCACTGCGATCGATTTTGAGCCATGTCATTCAAGGTCTCTAACCATCGATTATTATCATCTCGCGGACCCCAACTAGGTAGTCGACAACTACTGACATGGCTAAGTCCACTCGTCAATGACTTCATGGATTTCTGCCATGTTTTGGTCTGGCCGACCCTAGCTTTCTTCCAACCAATTCTTACACTACAAAACAAAGCTCTTCTAGGCAGTCGGTGGTTAGGCATACGCAACACACGTCCCAACCACCTCAACTGATGAAGTTTCAGCACTTCATCTATTGATCTGCCACACGAGTGCATCCATTTGAGTGAATGTCAATTCGTTAATGTTTGATCAATCTATATAACTAACTCAAACGTAAACACAACGTTTGTGCGCTTGATTATTAAATAGTATACATTAAAAACAGGACTGTATATTGTTCTTAAATTTATCCAAATTGCATATTTTCTTTGACACAACAATATCATCATTTAAATGAAATAACTATTTGACTGAAATGTTCATTGTCACACCTACGACATTCAATCAATGAAAATAATAAAACAAATTAGATAATGTACTAGTAACTTCTGAAGTATTTAAACTCCATCAGTTGAGATGGTTGCGACATGTATTACGTATGCCCAACCAACGACTGCCTCGACGAGCTGTTTTGTGGTATAGGAGTAGGTTGGGAGAAAGCTAGGGGCAGAAATCCATGGAACCACTAACAAGTAGACTGAGTCATGTTGGCAGACGTAGGTTACCTTTTTGGCGTCACCAGGAGAAAATCACCAATGGTTAGAGACCTTGAACGACAAGGCTCAGGTGCATTCATTCAATGTGTTCTCTCAAATTCTAACCTGAATTCCTCATCATCTCTTTCTCTTTCTAAATTTATCCCACCGAATTAAACTTCTCGAATCATATCTTTGAACTCTAATCTTCTCCATTACTGCTAATACTTCTACTATCTCTAACATTACTGGATTTGAACTGACAGTTGCAGCTCTGTGTTAATCCGGTATGGCAACCTGAACTGATGTACGTACGTAAGTTCTACTTTGTAACCGACTGACTGACTGAGTAACTTTTGAGATTTTTGTACACACCATACAGTCTACTTTAGTTTCGAAAATCGAATATTAACACCAGAGACCAATTACAAGAGTGCGTTTCAAATGTATGTGGGGAAATACCTCTTGAAATAACCTTATTCTCATGAATCACAGAAGATTTGCAACTGACATAATCTCAATAAGAATGAAATCCTTGTTCAATTTGCTTAAACCTTTATGTAACAAGTGATGAAAATGTTGTCTCCTATTGAGACAGAGATTACGTGAAGTTATATGCGTTGCTAATTTTCGATTGGCACGTGTTTCTGAAACACTAGTCAAGTATAGCAACCATATTTAATGGGGCACTAATTCGTGTTAAGAAATTGGTTGTTGAGCTTTAATTAACTGGAAGTTAGGATGCGTAACGCATTATTGGGTATTTTATCCTTCTAGTTCACTTTCACTAGCACAACTGATTTAAAATATGATAAACTAAACCGACAAGCATTTGTGATAGGTCCTACAATGTTTTGGGAATTGCAGCCCGCAGTTTCCCTTTCCAGATCTTGCTGGTGCTATATAAAATAACGTGGACATAGTTTTGTAAGGTGTCATGTTGTGTGATCGAGAGAAGATAGGGATTCGTTGTCTTCCCAGACAGACTGGAAGATGGCCTGACATGTGTTCGATGTGTCAGATGTATTTCTCAACCTAAGTGTTTACTTAATTGTCGGTTGTAGGCTAATACGCAAACTAGTCCAGTGAATCATGTTGGCTGAGTATCTATTACGGATTGAGTGAGTCACATGCACAGATAAGTCGTACACTGTTCTTCCTAGACAATTTAATGTGCGATTAATGCAAAGGATAATTTGGGCGTTACTTCACTTTATCTACTCACACAAAGTCCCGAAAACTAACAGGAACTGAAGGTTTAGAGTAATTCATATTTCAAATTTTACAAACAATTGAATATTCAGTTAGATGAGCTTTTTCATGCAATAACTCAGGTAGACAGACATAGGGATGAAAGGTGAGAAAACGAGGTGAAATGAAGCGGAGAATGAAGGTGGGCCCACTCCTTGTAGTGAGGTACGGCTAATGATTTAGATTGATTGAAGTTGGACATTAACACCATTCGATGCCGGTTTCGTGATTTAGAGGTTAAGTGTTCGCGTTCGAGACTGAACGTCCCTGCTTCACTTCCCACGAGCGAGGATAGTGGATACGCCCTATCGATGAGTCCTATTTTAGGGCAAAACGACCACCTAGTGCTTGCAGGTTTCTAATGGTGGTCGAACAATGATCGATTCATCATTTCAGTAAAACTCAACAACCCACAGCCCTATAATAAGTATTTAGTCAGCTACAACGTACAACTTCGTACGTACGTACGTACATCAGTTCAAGTAGCCATATCACATTTACATACAGAGATCGAATTCTCAATTCGAATCTCATCGTAGCACAAGTATTAGGAGTAATGAAGATTAGAGTTCGAACATATTATGAAAGTATATATAGCTCAAAACAGCTGTAAGGGACTATAAATTAGTGCCATGTTTTGATCTGGCCAACCCTATTTTTCTCCCAGCCTACTCCTACACGTGACATCACTCGTCGAGGCAGTACTTGGCAGGGCTTGCGTAAATGATGTCCCAACTACCTCAGCTGATGAAGTTCCAATATATCATCTACTGATCTGACATCCTTACCTAGTACCCACTTCTTTACAATAGCATTGCTTACTCGATAGATTCAAGATATGTGAGCAACGCTTCTAAGACACCTATGATCAAGAACCTACAAGTAACCGCTATCCCTACTGCCCATGTTTATCAGTCATAAAGTAGGACGCAGTAAACTGTTGTGCAGTACACTCATAATTTGGTTAGCAGATGGGTAACTCGCCTACGCCAAAAGTGACGCAAGTTGACAAAAGCTAGTCGAGCCATCTGTATCGGTGCTGAGATTTCGTCAGTCACCGTTCCATCAGAACCGATGAGACTCCTAAGATAAATGAATCGGTCAACACGCTAATCTACTTCGCTACCTATCACTAGTTCAGGTGCCAGTGCAAGCGGATCCTGAAGCAACAATTTGCGTTTTGAGGAAGAAAACCGCATAGTTGCTTCCGGCAGTCAGAAGACTACATTTTTTCAGCGTCTTCACCAAGAGAGCTATATCACTTAAGTATTTTAGGTCGACAAGTGAATCTCCCGGTATTACAGTTAAGTTTTCAAAAAAGTTCAATTCATGCAAGTACAACAGTTTCATAATAACGCTAACTAGAATTAGTAAGAACAAAATTATAGAATAAAGTTTATTCACACATCAATCTACAAGTCACAAGGGATTTCTAAAAATACAGTAAGTTAAGAATACGGACTGGAAATATTTTAGTATGTTATGATTTCTTCTCTTCGTCTGGGACTTCATCTAGTTTCTGAAGCGAATTACAATGAAGGCCAGAAAAACTTACCACTACACGGTGAGACACTAGAGGAAGAGGTTGTTTAAAGTCATTATTGCAATTAGAAACCCCCATTCCAAGACCAAAACCTGTACCCAAGATTAGTGGCCATGGACGCCCTAGGTAACTTATATAATACTAATATTAACTTACTTTTAGCAAGCACTACGGAAAATATGATTCCTCCAAATAACCCAGCGCCTAAAACTTATTTGAAAAATACGTATATCGAACCTATTTTTATCAGGGTATCTGAAATACATCTATCAAGTTTAAAGCCAAGTATATCTTCTGACTTAAGGTCACCACCCATTTCACCGAAACGTACAGGAGAAATAAGGCGCCTTTGACTAATAAATGGTGAATGGAATCGACGAGAAGGAAATTGTTACTTATCACTATCCTTAAATGAAGTCAGTGCTTTTTTGCGTGCTTAATAAGTGGTCATCTCGCATCTTAAATTCTTCCGTTTTACATTTCTATCAACTAATGCCACTCTACGTGCTCCTCTGGTATACAGAGTACAGGCTGCTAGGTGTGGAGTGCAACACTTCCTTTATTACATGGCCAGTGTAAAGTGAAACACGTGAGAGAACCTGGGCTGATAAAAACAGCAACCTAGTAAATAAGCTAAAGGGTGTGGAGCCTGTCAATCCTGTAACTTGCTATCCAAAATATAGTAGTCAGTCCCCAAAAAGTTTTTCCAGAGTACTGCCCGTAATATTTGGCAATCAAAAGCTCTATTTGACACTTCTACCTGCTTAATTACCGGTCAAAGATATTCACTTTACGAAATCGAACTGACCATGGGGATTTAGGCAGTCACTCATGAATTGCGTTGGCTTGTCCATGGGTTTTTTAAAGGTTTTTTATTTTTATGAAGTCTTTAAATTAATAAATCGGTCTGTGGACCTAAAACTGGCTCATAACATCAATCAATGATGGGAACCTTGTCTGATAAGTGTCTTTATGAGTCTAGCTGAAGCACCTTCCCATTATTGACAGTTCGTGGTATGTGTTGTAATATGTTGATCCCACAGGGCTTCGGTCAGCACTTGAACAATTTGAGCAATACATTCTTCTTAAATTATTCATTTGTCGTTTGACCTTGTCAATCATTCACCCATATCTACGTCGTTTTAACTAGAGTTTGTATGTGAACTTTTACTTCGCTTATTACATTTGGCTATAAATTATTAGTCATGGCTGACTCGCCTTTTCTGTTTCGCTTCGCTTTGCCTTTCTGCTTCTTCATCTCATATCTGCCTGCGTTAACAAATGCATGAAATAGTTGAGTCCGCGAAACTATATTCGGCTTCTCACTGCTTTCATCACACAAACGGATTTCGCCTAAGTATGATGTGTGGAAACCGGAGGAGAGATTTCTTCGTAGCATGTTTGTATATTTCCGTGTCAGATAGGGGGGCCACTAAAGTGGTCAATGTCAAATTTATTTCAATCTCTGTAATCACTTTGAGTTCAAAACTTCCAAACTTAATTGATTACACGATTGAAACAACATATCAGACACGACAAACGACGCAGACAAAATCTCGGAGGCAGTTTAGCAATAATATGTACAAAAAAGAAAGCATATTATCAAATCGATTTTTTTCACGAGTATCGACTAGTCGCATTACTCTATCTTAACTCCCACATTATCATTATCACATTTTAATTATCCCATTACCCTGCGAAACTATTATCATAGTACATGCTGACATCAAACTTTGCTAGATACAGAATCAAAACACTAAGAACATTGTATTCATATCATGACTCACTTCATAACTCACCGGATCATTTCATATCATAGGAACACGAAGAAACGTTTCCTGCTTAAAATGAGTTTGCACCGATTTTTGCTGTACCTAATTTTCATATGCTAAATCTTGGATCATTTTAATGGCTCTATCGGAATATATATACAGTGTAATTTACGTGAATTTACGATTAACAGACGTTTCTGAAGTTTTTATCGGCTGTTCGAACCACAAATATCTAAAAGCTGAAGGTTTAGAATGTTTACAATTTTTGTTCATTCCTCTCATATCTTTCTCTATTTCTCGGCGTAATGAGTTCCTTGAACTTCCTCTTTTCCTTTTGCCTTGAGGGTTCCATGTGAGGGCTTGTCTTGTGATGCAGTTAGGTGCTTTTCGTAGTGTGTGTCCTATCCACTTCCACCGCTTCTTCCTGATTTCCTCCTTCACTGGATTCCTGTTTGTTCTCTCCCACAGTATGTTGTTGCTGATGGTATCTGACCAACGGTTCCGAAGTATTTTGCGTATACAACTGTTAACAAACACTTGTATCTTCTGGATGATGCCTTTCGTAGTTCTCCACGTTTCCGCTCCATACAGTAGAACTGTCATGACATTTGTATTGAAAATCCTGATTTGGTTTCGGTTGAACGTTGTTTGGAGTTCCAGATATTTTTCAAATGTAAAAATGCAGCCCTTGCTTTGCCAATCCGCACACTCACATCTGCATCGGATCCACCTTTCTCGTCGATGATGCTGCCAAGATATGTAAAGGTGTAAACGTCCTGCAAGGCATCCCCATCAAGAGTGATTTGGTTAGTGCATGTTGTGTTGCTTCGGAGAATTTCGCTTTTTCCTTTATGTATGTTGAGACCTACTGCTGCAGAGGCTGCTGCTACACTGGTCGTCTTCTCTTGCATTTGTTGTTGCGTGTATGATAGAAGAGCCAGGTCATCTGCGAAGTCCAGATCGTCCAGCTGCGTCCTAACTGTCCAGTTGATACCGTGCTTCCCTCCAGATGTTGACGTCTTCATAATCCAGTCAATCACCAGGAGAAAGAGAAAGGGTGAGAGTAAGCAACCTTGCCTGACACCGGTCTTCACCTCGAAGGAGTCTGTTAGCTGTCCTTTGTGTACGATTTTGCAGTCGAATCTATCATAAGAGTTCCGTATGATTTTGACTATTTTCTCAGGCACACCGTAGTGTCGAAGAAGCCTCCACAGTGTTTTCCTATCCACGCTATCAAATGCTTTCTCGTAGTCGATGAAGTTGATGTAGAGTGGTGAGTTCCATTCAATTGATTGTTCCACAATGATCCGTAATGTAGCAATTTGGTCAGTACACGATCGATCCTTACGAAATCCAGCCTGTCGATCTCGAAGTTGGGCGTCTACGAAGTCCTTCATTCTGTTTAACAATACTCTGTTGAAGACTTTGCCTGGTATTGAAAGAAGAGTGATGCCTCTCTAGTTCTCACACTTGCTTAGGTCGCCTTTCTTTGGTATTTTGATGAGGTATCCTTCTTTCCAATCTGATGGTACTTGTTGCTCATCCCAAATCTTCTTGAAGAGGATTTGAAGCATTTTTGGCTTTGCTTCCACTTCTGCCTTCATTGCCTCTTCTGGGATGTTGTCTGGTCCTGCTGATTCGCAGCTATTGATTTGTCTGATGGCCATGTTGATCTCCTCTATTGTATGTGTGCCCAAATAATTGGGAGGCTCGCAGATGCTGCTTCGATACTGGGTGTATTTATTGGAGTTGGTCGATTCAATAGTTCCTTAAAGTGCTCTACCCACCTATTTCGCTGTTGTTCAGTGTTGCTGATTACTTTGCCTTCCTTGTTTTTCACTCGTTGTTCCGGTTTAGGACGGTTTTCAGCGAGCTTGTTTGTTGTATCGTAAAATTGTCTCATGTTTCCTTCTATTGCACAG
>OX103972.1:5610176-5652961 GCA_944470395.2 Schistosoma turkestanicum
ATATATATATATGACAGTTAGTCTGATGAAAATGCATTCTCATCATCAATAAAAATTATATAATAGGTAAATGAAATTAATCTTATGATTAGTTTTTATGTAAAATCTAATTTATTGTTATTATTATTATTATTATTAGTTTTCGCTATCATTTCACTCACATAGGGGATTAGTTGAACATCAACTCGGTCATGTTGTCTGTCAATGAGAAAAAAAAATCAATAAACCAGTTGACTGAGTTAATGCAATGAATGAATTATTATTATAAACCAATCATCAACTATCTTCGTTGTTTTAATGTATAATATAGCGCGCTTATAAAATATATATATATATCTACGCACAAGAAAAGGAATTCATTCGTAGATAACTAACTGTTTAACTGTTGATAATATTCTATTACCTTGAAAAATCATTTCTATCAAATTAGTTTTAGTTTTTTTTGTTTTGTGACGTTTTTTCTAGGTGTTTTTTCTTACGAAGCGCTGAGAATGTCAAATTGTAGTGTTAAGGAATAGAGTTTTTAGGCAGTAGCTGACAGGTTTTTTTTCCAAGAGCGGGTTAAATGTTGTTGTAGAATACTCATACTAACTAATTTGTCACATTGTATGATTTTTGCTGGGTGTTTTGTAGATGTTCTAATTGAAAGTTCGAGTCCAAAGCCTTGTCCTTAATCTCGTGTTTAGAGAGAAAAAAAGGCAATTTAGTCCAGATGCCCGTGATTTTGTGGTATCGAAAAAATACCGAATTGTGCCAGGGAAATGGGCGAAGGTACAGTGCAGAGAAAAATATGAATAATCAAAATGTTCCGTAAATTGTTCACTGGTATAATTGGTCATCATAATGAATGTGGCTATTAAACCAATCGTGTTTTGCTTCATTAAAATGAAATTAAAACAATTCAGTCATGATATCATGAAAGATTGAAAACAGATATTATATATTTTGGGGCAGAGTTTTGGAGGTTTATATTTTTACACAAGTGAAATCATCAATCAATCAATGTTGGACAACAACATTAGAAACCTGGAAGCACTGGACGTTTCGTCCTAGTATGGGACTCATCAGAAGTGTTCTCGATGATGCTCAGATTTTTTCCCTTCACTAATCTTTCTTCAAAATAGAAAGCAGCAATTAACTAAGCAATGATTAATTCAATTATGTTGGTTGTTAAAATCTCCCTGTTGATGTTTAAGACTGCAATTAAACTATCTCTTTGGCATATCTGTAGATCTTATGCAGATTACTTCGATGTTGTCTTTAAGTGACATGCTTTTAGTAGTTAATTGACAACGAGATAACGTTTAAATTGAACTGTACTGGGTTCGAGTCCTGGAGTAGACATCATCAATGTGTGATGTAAGTATATCCAGCTGACAAATCCTAAGTTAGATGATAAAAATAGTAATCCTCAATTAATCATATTTGATGTGATAATTTTTCTTCCAATATAACTAATTGAAATTAAACAGAAAATGCTTTAAAACTCGGGGAATATTGACTGATCGTCGTGTATTTGATTGAGGCATTTTTAACAGTGCGTATATATCACTCATAGTGAGACTGAAACTTGAAATGTAAAATGTTATCGTCAGTTTTAATTCAAATTTTTATGATTTTTTAGTTTCAATCAATTCATAGTTAGACACTAACACAGCCGGACGTTGGCTGACTCAGTGGTCCAGTGGTCGTAAGTTTTCGCGCACGACCAAAGGTCCTATGTGAGAATCCTTCAAGTGGCAGGGGTCATAGATGTGCTTTGATACTAATGAGTCCCATATCAGGACGAAACGGCCGTCCAGTGCTCCTAAGTTTCATTCTAATGGTAGTCTAACATTGATCGATCCATGATTTTGAAAGATAACTCAACATTCTCCACAATCCTATTATACAAATTCATAGCGCAGCCTAAAACTATTCATCAATTATACAGTTAACGTATAATTTTTTTCTAAAGATTTATCCTATTTGGATCTACAACTTACCATAAATACATTATTAAAATTACACTGGTAATCGAGTTGCTAAAGTTCAATGTTATAGTTGAAACCTTCAAAAAAAGTTTATATTCACAATAGAAACTCAGTTATACCAATCTAGTTGTTAAAACTTTGTGCATTTTGTTAGGATATTCATCAAATATCCGACGAAGAATCATTTTGTAAGTGTAAATTCTATTGGTCGATTCCTATTGGTCAATATTATGGTCGTCCTAGCTATCAATGTCACGTACTTCAATGTTGTTTCTTATTGGTCGTCCTGACTATCAATGTCACTTCAAATGTTGTTTCCTATTGGTCGCCTTAACTGTCAATGTCACAGACTTCGATGCTGTTTCCTATTCGACCTAAATGTGTAAATACGCATTATCTGTAACGTTGTATGATCAGTGTCAGGACTCAGATCCTCACCCCGGGATCCGTGTCTTCTACTGGACTCGGACCTCGTACTTTCCGGATGCTTGTAGAATACAAGTTCTACTTTATATCAAATCTTCTTCTTCCACTTAATTGGGGTTGTGACACTCGAATGAGAGTAGCATGTCGTATCGCCGGATCCTCGATCCCCTCTCTCGTTCTCTGACTAAGGTAGACTTGTAATAGTTCAAGCATCTCAAATGTTTACGTCTATTCGTAACACAATGTTTGATATACTATGATAAAAATTGTTTCCGTCACTCTGATGGTTGTTTAAAACTTAAGATATGGTGATTTTCTAATGTGATGTGATTAGAAACAGCCCATAGAAGATAGTGAATCTAGGTGCCCTTCTATAGTGGTGATGTGGTGTGAGCTACCTTTAAGTAGTATATGACGTGAGTAAAAACGTAATGTCTGGTAGCATAATATGGGGGAAGATCAAGAAAGGAAGAGTTAGAACACAATGGAATTTATATGAAACGCATGAATAGTGACAATGGATTGATGTTTTGCAACAGGAACAGTTCAGTTCGATATGATGAACTGATATTTTGCAAATGGACAACTTACGATATGGCTTTCCTAATTTACTGAGTAACTCTGTAATTTTCGCTAAATACAATTCGGTTGCCCCACCTGTGTTCTCATTCAATACACTATTACGGTTGTATCGGTCCACGGATGTGAACTGCTGACAAATTCCACCAGGGGACAGAATAGTCATTCAGTTCTTCTTCTTCTTCTAACTAAGATCAGTTTAGTGTTTAGAATATGCGACGTACACGATTCATGAAATCGTAAATGCACTGGTAATCACTTTCATTCTGATTAACATACTTATACACTTTGGATCTTCATTTCTAAAATTCTTCAATCTGTTCAAAACGAAATGCAATGTCAAGCAGTCTATTATATTGTTATAAATGAATCGAACAATGCTTATATACATGACTGCATACACAAAAATGACATACTGGCATTAAATATAACCCGTTTGTATTTGAAAGCAGAAACAGAAAAAACTGACCCTGTTTAAAACAACATTTATTTCCATACCACAATTTCGCTATCTGTTTCATTCAATAATACAATAGTACAGTTAACAATCATTCATCCCTGTGAATGCTTCTTTTGATGACATCTCTCTTATCTAAATGTGTGATTTTTTTTTATCTCAAGTGTATTAAACCTGCATGATTGACTTATCAATATGTAAAGTGTCCATTACATTGACATGACCAAATGAGGGATTTTTAAATATAATTTTCACACTATCTTCTTCTTTTATTTTTTTTATTTATCATGTCATCTTGAACAAATTTTAAATATTTGATTCATTGAACATTGAAACGTTTAACAACAACATATAACATGGTGAAATTGTTCCTGCTTGTTTTTAAAATTCATTGACTTTAGTTGTTAAAGAAGAATGTTTTATATTTCATCGGCTTTATTTAGTTATTATTTATTTTAACAAAACAAAAAAAAATAAATGTCATATTAACAAGAAATTGGCTTCTATTTTTTTTGTTCAAATGTCAATAAATTACATGATTTAAACACAATTGATGATAATAATAATAATAATAGATGAATAAGTAACCTTGATAGCTATGTTTCAATTTTTAAAATTTCTATTCATTTGGGGATGATTGCGTCAGTCATTTTATTGATATGAATAGTTATCATTCAGTCATTGTTTAGTTTACTTCAGGGGATCTATGTTACATATCTAAATATGTTCCTTTGCCCTAAGAACAACTACGAATTTTCGATTGAAAGGAATTTTCTCAGACCAGTTGTATTCATCAGTGATTACTAATAGTTAGGTGACCGTGTCCCTGGATGATTACTGTCACGCATTATAAGCTGACCAGGTGTTGGATGTACAAAACAGAGGATTATCATAAACAAAATGGTTTCTATCATTTACAAGTGGATTTAGCTCTTCATCAGGATCATGAGTAATGAACTACAGACAAATGGTACAGTTACTTAATAATCCTACATTTTAAGCAGTACCTCAACAGAGATATAAAATTCGATTTATCAAGTGAATTTAATAAAAACCAAAGAAAACAGATGTTCATTTCATAAAGCCTATCAACCCGAAGTTTTGAAATGTTAAATTGTAGAAACATTTATGGAAAGTGCTTTACTTTTTGTGGAAAAAAATCATGGTGAAATTTGTGACTGTTTGTGTTTTTCCCCTTATTATCTTCAACTAAATACACTTCGTTTCTTAAACGTGATTTTTCAATTAGGGCTATGGAGTTCATTGATTTTATGCATTGAATTCGTGAATAAATCACTGTTAGAGCACCATTAGAAACCTCAAATAACTGGACGACCGTTTCATCCTGGTATGGGACTCATCAGCAGTAAGCATCGAAGACTTCTGCATCTCGCAGGATCTGAACCGGGAACTTCGGTATTGTGAGAGAATGCCTAAACTTTATACCACTGCGCCGGCATCCAACGGTGTTAATGTCTAACTCTGATTGATCTAAGGATTTTGCGCGCCCTCACCCAAATTTGAATTCAACTTGAATAACTTAAGCACGTGAAATGTTCAGTTGATCATTTCAATACGATGTGTTTAGTAGTGGAATTCAGCATGTGTTTGCTACCCTTATTTGTGACTTGTGTTTGACTGGATGTATTCGCATCTCACAGTTAATGTTCGAAATGACTTGATTGAGGTAATTCATGTAAAATGTCCATTTGCACATCAAAGACAAATCATATTTCAGTTATAACATATAAACAACAAGATATTCCAGAGTTAAATCTCATACTGGTTGTCAAAGTGAGTGAGTCAGTCAGTTATAACGTAGAACTTCGTACATACGTACATCAATTCTGGTTGCCATACCGTATCTGCTCAGAAACGTAACTGTCATTTCAAATCCCATAATGGTTGTGATAGTAGAAGTATTAGCAGTAATGGAGAAGATTATGGTTCGAAGATATGATTCGAGAAGTATAAATCAGTGAGGTAACTTTAGAAAGAGAAAGATAGAGATGATGAAGAACTCATAGAAATCATGAACAAATCATTGTTAGACCACCATTAGAAACCACCAATCACTGGACAGCCGTTTCGTCCCGGTTTGGGACTCATCCGCAGTGTGCATACACGACCCCTCCATCTTGCAGGATTTAAACCCGAGATCTTCGGTCTTGCATGCAAATGCTTGACATCTGGACCACTGGGCTAGAATTCGACGGTGATTTATGGTAAGAAGACGTAACCAGTTGATTTCAACCCTGTCAGATGGAGGCGGTAACTACCGAAAACACTGGGTGAGGTTGCGTAAAATCCCTAGATTGATCGAAGCTAAACATTAACCCCGTCAGATGCCGTATTATCAGTCCGGAGGTTAAGCGTTCTCACTCAAGACCTTCGAATTCTGCGAGTTGCAAAAGTCGTGGATGTACACTGATGAGTCCCATACCAAGACGAAATGGCCGCGTTCAGTGCTTTGAGGTTTCTAATGATGGTCTAACAATAATAAATTCATGATTTCTATGTCTTAATGTGATTTGTTGAATGAAGCTTGTGAACTTTCATCGCTATTTGCCTGCACATTATTTAATACAATTAGACGATAAACATGTTCCACATATAAAATTGCTTATTTAATCATACTCAATAACATTTAAACTTGCATTTGTTCACCATGTCAACATTTCAACTGTATCCTTAATGGGTAAAACTAATTTCAATTTTGAACAAAAATTATTTAATGAATGTTTAGAAACTGTAGAGTTCGTCACTTAGTATGCTTGAGGCTATTATGAGTTTACCATAGTCGATAAACGCGAACGAGACTTCTACTAGCGTCCAGGTAGGCTACCTTGAATCCCAAGGCTGAAGTTAGAAGGCTTTGTAAGCGTAGAAGGTATATTCTATGCTATTTGCGATGCCGTCGACCGATGGAGCTGTGGTTGCATTAGATGAGCTGGGCTGAGTGGAAGCGTCAATACTCATGTCTGTCAGCATCTGCATCAGTTTCAGCTGCTGCTCAAGTAATAATTCAAGTTTGGCAGGATTCATATTTCCAAAAGAACCGTCGCCAATGATAAGTTCGTCACTTAGTATGCTTGAGGCTATTACGAGTTTACCTTAGTCGATAAACGCGAACGAGACTTTTACCAGCTTCCAGTGAGGCTACCTTGAATACCCAAAATCGGAATAGAAGGCTTTGTAAGCGTAGGAAGTATATTCTACAAACACCCAGCAATCACAGTACAATCAAGCATACAACTCTCGTTTATTTATACAACATAGAAACGTCCTTGAGACAGTTAAGAAAATAACACACTAAAATACACAGCAGCCAATCACAGCCATAGATTTTCCTGGTGGGAATTGTAATCTCAAGGTCAACTGATCAGCTCATGCTGGCGAACGTGAAATCCAAAATAAGGCATTTATCAAGCGAATTTTGGGAATCTAACATCCCCAACAGAAACTGTACAGAAATTAATGGTTGGCACTGTCTCTTATATCTATCCTCTGCCTCCTATTACATTTTTTTCGCTATATTTAAATGCAAAATGGACGAAAGAACCAAGTATACATAAAGTCTATTTTCATACTTAGTCAAACAGGACATAACTGTTTTAACAATCAGATACTGTCACTTTTTTAGTCAACCATAAGCAATAGATATTGAGTTGAGAAGTTATTTGGTAGCAGTTGCACAAATTACACTGTAGATACAACTTACGCAACTTATGCAAGTTTGATTAGTTACTGACAATAAGTTTCCTGTGACAGTTGTAATGCCGATATTGACTTTAGTATTATTGTAAAGAATCTTCTAGATATTTTACTGTAACATAATGTGTTTTCACTGATTCACCGCCATCTTTCAAATGAAGTTGAGTTAATTGACTAATGAATTGAAATTTTGATTAAAACAAGCGTCGTCTTTATATGGGAGAAATTTGTCATCGTTCTTGTCAACTAGATAATATGTGGAAAATAAATTTTTACAATATATATGGAGATTAGTGAAGACTGTGAAAATTTGAACTAGACCATTTTTAGGAAAAATAGAAGTATTGAACTACTGTTTCGTGCTTGTGCAAGACTCTTCATATGTCAGTCAGAGTCAGTCAGATGCAACTTAGAATTTCGTACGTAAGTACATCAGTTCATGTCGCCATACCACATCAGCACAGAGATATAATTGTCAATTCAAATCCAATAGTAGAAGAGGTAGTAAGGGTATTAGAAGTAATCGGAGAGGTTAGGATTAGAAGATATTATTCAAGAAGTATGATTTAATGAGAAAAGTTTAGAAAGACAAAACTAGAGGGGTTGAAGAACCCAGAAGATTAGGATTTGAGAGATCACAAAGAATAAATGCACTGGCGCCATTGCGAACGATTTTGAGCCATGTCATTCAAGGTCTCTAACCATCGATTATTATCATCTCGCCGACCCCAACCAGGTAGTCGACAATTACCGACATGGCTAAGTCCACTCGTCAATGATTTCATGCATTTCTGCCATGTTTTGATTTGGCCGCCCCTAGCTTTCTTCCAACCTATTCCTACACTGCAAAACATAGCTCGTCGCGGCAGTCGGTGGTTAGCCATACGTAGCACATGTCCCAACCACCTCAACTGATGAAGTGTCACTACTGAGTCAATTGATCTGCCATTCTTACCTAGCACCCGATTCCTAATAACAGCGTTGCTCACTCGGGTGTCCCACGATATACGAGCAATGCTTCGAAGACATCTGTGATCGAAAACCAGTAACCTACGAATATCTTCTACTCTGACTGGCCATGTTTCACAGCCATAAAGTAAGACGGAGTGAACCACTGCGCAGTACACTCGTCCTTTAGTCAGCAAACGGATATCTTGCCTTCGCCATAAGTGACGTGGCGTGGCGAAAGCCAATCGAGCCTTCTGTATTAAGCTACAAATCCTGATCCGTGAATGCAATTTATGACTATCGGTCTTGCCAGTGAACGTTTAATCTCCAGATCACTGCTGTTAATATCTCACTTAGATTCATTCATGATAGTGAGCAGTTCTAATTTGTCTATGCTGATAAAAATCAAATACACATCGGTGAGCAGCTTCACGATGTCACGCCAGGGATTCTGGTGAGTTTAAATATGTTGACTGTTAGACAGCTGTCCACCTAGTGACATTCGGTGATGGTTAAGTTTTATAACGATGTTGCCTTAGTACTCTCAACGTAAGGCATTTTAGCTCAAGACCAAAGGTTCCTGATTTTGACTCTCAAGTGAAATGTCAAGTAAATAACTTTATCGATTTTCAGCAATTTCTAAATTGTCATTTCTGTATTGACTAACTACGTTGAATGATTTACGAGTTGTATACTTCGGTTGAATATAATTTTCAATGATTATTCTTTGTAAAAAAAATAATTTCACATAGTTCTAATCAAATTTTAATATTTACACACATTTGCTTGTTTCGTTACGGTTAATTCATTATTCTTATTGCTACTCGAACATTGACTCTGCCTCCTCACGCCTCTTCTTCCACAATTACTACTATTACTATAACTATTACTCTTACTACTACTATTACTATTACTACTACTATTACTACTACAACTACTACTGCTGTGGTGCTCGCTACTTATAAGTAGTATATGACACGAGTGAAAACGTAATGTCTGGCAGCAGAAGATGGGGGAAGATCAAGAAAGGAAGAGTTAGAACACAATGGAATTTGTATGAAACGCATGAATAGTGAAATGTCAGACGATGGATTGATGATGGATTGAAGATTTGCAAATTAACCGTTTACGATATGGTTTTCTTATTTCACTGAGTAACTCTGTAATTTGCGGCTGATGACCGAGTTCGACAGGCCGGTGGACAGAGAGGAGGCGTTGTAGAAGTTCCGATTGGCGAGGCGGTCAGCCGATGGCGACCCGCTGGTGCTGGCTGTGGAGCTTACCAGGTTGCTGCGCTGTGCGCTGCCGAATATTGATGAGGAGTTGGAGGCACTGTTGTTGGCATCGCAGTTTATCGAGAGTGTGCCTGCCCCCGTGTCCCAGCAGCTGGGATTAATAAATGCAGCGCAACCTATGGACATCGGTGAACTGACGAAGGTGACTCGTCAGCTAATGACACGAACAGTAGCTCCGGTCGGGTGCGGAAATAAGGAGATAAAGAATGTCGAGAGGTAATCAGAGTGATAAGAGAAGTGGCAGACATAGACAAACAAACGACGGACAAGGAGGTAATAATGTTACTTCGGCAAAAGGAATGACTGAGAATGAACGCATATGGAGTCCTGACTTGGCAGGACGATGACTGTAATCCCGAAAGACTGTCGGCGTAAGATGATACACGAGTGTCACCAGGTAGCACATACAGGCATCTCAAGAACGACGGATTTATTACGACAAAGTGCATACTGGCCAGGCATGAGAGACGATGGGGCTCAATACGTGTTAACTTGCCAGCAGTGTCAACTAATGAAAAGCGATAGATACACACAACGGCCATTACAGTCGATCCCAGTAACCTCAGTCGGTGATCTATGGTCGGTGGATATAATGGGACCATTTCCACAGACGGCGACCGGTAACCGGTACCTGCTAGTGATGACGAAGCATCCTACACGTTGGATAGATGCCGTGCCCATCGCAGACCAGCGGGCAAGAACAGTGACCGAAGTGGTGATCCGGCATATTGTAGCGTGCCACGGAATACCGAAAATGATATTAACTGACCAGGGTCCCTGTTTTGAAACTGACGAGTTTAAAGACCGTCTAAAATAGTTTGGCATCAAGAGGATACGAACAACACCGTATCATCCTCAGACAAACGGACTTACAGAGAGAAACAACCGGACGTTAAAGGAATGTTTAGCATCTAAAGGAGGAGATTGGGAGAAAGAGCTACCATTGATTTTGCTGGCGCATCGTTCCTCCATACAAGGTACAACCAAGAAATCACCCTTCTTGCTCATGTATGGCAGACAACCGCGACTCCCACTGCACAATAAGATCTGGCCACAACAACAGAAATGGGCAACAACAAGGTTAGGAAAAGAGAGGATGGAGGCAATCAGGAACGTGGGAAAGAAGCAAACATCAGACATAAAGAAGGCGGAACAGCAGAGGAGAACGTGGGAACCTTTTGGAGTAGGGGACCTAGTAAAGTGTAGAGAACAAAAAAGTAGCATAGCAGGGGGATCAGGGTGAGGAAAGCTGATCCCAAAGTGGGAAGGACCGTACGTTATCACGGAGAGACGCGGCGCGGTGTAGACGATTCAGAGAGAAGACAAGCAGAAGCGTGTAAATGCCAGTCAAGATTATCAAGCGTGTGAGTCACGGAAAGCACCAACGAAGATAGCGGTACGGAGATCAGAAAGACTATGACGACAGCTTATTAAAAGGGGGGACGAGTGTGGTGCGCGCTACTTATAAGTAGTATATGACGTTAGTATAAACGTAATGTCTGGCAGCAGAAGATGGGGGAAGATCAAGAAACGAAGAGTGGGAACACAACGGAATTTGAATGAAACGCATGAATAAGTGAAATGTCAGACAATGGATTGATGATGGATTGAAGATTTGCAACTTAACGTTTTACGAATTGGTTTCCCTATTTTACTGAGTAACTCTGTAATTTTCGTTAAATACAATCCGGTTGCCCTCACTTGTGTCCTCCTTTACTTCACTACTATTACTATTACTACTACTACTACTACTACTACTACTACTACTACTACTACTACTACTACTACTACTACTACTACTACTACTACTACTACTACTACTACTACTACTACTACTACTACTACTACTACTACTACTACTACTACTACTACTACTACTACTACTACTACTACTACTACTACTACTACTACTACTACTACTACTACTACTACTACTACTACTACTACTACTACTACTACTACTACTACTACTACTACTACTACTACTACTACTACTACTACTACTACTACTACTACTACTACTACTACTACTACTACTACTACTACTACTACTACTACTACTACTACTACTACTACTACTACTACTACTACTACTACTACTACTACTACTACTATTACTACATCTGTCTTTCTACTGATAATTTTTAATTTTTGTCATTAGTTGTATCATCCGCATGAGTAGTTATCATAACATAATTAAAAACATTAAATTATGTTATTTTTAATCAATCAATAAATAAATAATTTTACAATATGAATTATTACCTAATAGAACTAGTCAGTTACATTACAACCAATGATAAAAATAGCTTGTTCTCTCGACTAGTTAATTGAATAACTAATTAATTTATGAATGTCTAATGAATAAGTCTGATATTTTGATATCAGCCGTTATGAGACGAACGTATATAGAATAGATGTGGCTAGCAGCGGAATCCAGGACGAACGTTTCACTCTGTTCTCGATTCGTCAGCTGGATACCTGTACCTGTGTCTCAGAAATGATTTTCACTCCTAAGACTTGAACTCAGTCTCGTTCAGTTCATATTCAAGTAGAACACTTCATTCATATCAGTCATTATAAACAATCATGAATTAACGTGCTATGAATTTCAAATGATGTATTTTGCGCTAAATGTGACCACTGTTTAGATTATTAATTGTAGATAAATAACTGTAGAATCTGAAGGGAATTTAATGAAAAAAAGAAATACTTTGTTCATAATATCTATGATAGATTTTGACTATTTAATATAAAAAGTTCCAACTTAAGATTAAATAGTTAGAAGTTGAAATCCAGGACGTTCGTTTCGCTGTATTCGAGACTCGTTAGCTGGATAATGTACCTGTATCTCAGAAATGATTATTACTCCTGAAACTGGAACTCAGTCTCATTCAATTTCAACTCCATCGCATTATCCAGTTAGCTACTGAATTCAAATAGCTATTCACTATGACTAGATGCGAGACGAAAGTCACCGATGGTTAGAGACCTTGAACAACATGGCTCAAAATCATTTATGATGGCGCAAGTGCATTCATTCTTTGTGTTCTCTCGAATGATAACCTCCAGGGATCCTCATTACCACTATCTTTATCTTTCTAAAGTTACCTCATTGAATTAAACTTCTCGAATCATATCTTCAAACTATAATCTTCTCCATTACTGCTAATACTTCTACTATCGCTACCACTATGAGATTTGAACTGACAGTTGCGTTTCTGAGCAGATACGTTATGGCAACCTAAACTGATGTATGTACGTACCAATTTCTACGTTATAACTGACTGACTGACTCACTTTGACAACCAGTATGAGATTTAACTGTGGAATATCTTGTTGTTCATATGTTCTAACTGAAATACGATCAGCCTTTGATATGCAAATGGACATCTTGCATGAATTACCTCAAATAAGTCATTTCGAACATCAACTTTGAGATGCAAATACATCCAGTCAAACACAAGTCACAAATGAAGGGTAGCAAACACATCCTGAATTCCATTCCTAACCACACTATTGAAATGATCAACTGAATAGTTCACCTGTTTAAGTTAGTCAAGTTGAATTCAAATTTGGGTGAGGGCGCGCAAAATCCTTAGATCAATAAGAGTTAGACATTAACACCGTTGGATGCCGGCGCAGTGGTATAAAGGTTAGGCATTCTCTCACAATACCGAAGTTCCCGGTTCAGATCCTGCGAGATGCAGGAGTAGTGGATGCTTACTGCTGATGAGTCCCATGCCAGGATGAAACGGTCGTCCAATGTTTCCAGTTTTCTAATGGTGGTCTAACAATGATTGATTGATGATTTCAAATGTGTAAAAACACTAATCTCCATAACTCTGATTGAGAGCCAATTATTGTATGAAGTTTTGATAAGCTGAAGAAGACATTCGTGTTTTGATAAAAGAATGAAAATATCGAATAACTATTACTTGAGAATGATAAAAAAGAAATATCCTTCAAACTTATCAGATAATCTTTTCATTATATTCCTCATTTTTTATTTCTTCTACTTGAATGCATCGAAGTTAAGGCTGAAACGACGCAAATCCTTTTTCTGTGTGTCAGTTTGTTAATTCAGCTTAAACAGTTATTGATTGACAGATTTTATTGTCTGTCATGAATGAATTTGTGTTGATAAAGAAGTAGTGAATAGATAAAAAAGTTTATTAACTATTATTATTATTATTATTATTACTATTCGTAATTGTTTTTAATTTGAACAATGATTGAATTACGTATTAATTATCATACAATATACGATAAAATATGTAAAATAAAATGAAAATAATTACAGAATGCACGCCAATTTGTACAAGTAGGATCATGTTAATTACAAAAAGTAATATGATGTATAAACATGTTATGGGGTAGTTTATTGAGAAAAAGATGTATGATTTTATAATTAAGACTTAATCAAGTAAAGTTTATGATACAATTGTAAAATGCATATTAATTACAGCTGATAATATCTTAAAGTACAATAAATCTTATTGGACTATACACCGGTGTATTGAATGAACTTGTAAGCACTCATCTGTCATGATATTCACAATGTTGTAGCAGTACACTGTGAAGAAGTGATATTGATCAGAATACCATAAAATTATTGGAATGATACATGTTGTATGGGATGTGGTAGTTGGGAATCGGTACTTTTTTCAAGTATAAAACAGGGATTCTATTCTATCTACAATTGGAGAGTGGAAAAAAAATAAATTTAAAAACGAAACATGGAGCGATAGCAAGAATCACTGTAATAGGTCAATCATCATAAGTATTTTTGATCATTTGATGAAAGTTGACTTACATAAATTTTATTCAAACTAATCAACTCTCCGATAAGCTAGGGGTGGCCAAACAAAACCATGGCAGAAATTCATGAAGTCACTGACAAGTGGACTACCTGGTTGGGGTCTGCGAGATGATAATAATCGATGGTTAGAGACCCTGAGTGATATGGCTCAAAACCGTTTACAGTCGCGCAGGTACACTTATTCTTTGTGTTCTGTAAAATTCCAATCTTCTGAATTCCTCATCACCTCTATCTTTCTCTTTCTAAATTTACGTCACTGAATTATACTTCGTAGGCCAGACACCATCAGCAACAACGTACTGTGGGAGAAAACAAACCACATTCCAGTGGAGGAGGAAATCAGGAAGAATTGGTGGAAGTGGATAGGACAAACACTACGAAAAGCACCTAACTGTTACACGAGACAAGCCCTCACATAGAACCCTGAAGGTCAAAGGAAAAGAGGAATGCCAAGGAACACATTACGCCGAGAAATAGAGAAAGATATGAGAAGAATGAACAAAAATTGGACAGAACTGGAAAGGGAAGCCCAGGACAGAGTTGGTTTGAGAAAACTGGTGGGCGGCCTATGTTCCATTGGGGGTAACAGGCGTAAGTAAGTAAGTAAGTGAGAAGTATACTTCTTGAATAACATCGTCGAACCCTAATCTCTCCGATTACTTCTAATACTTTTTTACTACCTCTACTATTATGGGATTTCAATTGACAATTATTTCTCTGCGCTGATGTGGTATGGCAACATGGACTGATCTACGTACGTACGTAGTTTTACGTTGCTATTGATTGATTGACTCCCCGATTATGAAATGAATGATACAAAAATAATAAGGTTTGTATGCAACCAGTTAGTTTATTAGGATAATAAATGATCGATTTGCAAGTAAGTTTAAAAATGTACAACAAAAATAACATTGATTTAGGCATCACTTATGCAAACGCACGTTCATTTCTAATGAATTCATAATTACTTGTAATTTTGATAGAGATTTTTTCTTTGAATTGTATAGTTCACATGATGGGGAAATCTTAGGTGATGAATGATAGAAGTTTGTGCACGTGATGTTGTTCGTTAGAAGAACAATGAAAGCTTCACAACAAAAAAAATATCCAGCTCAAACAACGGAACACCACCACAATGCATCAAGTACAGTGAAAGATGATTTTACAACACTGCGATTTAACTGCTGATTTGGAATTTTAAAGGTTAAACAGTCGTGCATTAGATCCAAAGCCCTAGGTTCGAGATCTGACGACAAGGTTGCAGGTGTGATTTGTTGGATGAGACAGTTGTCCAATGTTTCTAGATTTTGAATAGGTGTTTAAATAAGATCAGTCTGGAATGTACACAATGAAATTCATTATTGATTTGTTTGTATGAAAAGTGATTAGTAGTTAGTCTTGATGACATTTTCACCATGAACTAGGTAATTTAAACGTAAACGTTATTGGATTTATCTAACTGAAAAAGATGATCATTGTATCTAAAATCAATGAGAAGTTTCTTCAAACTGTTTGTCGTCATTTACTATTTGAGGAGTTTCATATCAACATGAAATAACTCACTGGTATGTTCCACTTTTGGCTGTTTTTCTGACTTAAATCAATCCAAAATGTAAAACTACATATTCTGTAGTATTTACAACCTCTTTTGCTTAAAAGATTAGAAATTATCAGCTATTCTCTTGTGCTATTTATTACAAGCAAGTGAATATCCAACACATGTATGTATGCGAAGTTTCTCAGTGTAAACTGTTTTTCTAAAGTTGAATTCTTTACTGAAAGTAGTCAAAATAAATGTGTTCTTTAATTACTAAGAATGGTTTTAATTATTTTTTCTGGCAATTTCGTTTTATACGGGAAGGGGTTGTTAACCTCATGCCCAACCCTCCTACTTTATTCAGGCTTGAGACAGGAAGTAGAACTAGATAACTTCCAGGCGGAGTTAATTAAAAGGAAAGTTAGATTTCCTGCTTGCGGCTGTCATGAGTTTGCACTGTTGATGAGTCCTGTATTAGGACCAAACGGCCATACAATGCTTCCAGGTTTTTAATGGTGGCCTAACACTCATCGATTTATGAATTCAAAATGTAACTCAACAATCACCACAACTTCATAACTTAAATTACTTGGCTCACTAGTGACTAGCTACGTGAAGAATATTATCCAAGTTCTAGTGAGAAGTCGTGAGCAGTGGAGTTCATCCTTGTTCGGGCGTAGACAGTAACTACCGAAGATAGCGTATGAGGTTGCGCAATAGAAGTTAGACATTAACATCGTTGAGTACCAACTCAGTTCCCCGGAGGTTAGGCATTCGTGCCTAAGATCGAAGGCCCTGGGTTCGAGTTCTGTGAGAAACAATAGTCGTGAATGCACACTGCCACTGATGAGTTCCATACCAGGACGAAACGGCCGTCTAGTTGCTCCAGGTTTTAATGTTAAAACAATACACAATTCTCCAATTTCGTAAAAGAAAAGTCAGCTTACTCACATGTCAATAAAAGACCAGTCATCAATAACCAAACTTTTCCGTGATTTGCAGTTTTAAAATTCATTGTAGTAAAAGATTGTTGAAATATTTTGTTAAACATATACAAATATATATTAAAATTTCCAAATTAATTCAGTTTAAATGATTATTAACAATGAAAATTGATTGAATATTTTATTCATTAAGTTTATTCAAACGAACATTCTCTTCATCACTCGCCCCTCGCCCACTATCGGAACGTTGTTCTTCATTTGTAATTGGTAGATTACAATCTTTTAAGCTAAAGTCTGTATTTGTTTTATTCATCGATTTCAAATCATTTAAACTGGTTGTATTCAATTCCAATATGGACAGTGGAGTTAATGAAACTGATCGATCATGTTGTGTATAATAATATGTGGAAGTAATTGGCAAATTATCTGTACATTGTAGTAAAATAAGATTAGGTTTCACGGTTGGATTATTGATCGATGCTAATGAGATTGATGAAATCGGTGTGATAGAGGAAGAGTTATTACATAGTTGAGCATGACAGCTTAGTTGTTGTGGTAAATGCAAAGAACATTGTAAGCGTTTGTCATCATGAAGTGTGGTAGATAATATTTGTTGACAATCATTATGTGGTAATTCTAAAATGAGTGAGTTCCATTCAGGTTGTTGAACCTAGGTTAATAAAAGAAAAGTTATTGTTTAAAAATATAAATAACGTACAATGTGCGCATTAGTGACTAGCTTCGTGAGGAAATTCTTGGGAGTTCTAGTGAGATGATGTGACCAGTAGAGTTCAACCCAGTCAGGTGTAGGCAGTAACTGCTGAAGACAAATGGGCGATGTCACGCGAAAATACGTAAACTGATCAGAGTTAGAAATTAATACCGTTTTATACCAGCCCAATTGTCCACAGGTCAGGCGTTCACGCGCAAGCCCGAAGGTCTTGGGTTCGAATCCTACGAGTAGCAGGAGTCATGGATGCGTACTCCCACTGATGAGTCTCATACCAGTACGGAATAACCGTTGAGTGCTTTACAGGTTTCTAAGGACACATAATCTTTCATATTGGTTTGTAGTTTAAAACTGTACAACAGAGTTAATACACAACTCCATTATGAATCATAACGAAAACAATAATTTTCGATTAAGCCGATTCAATCACTCCAGGCTTGTTTTTCATTTGACTTCACTTAGATGATTTGTTTGAAATGGGCTAACAAAACTTCTAACTAACAATACTAAAAATAAGTTAGTATGAATCATTGAATAATGTTAAGAATACAATAACCAGTGAAGTAATGACTATGATTTGTTGTAGATCCGCTGATATGAAGGTTAAAATCAAATCAGTTATGGCAACCAGTTGGGCTACTCTTGACTTGTCAAAAACATACAGCTTGATCTCAAATGACTTTATCTACTTTGAACGAATTCGCTGACTAAAAAATGTCACTTTAGTCAGTCTGTTCGACAACGAATAGGAACAAATAAGTAAATGATAGATTATTCATCGATTTCTTAAATAATCTATGGTAAAAATGTGTACGACTGTACATCTTAGTCATGGTGAAGTTATACGGAATTAACAATAATAAAAGCCATATGTATATATATCCCTTGAATAAAATTTCTCGACCGTAGCTGCTACCTTGACGTGGTGGTCGGGCTTGCCTATCTTGATCACTCAACCGAGCTATAGTGGCTGGAGCATATGTTCCTAAAGGTTCTACCATACCAGGCAGGTCGATTGGAGAAGGATGAGACTAAAAGCAGCTACTCAAGGTTTGAGGGCGAAGTCTTACTGCTGACTGACTGCAGAGGACTGTGAAAGCAGTGAGGTGTTTCCCTCGGACAACCAGCATCTGCAGTGATGCTGCCTTCTCACAAGGAAAGAAGGGGTTAGAAAAGGTCGAGCCTAAAAATGTCACACCTCTCAATACCTTACGGATTTCTGTCTAACCTTCTGAATTAGGCATCACCTCTATCTTTTTCTTTCTTAATTTACGTCACTGAATTATACCTCTTGAATGACATCTTCAAACCCTAATCTCTCCGATTACTTCCAATACTTTTACTACCTCTACTACTATGGGATTTGAACTGACGAATACATCTCTGTGCTAATGCGGTATGGCAACTTGAACTGATGTACTTACGTACGAAGTTCTACGTTGCAACTGACTGACTGATTGAATACAATATTACTTACAGGTTACTCATAGTTTCATCACTTTTGCGCATATTGTTTCTCAAATGAAATTAAGCGCTCTTTTCTTTTAGAAAAAAACATCAAACTTATTGAACATAAAAATTGAAAATTGAATTCATTGTTCAATAATAATAATAATAATAATAATAATAATAATTGTAGTATTTATTAACTTACTGTATTTTTCACAATATTCAAAGGTGATAAAACTCGTTCAATGCACACTGGTTGTATGGCATTGATCATATTCAATTGATGTTGATTGACATTTGAATTCATTGTATAGATTGTCGACTGATCAACATTGTTTTGACAATCATGTGTCGTCATATCATTAACACAAATATCTGTTTGAATAAATTTATACTGAGGTATAAAACAATTTTCTATACACTCTGTTCTTGAACCATATTCTTGATTGTAAGAATGTGTAGTTTGCCATGGAACATCCATCCTGTCAACTGTGGAACTGTCCACATTTTCTCCTGATGTATAACTATTCAAATGATCAGAGTGTTGTTGCTGTTGTTGTGGTTTATGAGATTGTTGATTGGACACATGAAATTTACATACACTGTCAACCATTCCAATCTGATCAGATTTAAGTTGAGTATCATTATGATTGAAAATGGTTTCATTGAATTCTTTGATATAAATATTATCAGTAGTAGTATGATGATGATGATGATTTTTAACAAACATGTGTTTTAAAAATTGACTCGTTGAATAATTGATTTGTAATTTTCGACAAGGTGCAATCATACACAAAATTACACTGATTAATAAAGCAGCTAAAAAACTTGATATACCAGATAATAAAATCACTATTAAAATTTTATAAGCTTTAGATAAATTCTTATGTTGAAAATTATGTACAGATGAGAAATTGTGCTGTTGTATTGTATCAGGAAGTAACCAATTTCCACGTGCCGGTGTATCTTCAATAATCAATTGAATAATCTTTATGTTTATGTGTTATTTTATTGAAAAGTAAAGAACAAACAATTACAACTTGTTATGTAATACAGATTAGTCTTCAGACGGACCATTGCATTTTTAAGTAAAATATATGTATATATACAACTATCAACAAATACTAAAAGTCATGATTTTCAATACAGTTCTACTGTATACAGTGGAAACTTGGATAATCACGAAGGCTATCATCTGGAAGATGATAAAAGTGTTTATTAAAAGTTTTCAATGTAATATATTCCTTATCTGTTGGCCAGACATCATCAGTAACAATCTACTGTAGGAGAAAACAAACGAGATTTCAGCAAAGGAAGGAGTCAGAAAGAAGTTCTGGAAGTGCATAAGACAGACATTGCGGAAAGCACTCAACTATATCAATAGACAAGCCTGTCAATTAATATGCTTGAACTATTACGAGTTCAGGTTATTCGGTAAACGGAATGAAGAGCAATGACTCAGAGACATGATAGGCTACTCTAATCCTTTTGTCCTAGCCCCGGGTAACTAAAGCAAGAAGTCTTGAAAAGGGGTAGAGAATGGATTCTACAAGCACCTTGAAAATACGAAGTCAACAAGCACATCAATGGAGCTTACTTATACAATGATAGAAACGTCCTTGGGAAAGCCACGAAATAGCGTACAAAAGTAATACATCAACCAGTGACAGTCGAGGATTTTCCCAGTGTAAAATATAATCTCAAGGTCCAATGAGCAACTTATGCACGGAGGCATAAAAATTCGAAATTAGGACATTTTAAAAGTGAGTTTTAGGGATCTAGAGTCCCCAACATTGGAATACCCAAGTTCAAACGAAGAGAGGAAAACCGAAGAACACATTACTTTTAGAACCAACGAGCGGACATGAGAAGAATGAACAGCAAGTAGACAGAACTAGAAAGGAAGGGTTAAGAACAAAGTAGGTTGAATAATGATGGTCAGCGGCATATGTAGGCGGTAAGCAATGCTCAGTCGTACAAGCTCATACAAACCAGACAATAATAAAAGCCAATGGTACATGTAAGTTATTGTTTTATAAATGGCTTGGTTAAATAAATTAATTGAAAGACTTGACCAAATTAAATGTAAGCGAATGCAAATAAATGTGGAGGCACTACAGCTTGAGTTATTATCAGCAATTGATTTCGCCAAAGAAAGACATCTAACGACTATCTTCCAAAAGATTGGCTATCCACGCAACTTCATTCAAAAACATCAACTGAGATCGTCAACACAAGCGAAATCAAGTAAAGGAACCAATAAACGGATCATCCTACCATACATCAAAGACATATCGGAGCATACAACACGACTAATGAAACCATTTGGAATAGGTGTGGCACACAAACCAACAGAATCACTTCAATCAATCCTATGTAGATCAAAGGACAAAATGACAAAGGAAGAAAAACCAAATATCATCTACAAAATAAATTGTGCAGACTGTAAAAAACACTACATAGGACGAAGTGGACTGCTTCTACAGCTTCGTCTACGTGAACACCAATTAGCAATTAAACGCCACTTCAACTCTTCCCTTATATAAATAGACAGGAACAATTATGGACATACATTCGATTGGGACAGTGTGGAAATACTGAATAGGGGGAGGACAAAGAACACCAGAGAATTTTTAGAAGCTTGACACTCAAGTCAATCAGTAATCAACAAACAAAACGACATTGACCCAATTTATCAACCACTCAAAAAAATGATAGGTGACATAGGATCAAAAACAAATCAAAAGGAAGATGCAATCAAAACAAAGGTGCAAACAACGACAGGATTAAGGTCAACAGCAACCAATCAAAATCGAGGTTAGCACAACAAGCTACAGGTCAAACGTGGAGAAATTCGAATGCTTCACTTCTATCTGAAGTTTGTCCCGATTGATATTCAGAAATGATCTCGTTTAAATTTGAATATCAACGCAGAAAGAAATGATTTTCATATGTATGTTGAGCGAGTTCTTCGATAACTAGCTTGAGATGATGTGTGTGCAACAGTTGAAGTGATAAGTAACGGGTTCGAGCTTTGATACAAATTATAACACCATTATCCCATAACCCTCTTTGATAATAATATGATTTATTTGTATGACATGTAACCGATGATTGGTTACTTTGAATGAAATGGCTTAAAATCGTTTGCAATGGCACTGGTGCATCTACTCTTTGTTTTCCCCGGAATTCTAAGCGGAATTCCTTATGACCATCTTACTCTTGCATTACGTGGTTGTTGTGAAGATTGTTAAGTTTTATTTGAAACCATGAATGGATCAATGTTAGACCAGGTTTCTAATGGTGGTCTAACATTAATCGGTGGTAGTTTCAAATAAAACTTTACAATCATCACAACAACCCCGTAATGCAAATTACCTGTGCTCACTAGTGACTAGCTTCGTGAGGAATCTTCTCCGAGTTCTAATGGGAAGACATGAACAGTGAAGTTCAGCCTATTCGGGTGTAGGCTGTGTATGAGGTTGCGCAACTCCGTGAATTGATCAAGTTAGACATTAACACCGTTAGGTACTGGCTCAGTGGCCCGATGGTAAGGCGTTCTCCTACAATACCGAACGTTCTGGGTTTGAATCCTGCGGAGCGCAGGAGTCGTGGATGCGCGTTGCTGAGGAGTCCCATACCAGGACGAAACGGCCATCTTACTGTTCTCAAATTTACTTCATTAAAATTACTCCGTGAATAACATCCTCAAACTCTAATCTTTCGAATTACTACTCATACTTCTACTAGCTCTACCACTATAAGATTTGAACCGACAATCGCATTTCTGGTCTGTCGTAGTACGGCAACTTGAACTGATGTACATACATGTTTTCGCCGACTGACTGACTGACTGACTAACTGACTCATATAACAAATAAACCAACAGTTTTATTTTCAATTTAAAAAAACCAAACATCATTTTTAAAACAACAAAAAACATTTTCAATTTTCAATTTACTTTTTCAGTTTTCAATTTCGGCACTCCATTATCTTCTACCCGGATGATTATTTCATGCACACCAAGTTCATTGTGTAATAAATTTCTAATCAGCATAACTTGTCCATTTGTTGAATCTATTTGTAAAGCATCTTTTAGCATAGTTGTATGTTGTTCGTTTAATCCCAGATTATTATTATTATGATTATTACTTGAATATTGATCGATCAAGCGATAGTGTAATTGTGCATTTCTGCCTTCATCTGCATCAATTGCTTTTACAATGAATACACAATAACCTGGTTCTTCATTGATTGAGAATGGTATTACAGATTGCTGTGACAGATTTGATTGTTGTTTGTTTACAGTAATAAAATCAATGGAAGATGAATTGACTGTCATTATTGATTGATTCAGTAATGTTCTATTCATATCTTCTGTGTGCAGAGAGAGAGGAAGAATGAACCATACAACACAACAGAATAAAACAATGAACACTAGTAGTAGTAGTATAAGTAGTAGTGTTGTGTGTGCTACTTATACAAACGATATAAGTAGTATAAGAAGGGACGTGAAAGAAGAAGTCTCACGTTCACAAGAGGAAAACGGAAAGCAAATGGAGCAAAAGCAAGAAGTAAATGGTGTACCAACAGGAATTAAAGGAAGCAACAACAGGAATGGAAGAAGGATGGAGCGTTGGAAGTCAAGACTCAAAGATGGTGTGCAAATAGAATATTCAATGTAATGTTTTCGTTTTTAACTAACTCAAGGATGGCGACCCACTCGTGCTGGCTGTGGATGTGACAAGATTGCTCCGCCGTGGTCTGCCGAATTTGGATGAGCAGTCGCAATTCATTGAAAGTGTGCCTGCAGATGTTGCTCAACAGTTGAGACTGGTGAACGCGGCACAACCAATGGACGTCACCGAGCTGGCTAAAGTAACAAGACAGCTGATGAACTCAACAGTCACCTCGGTGTCGTGTGAGAGACAGGCTGATGATGTCGCGAAGAAGATAGAAGAATTACAACGCGAGGTGGCAGCGTTACGAATAAAGGGTGGAAGAAATAATAAATGCTATATTTGCGGAGGAACGGGGCATTGGAAGAGGAACTGCCCAACAAAACGAAAACTACATTGAATACTCTATTTGCACACCATCAATGAGTCTTGATTTCCAACGCTCCATCCTTCTTCCATTCCTGTTGTTGCTTCCTTTCCTTCCTCTGTTAGTACTCCATTCACTTCTTGCTTTTGCTCCATTTGCTTTCCGTTTTCCTCTTCTGACCGTGAGACTTCTTCTTTCACGTCCCTTCTTATACTACTTATATCGTTCGTATAAGTAGCAAGCACCACAGTAGTAGTAGTAGTAGTAGTAGTAGTAGTATTAGTAGTAGTAGTAGTAGTAGTAGTAGTAGTAGTAGTAGTAGTAGTAGTATTAGTAGTAGTAGGCTACATGTTTTTGTAAAACATACACAATCCTAACAGGGTTGTTGTAGCAAAAAAAAAAAACCCCGTATGACATTAATTAACATGACAGAATTAAAAAAGGCAATATCAAATATCATACATTTATAAACTTGTTTTAAATAAATCAACTGGAATATAATGAATATATGCTTGTTAGAAAGAGGAAATAACTTTTTCTAAAATATATATATATATATATGAATGAATACATATACATTAGATAGATTTAAAGTACATGAATTGAAAAGCATTTCATGCCTAGCAATGTTTGTTGCATGGTATAATACATAATTAGATGAGATATGAAAGTCAACTAAAGTTATGCTTATTACGATTAGTTAAATATCAATGACACATTTTGATTTCTCTACGCATCTAGATTAGATAATTCAATAGAGATTTTTTTTCAATTTGTATATATCAACTTGTCAGGAGTCATGGATGCGCACTGCCAGTGATGAGTCCTCATTGTAGGATCCAAACTGAGCTTTGGACTCAGCAATAATTGTTTAGGTATTTTAAATACACGCCTAGCCCAGTTGAAACCAACATGGGTGATTAGGCAAATAACGGTTCTAACATTCATCATAAATATAAATACACGTCACTACCTAAACAAATATTGCTATTCACTTATTCCACCAACAATCGTTCAATTCATTAAATCAACAGCAACAGATAACTGATTTTCTATCCATCCTGGATAGATCAGATTCCTTCGAAAGTTAACATTTAGTTGCTTTATAACATAGAGTGTTTTCTGTTCTAGAAGAAAGCTTCAATTCACAATTAAAATGTACATTTACAGTCATTGCAACCGCTCCAACCAACAGAGGAACAAATCACTATGGCTGTCGCAATGACAAAGTATCAGCTTAAACAACATCAATGCGGTTCAGAAAGAACCATAGGAAGTCGGTGAAGGCAAACGAAATAGAAACTATTATTAAATACAAAGATTATCATCTCAAACGGAATCGAACATGCTAACAAAATGTACGACGGAAAGGATCAATACGGACAAATTACAAACCTATATATATGGAGGGATTTTCACAAACAAAGCCTTCAAAAAACGGATCTGACACCTATACTCGAACAAAACAATCGTGTCCAGTGATCCAAGGTTTCTACTGGTTAGCTAACGATGATTCTGTTACGCCTACACGTAAACACGTCAACTTGATATGCTTGAGCAATTACGAGTTTACCTAGTCGGAAAACGAGAGCGAGGATCGAGGATCCGGCGACACGACCAGCTACTTAATTCCGATTAGCCCAACCCCCATATTGAGAAAAAGAAGACAAGACTTGATATGAAGTAGAACCTGTTCTCTAATAATTCAGGTCTCAAAGGATCAATGTGATCCCATCCCCATCGCCAAAGATTCATTCATGATTAAAATGGTAAAATAAAAACATAATGATCTCTATAACAATTTAATACAAAAATATACTACTGAATTGATAATTAAGTAAAATAAACGGGAGAAAAAACGTGAGGACTAGTCATTTCTTTGAACAATTAGTAAACAAAATATATTCTTGACTAACCATAATATTCTCCTTTAATTTCCAAAATCTCTGGTTTATTATCATTTAAATCAAGTACACGTACACAAATTGTATCGACTGTAGAATGAATTTTCTCTTGACCATTATCCGATGCAATCACTTCAAAACAATAATGAGACTAATTCAATAAAAAACAAAAAGCCGATGAAAGTAGTATATTTATTCTGATGATAAAAGTAGTATGTTGGATAAAAACAAAATAACTGGTTAGTTAAATGAAACACGTTTGAATATTATCCAGCATAGATTACATACAGAAAAAATTAAACTATCATAAATAATACACTTTAAGCTGCAATCATTTGTTTTCCTACAGCAATCAGCTTCTCCAGAGTCACATTTACACTAAGTCATTCTGCTTTTTACTGAAAACATGAGTCAATCATTGTTAGACCACCATTAGGAACCTGGACGCACTGGTATGGGACTCATCGGCAGTGCACATCCGCAACTTCTGCAACTCGCAGGATTCAAACCCCAGACCTTCGATCTTGCGCGCGATCGCCTAACCTATGGGCTGGTATCAAACAGTGTTATTGTTTAATTTTCATGCGCAAACCCACCCTACAGAGTTGCTGATCTCCACTGGTCACGTCTCGTCACTAAAACTGTGAGAATTTCCTCACGAAGTTATTCACTAGTCTCTTTTTGTTTTATCTAATAGGAGTTGTGAAGAAGTTGACAGGAAACTGTGGATCTACGTTTATGTTAGGTGATATGGTGTATTTGTAATTTTTAGGGAAAATTCCAAAGAAATAAAAAAGCATAGCTCAGTTTCATGGTCTGTGATGTTGTCAACAAGCTATTCGACTTGTTACTGGTTACCTCTAGTGGTGTCGAAATTGTAACTTATTTGTTAGACTATGATCAGAAGTACGAACAAGACCAACTTGACAGTGAGAACTATTAAGTCATTTACAAGTGTTGAGATTTAGCTCCGTTGAATGATTCCGCTTACAGATTTTATTAGTAGTAAAATAGTTTTAACTTTTGGTGATATCCCAATGAATAAAGTCGTGCATTTCTGAAGTGTTTCATGACAATCTTGCAAGTCACTCCTTCAGAGTAAATAAATATTGCTTTTTTAAGAACTTTTCATTGTATTTTACACGTATAAATCTGAATTAATCATTCGTTTAATTTTAAAGCGAGCATCCCGTTTGAAAGTTGCGGTCTACATGTTTAGATGTGTTTATAACATAATATATAACTAATTATCCTGAAACGCCTGGAATACACTACTTCTGTACGAATTTTATGCTGCTGATATTGTTCAAAGGAACAATGGAAGCTCAACATTCAAAACATCCAGCTCAGAGAGTGAAACTGCACCACACAATACATTTACACAAGAAGTGAAATGACGGAATAAGTATTCAGATGAGAGCAATAATAATGTGTTAATGTAAATATTCAATGCAAGGTATGAAGTGAGTAAGAAATAGTTAAAATAAGATCTCTATTTGAACTAACTCCACCCGGATCCCTTTTAGGGGTGCTGCAGGTCTCAAGCCCGGATAAAGGAGGAGGGTTTGGCACGGTAGTAGCGACCCCATACTATAGAAATATAACTCGCTAAAAATAAGGACGCTAACCAGAAAAAATAATTTCCTGGTCGGTATCCAATGCTTTATTGAGCGCAACAGGTGTAAGTAAGTAAGTAAGTAAGTAAGTAAGTAAGTAAGGTACATAAACTATTTCTATGCTTAAAGATTTCAGTAATAATAACGGTAGCAATAATAACGACATCAATATTATGTGATAATTACAGCATTATTTTCGGGCAGAGTTTTGGAGGTTTTGTGTTTTTACACATTCGAAATCATCAATCAATCATTGTTAGACCACCATTAGAAACCTGGAAGCACTGGATGGCCGTTTTTTCCTGGTATGTGACTCATCAGTAGCAGTGCGCATCCACGACTCCTGCACCTCACATGATTCGAACCCGAGACCTTCGGTATTGTGTGCGAACGCCTAATCATCGAACCAGTGGCCCGGCATCCAACGGTGTTGATGTCTAACTCTGATTGATCTACGGATTTTTGCGCAACCTCACCCATTTGTCTTTGGTAGTTACTGCCTACACCCGACAGGTTTGAACTCCATTAGTCACGTCTTATCAACTAGAACTCCGAGAATTTTCTCATGAATCTAGTCACTAGTGAGCACTGTTACGATATTTTTGGGCAGAGGTTACGAGGTTTTCTGTTTTTACACATTTGATATCATCAATCGTGCAAGATTCAGGAGTCGTGGATGCGCACTGCTGATGAGTCTTATACCAGAAGAAAACGGCCGTCCAGTGCTTCCAGGTTTCTAATGTGTAAAAATTACAACACTCTTTGAACAAGACCGATTTTCACTATGAAAACACAAAACGACGCAAAGCTGTAACTAATATGATGAACGACTTATGTAGTCTAAGGTTTGCTAATGTAAAAAAAAAGCTTGTATATGTTTCTCTGTTTACATTGGCCCAGTTTTATTCTAATACCTATTATTTCCAATATTTAGAGGAGTTCGAGTCCGATGGGATGGATATTACTACTCTGTCAAACTATTCAAAACAATCATTAATTTATCCTGCCACTCTAACCGATCCTAATCACACCTTTGCTTACGAAAACAACTGACTAGTCAAACTATAAAGTTCACAGAACTACACATTTGTTTAAAATACATTTTCTCAACTGATATAAAATGTGTTTTTGTTCAAAATTATTGAAAATATTGAAGGGGCTGTTGTGAAGATTGTTAAGTTTAATTTGAAACCATGAATCGATCAATGTTAGTTAGACCACCACTAGAAACCTGGAAGCACTGGACGGCCGTTTCGTCCTGGTATGGGACTCCTCAGCAGTGCGCATCCACGACTCCTGAAAGACCGAAGGTCCTGAGTTCGAATCCTGCGGGGTGCAGGAGTCAAAGGAAATATTAAAATTTAAAATATCCCACTTACTTGAATTTCTCTATCTAACGATCGCCTTGTAAATAAACTCCCATTAGACAATAAATAAAACGGGAAATTATCATCCATCATCACGGAATCATCATCATCATCATCATTTGTCTTATTCAATTTCGGTTTCAATGTCATCGTTTCATTTATCAATAATGCACTGGGATGTCCGATAAATAATTCAAATGTTATTTTACTATTGAAACCTTCATCACGATCAATGACTTGTAAATTACCAATCCATGTATTCATTGGTTGATTTTCTTCAATAGCAAATTGTCTTGGACCATGAAATTCCGGGGGATTATCATTTTCATCCGATATATGTATGAATAATTGTGTTGTCGTTGTATGATGTATAGTTTGATGATTTGATTTTAAATAGAATTGACCGGTGAATGTTTGATAATCACCATCGATTGCTAAAACTGTTAACTGTAAAAACAAACATATGTAAGTTAATTGTATGCACTGTAGAAATGCTGTTGTAAATGAATATATATATATATATATATATATATATATATATATATATATATATATATATATATATATATATATATATATATATATGAAGAATCTTTAGAAAAAAAACATTCAGTAATCATGTTCATTTGTATTGGTTGTACGAATCTGGCCAATGATTGTGCCGACTTAGATTGATCAGTCTCTTGAGCATTGTGTTACGGATTGCTTCGTGGTTGCCTGTTGGGTTTGTGACATTATTAAGAGAGGTAGACTCAATAGAGTGTAGTGCCTCAAGATAAATTCTAGTTCGCTTACATCTAACTTGATTAGACCGTTTCGATTAATTTATTGAACCAAGCTATTTGTATTGCAACAATTTATATGTACCATTCGTTCTTATTATTGTCTGGTTTGTATGAGCTCACATGACGTGTTCCTCTTGTCATTTGACCTTGTCAACTATTCGTCGTTTTTATTCATGTGTGTGCATGCCTATCTCGTTGATCACATGTCTGTCTTATGTTTGTCTGACTATATATCCTTAGTCATGCTCTATCTCTTGGAGTTGGCTCAACAGCCTTCTCCCACTCACGTCACTTCGTTCGTTATATTTGCTGCTTCTCATCTTCGCTTTGTAGTGTGTCCCAAATAAACGTATTCATCACTACGAGTTCACCTTCTGATTTATAAACCGTCAGACGCTAGTTATTAACGACTGTCTAGACGAGATAATTACCGAGCTTGAGAACACGCAGTAAATTGGCCACCACAAGAGAAGTGTTTAACGTTAGAGCATCTGAAGCCGTCTGTACTGGGTTCGAGTCCCGGGTTGAATATGAACTCAGAGATGCATGTATATCCAACGGAAGCGTTCGAAATCGGACGGAATGAGCATCCTGGATTCCATCGCTAACCATTACCCAACTCTGTTAGTATTCACCTTAATTTATTTCAAGATAAAAGTATAGTCAGATTCAAATAAGATTGGATGATACACTGTCAAGTCATATTAAAACTATCTATTATTTGAAGCCTATTCACTTGTTTCGGCTTTTACAATTATCAAAAATTATTTGAATATCTCATCGCTACTACTTTAAGAATAGATCGTATGCCGATTATTGATAGTTTAATTCTCTGTTTCGAATCGATTCATGGTTACATAACTTAATAAAATTTATATTACAGAAGTTAAACTAATCAAAAATGAAATACAAGATGTGCATTTCATCCTCTTTAGGATTCTTCACCTGGATGTGCTTACATAATCAAATTAGATGGAATCACTTAATATTCCCTGTTGTAATTATGTAACCTGTAGTGTGTGTGTAGTAATATGTCGAGCTCAAACAGCTTGTCTCAGTGTTTCGGACAAACTAATTAACGTTTTTTTCATGAGTGATTAATCACTCATCTTTCGATCTTATTAAATATCATCTGAAAACTTGGTTGTTTTTATTCGAGTGTGTGTGCCGCCTACTTCGCTGATTACGTTTCTAGCTTATTTTTGTCTGATTATAAGTTTTCAATCATGCCTCATCAGAAGGCAATTGGTTGGCTTACTGATTTGTTCCATTTCGCTTTACTTGCCCGTTATTCATTGTCATGTCTGCCTGTGTGAACGATTTGGCTTCTTATTACCACTGTCGCACAGACGGGTTTTGCCTAATTATGATGTACGAAAACGAAACGGAAGATTTATTTCATAGCACAAACAGATCTTCGTCCAAACTAAAGTCAGGCCACTGAAGTGGTAAGCCCTACTTCGAATGTGATACAGCCCCACAAAAGAGACTTTAATTTTTATGACAGTCGTTAGTAATTACTGCTCACTTTGCACGTTGTTCATGTCATTTATTGTTTTTCTTCAATATATCAATAAATAATAGTCTTAGTTAGGTATAATGATTTGTTTTGCTTCTATTTTCTTTGTTCAATGTTTCCAAGTATTCGTTATGTTATCAATAACTAAATTTCAATAATAAATTCATTTCATTCAGTAAATAGTTTGGTCTTCCATCATTGAAACATATAAATATTTGCATTACGGGGTTGTGAAGAATGTTAAGTTACACAATTTTGATCAAGTTAGACATATACGGCTTTAGATACCGGCTCAGTGGTCCAGAGGTTAGGCGTTCGCTCACTATACCGGAGGTGCAGAAGTCATGGATGTGCAACTATCGCTAATGAGTCCCATACAAGGACGAAACAGCCGTCTTTCAGTGCTTTCATGTTTTTAGTGGTAGTCTAACACTGATCGACTCATGGTTTCAAAATTATAAATATTTGTGAAATAATTCAAGTCAACTATTTTTTTCATAATTAGAATTTATTACCTCATTAATATATTTCAGTATAGGATTAATGTTAATGATATCAGTCACTGAAATTATATCTTTCTAGGTTTTAATTACTATTTTATCAAAATTAAATCTTAATTACTTACCTAGTTACGCCTGTTACCCCTAACTGAACAAAGGCTGCCCACCACCATTCACCAACCTACTCTGTCCTGAGCATCCTTTTCCACTTCTGTTCACTCGTCGTTCATTCTTCTCATACCCGTCACCATTTCTCGATTTATTGTGTTCTTTGGCCTTCCGCTTTTCCTATGTCCTTGAGGATTCCAAGTAAGGGCTTGTTTTGTGGTGCAGTTGTGTGTTTCCCTCAATGTATGTCCTATGCACTTCCACCGCTTCTTCCTGATTTGTTTCTCTGCTGGAATCTCGTTTGTACTCTCTGAAAGTAGGTTTTGCTGATGGTGCCTAGTCAACGAATCCTCAGTATTTTGCGTAGACAACTGTACATAAATACTTGTATCTTCTGGATGATGGATTTCCTAATTTTCCATGTTTCCGTTACATGCAGTACAACTGTCTTGACATTTGTATTCAAAATTCTGACTTAAGTGTTTGTCAATAGCTGGTCTAAGTGCCAGATGTTGTTCAGTTATAGAAATCCAGCCCTTACTTTCCTGTCTGCGCTTTCACATCTGCATCAGATTCACCGTACCCAACAATGATCCTGCCTAGAGGTGTAAAGGTTTTTACATCTTTAAAAGCTTCTGGGTCCAGTGTTGCGTGTTGTGTTGTGCATGTGTGTGTGCATGCTGAGACCTGCTACTGATGAAACTGATGCTACACTGGTCGTCTTCTCCTGCATTTGATGTTGCGTGTGCGATAAAAGATCCAGATCATTTTAGAAGTCTATATGCTAGCTGTCCACTGCATCCCATGCTTCCCTTCAGATGTTGACATCTTCATAATCCAGTTGATCACTTGGATAAAGAGAAAGCGCGATAGTAAGCATCCTTGTCTGACGCCAGTCTTTTCTTCGAAGGAGTCTGTGTCAGCTGTCCTCAATCAATCACATAAATAATACTTCAAAAGTTGGTGATTCCTGAGGCAACCTTTGTGAGATGCAGATTATTTGTTGTTCAGTATGTACATTAGTCGTTGATAAAATGCTTTTTCTCATTGCCTCAATATTGATCAACTTATATAAGCCTATGACAATGTGCATATCACTTACTATTACTGTCAATTTACAATGAAAATAAATATCAGCCAAATAACAATGAATAGCTTACTTTAAATGTTGCTTGTGCTTCACGATCTATTTCAGCTGAATTAAAAATCCAACCAGTTATTGGATCGATTTTAAAATAAGGCGTATTCAATTCATTCTGTTGTAAACTGTAGTAAATTTGTGCATTTACACCAACATCTTTATCTGTTGCATGCATCTAATCATTGAAAAGAAAATAGTTAATTAGTTTGTTTAATATCTCTTGTCTAAATAAGTAGTAAGTTAAAAATGTTTTCTCCTTCTTGATGTATAAATATTTATATACCGCAATGGAAGGGATTGCATAGTATCATCGGTTTATAAATTTGGGTGAAGTGTATTTGATTTAGCAAGTTATTGTGTCTGAATTTGTTTTGAACGTAAGATCCACTGACGAAATATTCATCACTGGGTTGTGAAGACTGTTAAGTTTTTTTGAAACCATGAATCGATCAATGTTAGACCACCATTAGAAACCTGGAAGCACTGGACGGCCGTTTCGTCCCCTTACGAGACTCCTCGGTAGTGCGCATCCATGACTCCTGCACCCGCAGGATTCGAACCCAGGACTTTCGATGCTGTAGGCGAACGCCCAACCATCGGACCACTGAGCCGGTATCTAACGGTGTTAATGTCTAACTTGATCAATTCACGGAGTTGCGCAACCTCATACACAGTCTTCGGTAGTTACTGTCTACATTCGAACAGGTTGGATGCTCACTGTTGAGGAGTCCCATACCAGGACGAAACGGCCGTCTTTCAGTGCTTCCACGTTTCTAATGGTGGTCTAGCATTGATCGATTCATGGGTTCAAAAGAAATATCCACCCTTTGTAAGGATGGAGACAGTTGATACAGGAGATTTAGATTGACATCGATCTAGGGCGAATAGTTATGGATGACCTTTGATTGATGTTAAACTAGTCTTGAGAATATTTACTGCACTACTAATATTAAGAGAGGGTTATGAATCAGTCTGAGGCAATCAAGTATAGGATTTAGAACTGAATGTAAGCATTATTGGTTAGAGAGAATTTTAATCACGAACTGGATATCAGCTGTGATGCCAAAATGTTAGTGAACCAGATGGATTGGAAAAATGCAGCTCTAACAATCAAGACTTGAGAGACCAAATGCTCTGGGTTGTGTTACCATGAGCGAGGTCGTGGGTGTGCACCGTTGATGAGTCCTGTACTAGGCTGAACTAACTGTCCGGTGCATCCAGAATTTTAATGCCGTTCTAACGATGACCAATAAATTAGAGTATCGCTTTGAATTTATAGACATTCAGAAGTTCAAACCTTGTGTTAAAATACAAATTTTACCAATGCTGAACCCATCCCATTAATATAGATTTATTAATGAAAGTGCTGTGATTCAAGTTAACGCCTAATTATCTATTTTTCATGTATGAGTACCTTATGAAATAAATTTGTGATGATGTATTTCGTTTGAACTATATTGCACTAATATTGTATCACAATGTTTTGTCACGACATTATTTAAAGAAGTCTGAATAAATTGACTATTTTCATGTGAATAACACTAGTTACTCACTAGTTCATATATTATTATTTCATTGGGATCATGAGTCGATCAATGTCCAGCAACTATTAGAAATCTGGAATTACTGCACAGTCGTTTCATCCAAATTCATGTCTCATTAGTAGTGCACACCTACAACCTCGCAAGCAGGAATCGAAACTACGAATGTAGTCATGCTTTATCTCTTGGAGTTGGATCACTAGCCTTCTCCAATCCACTTCACTTTATTCGCCGATTCGCTAATACGCTTACTTGTTTTCCCGCGCTCGCATGACGAATTTATCTTTGAGTGCTTGTAGTTTGCTGATCTAATTGTAGTGTGCCAAAATAAACGCTTTCAACACTTCGAGTTCACCTTCTGATTTATAAATCGTCAGACGCTGTTTTGTAACGATTGTCTGAACGAGCTAATTACGAAGCTTAAGAACACGTTGAATACTAACTGTCACGAAAATAGTGATATCTTGCACACTACATAAATTGTGAACCCACCGTCGAAACTAACGCACTACAGGATCTTTGGCCTCTAAAGCAAACATTCAATTTTCAGTTCATTTCAAACAGTACTCCTATTGGAAGAGTAATTAAACTTGGTTAAAAAACCGAAGGTCCTGGGTTCGAATCCTGCAGGGTGCAGGAGTCATGGATGCGCACTGCTGATGAGTCCCATACCAGGACGAAACGGACGTCCAGTGCTTCCAGGTTTCTAATGGTGGTCTAACATTGATCGATTCATGGTTTCAAAAATGTGATTATATGCAATATTTACAGTATGCAAAATTATCCCAACCATTTAGTCTATTCGTCAGTCAATCAATACGATCTGATTCAGAAATATAGTCATTCTCTACTCCAATAACTATTTAAAGGTCATATTTAAAACAATTAGTCCCTTTTAATAAATTTCGATAGAACAACAATGAGAAGACTTAATTGATCTTAAAAAATGTTGTGATGTATTTACGCCATAGACATTTCGAACAATCTGGTCACATATATATTTACACTTGTCAAGGTCAATTAAACAAAAGTTCAAATAGATCATTGTAAATGAGGGAGAGAGGGGGAGAAAATTAGCGTAATATATAGAAAGGAGAGGAAATTGTCACATTACCCTAGGTCGTAAAAAAGCTTAAAGATTTTTCCAGTTGGAGTTTTGAAGATTTGTGTTTTTATACATTTGAAATCATCAATCAATCATTGTTAGACCATCATTAGAAACTTGGAAGCACTCAACGGCCGTTTCGTCCTGGTATGAGACTAAAGAGCGGTGCGCATCCACTACTCCTGTACCTCGCAGGATTCTAACCCGAGAACATCGGTATTGTGCGCGAACGCCTAACCATCGGACCACTGGGCCGGCATCCAACAGTGTTAATGTCTAATTCTGAAGACCAGGATAAATTTAAGGTTATAACAAATTGTTTCTGTACACATAAGAGAGGGGGGCTTCAATTTACGAGCAGGCAAGGCTTACATAAACCTCAGAATTCATCCTTCAACGATTCTATACAATGTTTTAAAGGTTGTCTTGATGTCAGACTTACACCTCCTATCATGTCATAGTTATAAAATAATTTAACACTGCAATAAATATGTATGACTTTGGAAATAATAAGATCAGTTTCAGTTGTTTGATGAATTTTACAAATTGTTTTAAAAATGTGGTTAGTTGTTCAAAAATCTGATGCACATTACATGAAATGATCATACTATCTTTCTCCAAAAAGTAGAAATGAAATATACCACATCTATGCAAACAAAGTTTGTGTGTTCAAAAGAACAACAAAAGGAAAGCTGCACAGCGAAATCGCCTAGCTCAGAAAATAAAATTCCGCCACAATCATCCACTTGAACTACAAAGTTTCTACACCGTCTCAGTTATGACTTAATAATGTCAATAATCAATGATCACTAATAATATTCATGTTACCACAAAACTAGGGTATATTTTTAATGTTCAGTTTATTTATTTTGGTCAGTTGTAGTCAACAGAAAGTGGCGGATCGAAATCTCTTCACATAGTTATTAACATCAGATAACAAAAGAAGGTTTTTATAGTATATATGAGATGTTCTTCGATAAACTGATGAACATCGAGATGTTGCACAAATCAATGTTGAAAAACTAAGGTCACTATTAGAAGCGCATACCTGACAACGTTACTGAATGTATACATTTAGCCTTAACGTTTTAGATATATATACGTGCAGGAGTACAGAAGAAATGATTTGAAACGTAGCATAGTCTCACTTGCATAAAATTCAATTGTCAACGAATAAATTTGTAACTTAATTTTTAAAACTGTAAAATTGAACATCTTTTCCTGCTAAATCATGACAGTAATGTGGTTTCTAATGATGATCTGACAATGATCACTTCATCCTTTCAATGATACTCAACATTCTTTACAAGTGTATGATGAAAATCATAAAATATGCTCTCTAGTGACTAGCTTCATGAGAATATTCTCGGGGTTCCAGTGGAAAGCCGTGTTCAGCGGAATTTAGCCCTGTCAGCTGTAGGCAGTTATCTGGCGACGACAATGAGTAAGGTTTCATAAGGCTGTAGATTAACCAAAGTTAGACACTGACGCCGTTGGGTGCCGGCCAGCACGGTGGTCCAGACAGGTCAAATATTTATGCGCGAGGCCGAAGCATTTGTGAATGCGCACTACTAATGAGTCCCGTACTAGAAAGAACCGGCTATCCAACACTTCCAAGTTTCTTTCTAAAGGTAGTCTTACAATGGTCGATTCATCATTTCAATTATTACATTTGATAGATGACCGAAGGTCCTGGGTTGGAATACTGCGAAGTACGAGAGTAGTGGATGTGCACTTCAGATGAGTTCCATACCAAGACGAAACGGCCTTGCAGTGCTTCCAGGTTCCTAATAGTGGTGTAACCATGATTGATTTATGGTTTCAAAGTGAAAAAACACTGATCTCCATAACTCTGATAGAAAAAAAAATGATAGATGAGTATTTAAATATTTAAAATTTTGATTGCCCCTGTTCTTTTTCTGTCACACTTAAATAATTTAATTGTATATTTCATTTTATATTTATTAGAAAAATAACAAATATATCTGTTGTGTTTTTCTATTTTTTTGTTTGAAAATTGAACACATTTTTTTGCGCGAAATTTCAAATTTTTACAACACATTGTCTCTCTCTCTCTCGCGCGCGCGCTTGGTTTGTATTTTATATTTATTGTAAAGAATACATTCATACACATGAATCTTGAAAACACAATACTCATGGGATGGATTTAAAGAAAACAGAAAACAATTTTCTCATTTGGCATATCAACACATTATTTATTTTTTATAGGTTTGTGATTAAGCTGTATTTCTGATAAATGATTAAAATATTTGTTGAATTCATAAAACATGTGGTGGTTTAATTTTGGCGCTTAATTTTTTTTTAAAATTAGATTTCTTTTAAAATGAATGAAAAATGCTTCAGAATATCGTTTCTTCACCGGTTGATCAAGGATCTATGTAGGGTCTATTGCATAGTATATTATCAGTGTGTATGATACGCTAAATGGACCCCAACCAGGTAGGCTACATCTACCAACATGACTCAGTACACTTGTCAGTGGCTTCATGGATTTCTGTCATGTTTTGGTTTGGCCGCCCCTAACTTTCTTCAAACCTACTCCTACACTACAAAACAAAGCTCGTCGAGGCAGTCGATGGTTAGGCATACGCAACACATGTCCCAACCACCTCAACTGATGAAGATTCATTGCTTCGTCTATTGATCTGCCATTCTTACCTTGCACCCGTTTCCTTATAACAGCGTTGCTCATTCGGGTGTCCAAGGATACACGAGTAATGCTTCGGAAACATCGATGATCGAAGACTAGTGACCAACCAATGTCCTCTACTCTTAATGGACATGTTTCGCATCCGTGTAGTAGGACGGAGCGAACTGCTGCACAGTACACTAGTCCTCTAGTCAGCAAACGGATATCTCGCCTATGCTATAGGTGGCGCAGGTTGGCAAAAGCCAATCGAGCCTCCTGTATCCGCGTTGATATTTCCTCAGTTACCAGGCCATCAGCACTGATGAGACATTTAGGATGACTGGAGGTCGTGGGTAACCGAAGAGTGGCCTCAGGCCAGTTGAACTAGTCCCTAAAGTGTTCTGCCCATCGGTCCAGTCTCCGGGATTAGGAGTGGATAATAAGACCATCCTAATACCGGTTTCTTTGATAAGGCGGAAAACTTGTCTAGTGTTGCCGATCGCCGCTGCCTTTTCCATCGCTTTTGCTTTCGCCACCCACCACTGTTCACGGTCGTTACGTAGGCTTTTTATCAGAAGGCGCCTAAGTTGACTTCTCTCCTCATCATGTTCAGAGTCAGGTGGGATGCGTTTTCGAGCTTCTATCAGTCCGGTGGATGCTACTGAGATCCACGGCTTTATCCCAAGTTTATGGTTTACCTTACTAGCAGATGTCACTGCTGTTTCCACAGCCTTTTTGATATCATACCAACCTGCATGCGGATGGGAATCGCTTACCACATGGTTGCTTAACTCTCTTTCTAGTTGTTCCTGGAATATATTCTTAGCCTCATTATCAATAAGTAGAACCCTAAGAGGTTTCCTTGCGGTGTCTTTCCTACGTCCAGTAAGCCTCAAACAAATGCGAGCTCGCACTAGGGCATGATCTGAATCTAAACATGTGCTCCAGAACGAGCGACAGTCCTCTATCGTGGAGTGACAGGCGTAGATAAGTAAGTAAGTGGTTTCGTTGAAAGTAATATCACTCATTGTATTATCATCATTGTTTACGCAAAAAACTTCGGATTCACTATCTATACACTATCCGAAACAACCTACTCTGAGGGAGAACAAACCAGATTCTATCAGGGGAATAGGTCAGAAAGAAGCGTTAGAAGCGGATAGGTTACACATTGCGGAAAGCACCCAACTGCGTCAAGAGACAAACCCTGAACTGGAATCCACGAGGTCAACTGGACAAAGAAAGATCAAAGAACAAATTACGCCGAGAAATGGAGACAGATATGAGAAGAATGAATAATATTTGGACAGAAGTAGAAAGACAGGCCTAGGATAGAGTAAGTTTAATAATGCTGGTCTGCTGCCTTTGCTCCATAAAGGGTAGCAGGCGTAAGTAAGTAAACATCATTCATTTCTCATCAATCATGAAATTGCATCTAACTTTACGATTATCTACGATTATTTTTGTACAGAGACTAATGCCCCAACTTCGATTTTATTTTGAGTTTTGTCATGGTGGAGAAAATTTGTAGCTCAGGTAGATGATTGTGGTGGTGAGAGAGCGGAACACCACCACAACTAAGTTTTGTCAGTTCAACTGTTAGAAATGTAGCTAATCAGCTATACAAGACATGTTAGGTTAGTAGTAGTTATTATAATCAGCACGATAAAGAAACATTGAAGCTAATGATAACATCTAGACTTAATGGTTATATTGAAAAAGGGAATAACTTACCTTGATAATTTTAGTGCCTATCGGTGAATTTTCTTTCATTGTAACCTTATATAATTCTTGATCAAATATCGGTTCATTATCATTCTCATCTAATATTTCTAAGAAAATGGTCATTGTAGCTGTTAGACTAAACATTTGTGGTGATGATGATGTCATTTCCAGTGGTTTCCTCTGCATATACACATGTGATGATGATGATGGGCTCAACGGAGAGGAGGAGGACGATGTTGTTGATGAATAACCATCCCAACAATGTAAAATAGCAAAGTATGGATTGGTGACATTTTCACGATCAAATTTTCGTTGACTGTATAATGTGAAACGTTGATAAACATGAGTCTCTGTGTTTGACGACGTCGATGATGATGATTTCGGTGAGAATTTTGTGGAATTATAATAATGATGATAATTATTGATTTTTTGTGACAGTGTTCTGTCATGTAAATACAACGATTCTTGTACAAATAGAATAGGTTGATTTCTTATTAAATATGTTGGTTCTTCACAATGTACTTGACCATTAACTGTTGGACTGTCACGATCAATTATGAGAAGCTAGGTTTTGATAAATGAAAAACAAATTTTAATATTGTTAATAAAAGTTATACCGATTATTAATTTATTTTTTTCAATTAGACTTATGGATATCAGTGTTTTTACACATGGAAATCATCAACTATCAACCATTAGATGACCTGGAAGCATTGTACATGACCGTTTCGTTCTGGTATGGGACTACTTATCAGTGACAGTGCGCATCTACGACTCCTGCCATTATCGACCTTGCTCGGACGTCTAACCTCTGGACCACTGAGCTAGCATCGATCATTGTTGAACTACTTATATATTGATCTGTTCATCCATTTTTTTCGTTGAAAAATCTTCAGAATTATAACAGTGTCACATATTACGTGACATACAGAACACAGTTCACGTTAATTCTAAAATATAACCTCTGACCTTAATGCAAATGCAAATCACAAACCTCAAAATGGTGCTATGATAGAGCACGTTAACGCTTCAGTCAACAGGAACAACGTCAAGAACACGTAATCAATGTTTGTGAAGATGTTAGAATCAATAGGGCTAGTACTTTTTGAGTTTGAAGGAAAGGTGAAAATTGATGTAATATATGAGTTTTTTTGTAAAATTGGTCCATTTAATTATCGAAGCAGTGTAAAAATTCTTTCAATATAGGATGAAAAACTGTCTTTCTAAATCACCGTGGTGTAAATGCGAATCACATATTACTGACTAGCTCGACAGTAGATTGAAACAGAATGCTGACTAAGCCGAAAAATTGCAGTAGTTTATAAACTCAAACATTTTTACATAGAAATGTATCCGATTAGGAATATCATGGAGGTGAGGTGCAGTAAGTCACAATGGATTTATGATAGTATCAAGACACATTTAAACTGTGTACGGCAAGAATGATCTGTTTACTGTGTCATTATTTAACTAATCAAAAAGGTACCTACGTAATTTCCAATAACATCCCCTAACGTAACTTGTAGCAGAATTAATGTATACGGAAAGACATGGCTAGCCTAGGTAATTAATCACCAAAACTTGTTAACTGAAGCCTTCATGCACTGAATACTCTGTGAAGAGAAGACGGCAGAAGTGTTCACTGTAGCAAGTGTCGAAAAGTACAGGACTAAAAACTTCGTTATGATCGCTCAGTCGACAAACAATGATATCACACCATTGTCCACTCGGCGTATGGCACAACGATATTCTAGAAATTCTATCAAGTGTAGTTGGATGACATCTCTACTGCTTCTTAGGAACCTATAGATCTTCATCACATTTACTGGAAGTCATTCCAACCACTTCACATCCAGCTATTGAAAGCAAAAGACCTATTGCAACTGATTATCAGGGCCATAAGTGTCAACGTTGAAGAACAAACGATTCTCTTTTTTTAACTGTGGTACCATCATTCACAAATGTTTGATTCATAGTGATGAATTCAAGCTATAAAACTGTCATTCTATGCAACAGCCTAAATTACATTATTACTAAAGTGTATGAATGTGAAAACCATGTTGATTGACACAGTTTATAAATCAATCAATTGATTCACCTCTAAGGTCTACATCAACTGAAATTTTGCTAGCTAACCTCGAAAATTATTCACTTGAAAAGTTCATCGATTAACACTTACAGTTTGTTTTAATCGATAGAATGGTAAAAAATATTTTTCTTAATCTGTAACAATCATGTAAGGAATAAATTCTCATCGGAATAAGGTTATTTAGAAAAATAATGAATCGTGAACTGAGCATTAGTATTAGTATATCTCTAAGCCTATAAAATTACATAAAAACATATGTTAACTAATGAGTGGGTTTCTGCGAGCGAGACCGAAGTTTCTGGGTTTGAGTCATGTGAGTAGAAGGTGTCGGGGATACACACTGTTACTGATGAGTCCCATACCAGGATGAAACGTCCGTCTTTCAGTGCATTCAGGTTTCTAATGGTGGTCTAACATTGATCGATTCATGGTTTGAAATAATAACAGACAAACTTCATACAGTATCTAGTTCATCTAACTGTTTAATGCTAGACGTAAGGAGTCTTCTTTTCACAAATTTAAAACAGTTAGTCCCTTTTATAATCTTTGAGTGCACAATGAGAAGACGTCCTGTGCCTGAACGGCTAACCTCTGGTATAGTGGGCCGGCATCCAACAGAGATGAGTCCCATACCAGGACGAAACGACCGTCCTGTGCTTCTAGGTTTTCATTGGTGGTCTAACACTGATTGATTGATGATTGCGAATAATTGGTTCTTTTTAGAAAATTTTGATAAAATTCCAAAATAACAATTATGATAGAATCGTACACTGTATTTCATAGTTTCTCATCAGATGCTTAGAACTATGTTCATA
>OX103972.1:5653459-5681466 GCA_944470395.2 Schistosoma turkestanicum
ATCGGCGATAACATAGAACAATAGTCCTCATGTATGTACACCAGGTTACATAGTTTGCCATAACACTACGGACGGAACACAATGCGATTTGGTCAGATTACAATGCACTGGGAGCCTGTATATGACGGTTTTATGTCTAAAACTTGAATCAATTCACGAGAGTTTGCGCAAGCTCATAGGCACAGTCCTGTATCCGGTGAGTTACTGTCCTACACCGACGAACCGGTTGCACCTCACTGGTGTGCGCAGGTCCTCCCACTAGAACGCGGAGATTCCTTACGAAGCTAGTACACAAGTCATTCACAACAAATACCTCGTAAAAGGCAAGAGTAAGATGGTCGTAGGGAATATCCGCTTAGAGATCCGATAGGGGGAAAACAAAGAGTAGATCACCGGTGCCATTGCAAACGATTTTAAGCCCATTCATGTCAAAGTATCGACACCATCGATTTTGTACATATTAAGATCAAGGATAAAGATATTTTTGGTTATCAAAGATGTGGGTTGGGATAATGGTGTATTAATATTTGTATTACAAGCTCGAACGCGGTTAGTCATCACGTTCAACCCGTCGCACACACAGTTTTCCGAAGAACTCGCTCACATACATACAAAATCATTTCTTCCTGCGTGTGATATTCGATTAAATGAGATCATGTTCTGAATAATCAATCGGACAAACTTCAGATAGAAAAGGTGAAGCATTCGGCATTATGTCTTACCACGTTAGTGTGACCATGTAGCTTTAGTTGTGGCTTAGACCTCGATACTTGATTGGTTGCTGTTGACTCCTTAAAACCTCGTCGTTGTTTGTGCACCTTTGGGTTTTGATTGCATCTTCCTTTTGATTTGTGGTATTGTTGATCAACTATGTCAGCCTATCATTTATTCTGAGTGTTTGTGATAAATTGGTCAATGTCGTTGGTTTTGTTGTTACTTGATGACTTGCTTGTCAAGCTTCTAAAAATTCTCTGGTGGTTTCTTTGTCCTCACCCCTATACTAGTATTCAACACTGTCCCACATCGAATGTTAAATGTCCATTAATTGATTCCTGTCTAGTTATCTAAGGGAAGAGTTTGAAGTGGCGTTTTAATGTGCATCTTGGTGTTCACTTATACGGAAGCTGTAGAAGCAGTCCGATGCTTCAGTCCTGTTGATTGGGTACTGAAATGGGGGTGTGGGTGAGTGGGGGAGGGAGAGTTTTGGTGTTTACAAGGTACTGCAGGGCAGGAAAAGTATTGGCGATACTTAGGTTGGTACTAAGAGAATGAATAGGGAATTATGGAAGGTGTTTTTGGGCGTTGGCCTGGTTAGTATCAGAGGGATTTATGTCACTGTTGATGAGCTAATGAAAGCGCAAAGTCGGATTGAATGTGAGCTTTGATTCAATGGTTTGAGAGGATTGGAGTGGTGCCAGCAAGAAACGAAAACTATTTCCAAATAAGGTAGTTTTTCAAGTTAGGGTGTCAGTTGTTGTGAAGATGGGCTGCAAGCAAGGAATATGTGTCGCGTGTTAGGTAATTGCAGTGGTGTAACAGGTAGGTAGGGCAGGGAGGGATAGGGTAAAGTCGCTTTAGATAAGGAGGGGAAATTGGGGGGTTCTGGGGGGCTAGGGATGGGGGTAAAAGAAAAGGGGGAGCGGTGAAGGGAGGAATGGAGTGACAGGGGTGTATTGCGAGTGGGGGGAGGCTTGTGTTTTACGATTGCGAGTTGATGTGTTTCTGGGGAAGTGAAGTGGTTTTGCCAGTGGATAGACACAGTGAGTCACGTGACTCTCTATCACGTTGTGCAACAAACCACCAATACGGAGTGAGTTGTCGTGTGGAGGAGGGAAGTAAAAGAGATAGATTCCAACGTTTCATCACATGTTTCTATCACCCTACTGGCAACGTGTCATTCAAGTGGAAAGTGACGGAAATCAACGTGTCGATGTGCGGATGGCCAAAAAGAATGCCGGACGGGTGGGGGGAAGTGACGAAATCAAGTAAGAGCAAGATAACCAAAAACGGGAGATCATAGTCCTAGACCACGATAGGAGTGGATACATGCGACGAGAGGAGTACATATCGGAGCATACAACACGACTAATGAAACCATTTGGAATAGGTGTGGCACACAAACCAACAGAATCACTTCAATCAATCCGATGTAGATCAAAGGACAAAATGACAAAGGAAGAAAAACCAAATATCATCTACAAAATAAATTGTGCAGACTGTAAAAAACAGTACATAGGACGAAGTGGACTGCTTCTACAGCTTCGTCTACGTGAACACCAATTAGCAATTAAACGCCACTTCAACTCTTCCCTTATATAAATAGACAGGAACAATTATGGACATACATTCGATTGGGACAGTGTGGAAATACTGAATAGGGGGAGGACAAAGAACACCAGAGAATTTTTAGAAGCTTGACACTCAAGTCAATCAGTAATCAACAAACACAACGACATTGACCCAATTTATCAACCACTCAGAAAAATGATAGGTGACATAGGATCAAAAACAAATCAAAAGGAAGATGCAATCAAAACAAAGGTGCAAACAACGACAGGTTTAAGGTCAACAGCAACCAATCAAGATCGAGGTTAGCACAACAAGCTACAGGTCAAACGTGGAGAAATTCGAATGCTTCACTTCTATCTGAAGTTTGTTCCGATTGATATTCAGAAATGATCTCATTTTAATCTGAATATCAACGCAGGAAGAAATGATTTTCGTATGTATGTTGAGCGAGTTCTTCGAAAACTGTGTGTGCGACGGTTGAAGTGATGACTAACGCGTTCGAGCTTGAATACAAATATTAACACCATTATCCCATAACATTCTTTGATAACAAAATAATTTATTTGTTTAATATGTAACCGATGGTTGGATACTTTGAATGAAATGGCTTAAAATCGTTTGCAATGGCACTGGTGCATCTACTCTTTGTTTTCCCCAGAATTCTAAGCGGAATTCCCTACGACCATCTTACTCTTGCATTACGAGGTTGTTGTGAAGATTGTGACTAGCTTCGTAAGGAATCTCCGAGTTCTAGTGGGAGGACGTGACCAGTGAGGTGCAACCTGTTCGGGTGTAGACAGTAACTACCGAAGACTGTGTATGAGCTTGCGCAACTCCGTGAATTGATCAAGTTAGACATTAACACCGTCATATACAGGCTCAGTGATTTTAATCGACAATCGCATCTTTGTTCCGTCGTAGTATGGCAACTTGAACTGGTGTACATACATGAGGACTATGTTCTATGTTATCGCCGATTGACTGACTGACTGACTCATATAACAAATAACCCAATAGTTTTATTTTCAATTTAAAAAAAAAACAAAACATCATTTTTAAAACAACAAAAAACATTTTCAATTTTCAATTTACTTTTTCAGTTTTCAATTTTGGCACTCCATTATCTGCTACCTGGATGATTATTTCATGTATACCAAGTTCATTGTGTAATAAATTTCTAATCAGTATAACTTGTCCATTTGTTGAATCTATTTGTAAAGCATCATTCAGCATAGTTGTATGTCGTTCATTTAATTCTAGGTTATTATTATTATTATTATTATTATTATTATTATTATTATTACTTGAATATTGATCGATTATACGATAGTGTAATTGTGCATTTCTGCCTTCATCTGCATCAATTGCTTTTACAATGAATACACAATAACCTGGTTCTTCATTGATTGAGAATGGTATTACAGATTGCTGTGACAGATTTGATTGTTGTTTGTTTACAGTAATAAAATCAATGGAAGATGAATTGACTGTCATTATTGATTGATTCAGTAATGTTCTATTCATATCTTCTGTGTGCAGAGAGAGAGGAAGAATGAACCATACAACACAACAGAATAAAACAATGAACACTAGTAGTAGTAGTATAAGTAGTAGTGTTGTGTGTGCTACTTATGCAAACGATATAAGTAGTATAAGAAGGGACGTGAAAGAAGAAGTCTCACGTTCACAAGAGGAAAACGGAAAGCAAATGGAGCAAAAGCAAGAAGTAAATGGTGTACCAACAGGAATTAAAGGAAGCAACAACAGGAATAGAAGAAGGATGGAGCGTTGGAAGTCAAGACTCAAAGATGGTGTGCAAATAGAGTATTCAATGTAATGTTTTCGTTTTTAACTAACTCAAGGATGGCGACCCACTCGTGCTGGCTGTGGATCTGACAAGATTGCTCCGCCGTGGTCTGCCGAATTTGGATGAGCAGTCGCAATTCATTGAAAGTGTGCCTGCAGATGTTGCTCAACAGTTGAGACTGGTGAACGCGGCACAACCAATGGACGTCATCGAGCTGGCTAAAGTAACAAGACAGCTGATGAACTCAACAGTCACCTCGGTATCGTGTGAGAGACAGGCTGATGATGTCACGAAGAAGATAGAAGAATTACAATGCGAGGTGGTAGCGTTGCGAATAAAGGGTGTAACAAATAATAAATGCTATATTTGCGGAGGAACCGGGCATTGGAAGAGGAATTGCCCAACAAAACGAAAACTACATTGAATACTCTATTTGCACACCATCTTTGAGTCTTGACTTCCAACGCTCCATCCTTCTTTCATTCCTGTTGTTGCTTCCTTCCCTTCCGGTTGGTACTCCATTCATTTCTTTTCCCTCTTCTGACCGTGAGACTTCTTCTTTCACGTCCCTTCTTATACTACTTATATCGTTCGTGTAAGTAGCACACACCACAGTAGTAGTAGTAGTAGGCTACATGTTTTTGTAAAACATACACAATCCTAACAGGGTTGTTGTAGCAAAAAAAATAAAACCCCGTATGACATTAATACACATGACAGAATTAAAAAAGGCAATATCAAATATCGTACATTTATAAACTTGTTTTAAATAAATCAACTGGAATATAATGAATATATGCTTGTTAAAAAGAGGAAATAACTTTTTCTAAAATATATATATATATATGAATGAATACATATACAATAGATAGATTTAAAGTACATGAATTGAAAAGCGTTTCATGCCTAGCAATGTTTGTTGCATGGTATAATACATAATTAGATGGGATGTGAAAGTCAACTAAAGTTATGCTTATTACGAATAGTTAAATATCAATGACACATTTTTGATTTCTCTACGCATCTAGATTAGATAATTCAATAGAGATTTTTTTTCAATTTGTATATATCAACTTGTCAGAAATCGTGGATGCGTACTGTCGTTGATGAGTCCTCATTGTAGGATCCAATATGAGCTTTGGACTCAGCAATAATTGTCTAGGTATTTTAAATACACGCCTAGCCCAGTTGAAACCAACATGGGTGATTAGGCAAATAACGGTTCTAACATTCATCATAAATATAAATACACGTCACTACCTAAACAAATATTGCCATTCACTTATTCCACCAACAATCGTTCAATTCATTAAATCAACAGCAACAGATAACTGATTTTCTATCCATCCTGGATAGATCAGATTCCTTCGAAAGTTAACATTTAGTTGCTTTATAACACAGAGTGTTTCCTGTTCTAGAAGAAAGCTTCAATTCACAATTAAAATGTACATTTCCAGTCATTGCAACCGCTCCAACCAACAGAGGAACAAATCACTATGGCTGTCGCCATGACAAAGTATCAGCTTAAACAACATCAATGCGGTTCAGAAAGAAACATAGGAACTCGGTGAAGGCAAACGAAATAGAAACTATTATTAAATACAAAGATTATCATCTCAAACGGAATCGAACATGCTAACAAAATGTACGGCGGAAAGGATCAATACGGACAAATTACAAATGTATATATATGGAGGGATTTTCACAAACAAAGCCTTCAAAAATCGGATCTTACACCCATACTCGGACAAAACAATCGTGTCCAGTGATTCAAGGTTTCTACTGGTTAGCTAACGATGATTCTGTTACGCCTACATGTAAACACGTCAACTTGATATGCTTGAGCAATTACGAGTTTACCTAGTCGGAAAACGAGAGCGAGGATCGAGGATCCGGCGACACGACCTGCTACTCAATTCCGATTAGCCCAACCCCCATATTGAGAAAAAGAAGACAAGACTTGATATGAAGTAGAACCTGTTCTCGAATAATTCAGGTCTCAAAGGATCAATGTGATCTCATCCCCATCGCCAAAGATTCATTCATGATTAAAATGGGTAAAATAAAAACATAACGATCTCTATAACAATTTAATACAAAAATATACTACTGAATTGATAATTAAGTAGAATAAACAGGAGGAAAAACGTGAGGACTAGTCATTTCTTTGAACAATTAGTAAACAAAGTATATTCTTGACTAACCATAATATTCTCCTTTAATCTCCAAAATCTCTGGTTTATTATCATTTAAATCAATTACACGTACACAAATTGTATCGACTGTGGAATGAATTTTCTCTTGACCATTATCCGATGCAATCACTTCAAAACAATAATGAGACTAATTCAATAAAAAACAAAAAGCCGATAAAAGTAGTATATTTATTCCGATGATAAAAGTAGTATGATGGATAAAAACAAAATAAATGGTTAGTTAAATGAAACATGTTTGAATATTATCCAGCATAGATTACATACAGAAAAAATTAAACTATCATAAATAATACACTTTAAGCTGCAATCATATGTTTTCCTACAGTAACCAGCTTCTGCAGAGTCACATTTACACTAAGTTATTCTGCTTTTTACTGGAAATATGAGTCAGTCATTGTTAGGACAACATAAGAAACCTGGAAGCACTAGTATGAGACTCATCAGCAGTGCACATCCACAACATCTGCAAATCGCAGGATTCAAACCACAGACCTTCGATCTTGCGCGTGATCGCCTAACCTATGGGCTGGTATCAAACGGTGTTGATGTTTAATTTTCGTCAATCTGTAGATTTTTATGAGCGAACCCACCTTACAGTGTAGCTGATCTCCATTGGTCACGTCTTCTCACTAGAACTCTGAGAATTTCCTCACGAAGATAGTCACTGGTCTCTTTTTGGTTTATCCAATAGGAGTTGTGAAGAAGGTGACTGGAAATTCTGGATCTACGTTTATGTTAGCTGATATGGTGTATTTGTAAATTTTAGGGAAAATTCCAAAGAAATAAAAAAGCATAGCTCAATTTCATGGTCTGTGATGCTATCAACAACCTATTCAACTTGTTACCGGTTGCCTGCAGTGGTGTCGACATTATAACTTAATAGTTAGACTTTTATCAGCAGTACGAACCAGGCCGATTTTACGATGGGAAACACTGAGTCATCTAAACGTTTTGAGATTTAGCTCCACTGAATGATTCCGGTTACAGATTTTATTAGTAGTAAAATAGTTATAACTTTTGGTGATATCCCAATGAATAAAGTCGTGCATTTCTGAAGTGTTTCATGACAATCTTTCAAGTCACTGCTTCACAGTAAATAAATATTCCTAATTTGAGAAATTGTCACTGTACTTCACAAGTATCAATCCTAACTAATCATTTGTTCAATTTTAAACCGAGCATCTCGTTTGAAAGTTGCGGTCTACATGTTTAGAAGTGTTTATAACATAATATATAACTAATTATCCTGAAACACCTGGAATATACTACTTCTGTATGAAGTTTATGCTGATGATATTGTTCAGAAGAACAATGAAATCTCCACAACCTAAACATCCACTTCAGAGAGTGAAACTCCAACACACAATACATTTACACAAGAAGTGAAATGACGGTGAGGTGTGCCGATTTAATGCGTGTTCTTACGTTTCGTGATAAGCTCGTTCAGACTACCTTATCCAATTGACGTCTGACGGTTAATAAATCAGAAGATGAATTCCAAGTAGCGTATACGTTTATTGAAGCACACCACAATTAATAACAGCAGACCACAGACAGACCGGGCAGACAGACTAGCTAGCGAATATGCGAATGTGCGAATGTGCGAATGAATTAATAAGATAAAAATGTTCGTATATATACAAAGGAAAATGTCTGAGTCATCGTGTTATTTAAGAGATTAATATTAAAGCGAATAGGATGCATATATGCGTAGGCGTTAAGCAATGCTCAGTCATACTAGCTCATACAAACCAGATAATAAAAAATACCAATTGTACATACAAGTTGTTGCTAAGCGAATGGCTTGGTTAAATAAATTAATCGAAAGGCTTAACCAAGTTAGATGTGAGAGAAGTGAAATATATGTGGAGGCACTACAATAGCCCCCTTCCAGCAAACAAGGTTACGAAAATGTCTTTGTTTGCGAGAAAAAAAAATCAAAATTGTCGGAAAACATCAAAAGTTTCGGAAGTTAAAGTTACTCTATTCGCATACGTTCGTGAGGTCGCAAAGGAATAGAAGATCAAACAAAAGCATAGTAATGTTTTAAGGCTAACATCTCAATTTCGAAATACACTAAATGTATCGAAGGCAATAATAGATAAATGAGAATTTTCGACGTACAAATGCGAAGCAAAAAAAAATGTGTTCGAAATGGTGAGAAGAATTATCAGTTCAAAAATGTAGCTATATATCTTTGCGGCCACCTGACTCTTCGTCCATATCTGGTCGTTGGTGGGTTTCCTTCTGTTTTCTGTGTTGCTGCTTCAGAGGGTTTAAGCTCGCATTTCGGTGATTCAATGGCTTTCGATGGGTTTGCGTTTATTGGCTGTTCTTCGCCTTCGACGAAAGCTGGTTTGACTCTGTCGATGCTAACTACATCCGTTTTTCCAGCTTTATCTACGGTGATAGTTTTATCGGTTCTGTCGATAACTTTGAATGGACCATCGTAGGTTGGTTGTAAGGGACGTCGCACAAAATCTCTCCTGATAAATACATAGGAGGTATCGCTTAGTTGCTTCGGAATATATACTCGATGTTGATTCTCCTGCGGAAGCGTTATTCTTAGATCGCTCATGTGGTCTTTTAGACGACGTACGTAGTTAGTTATATCAGTTGGAACAAGCTTACCTGAGATGAACAACTCTCCTGGTAGACGTAGGGTAGTTCCGTAAACTAACTCTGCAGGGCAACATCCTATGTCTCTTTTAACCGTCGATCTTAAACTCAACATGACTAATGGAAGCTTGTTGGCCCAGTCATTGTTGTTAATAACAGCTGTAAGAGATGCTTTTAGTTGTCGATGTAATCTCTCTACCATACCATTTGCCATCGGGTGGTAGGAGGTTGTGCGTATACGTTTAATGCCGAGGAGCTCTGTGAGTTGTTGAAAGAGGCGACTTTCAAATTGGGCTCCTCTATCGGTTGTGATATGAGCAGGGACTCCATAGTATGAGATCCAATGTTCGACTAAGGTTTTAGCTATGGTCTCTGCTGAAATATCTTTTATGGGCACCGCTACAGGCCATCGCGTGAATCTGTCTATGCAGGTAAAAATATAACTGAAGCCATTCGAAATCGGCAGTGGTCCCACAATATCGATATGTATGTGCTCGAATCGGCTGTCTGGGTGACGGAATGGACCTACTGCGGAACTTGTGTGACGATGAACTTTAACTTTCTGGCATTTAATACATGCCTGTGTCCAGTTGCGAACATCTCGGTTCATATTTGGCCATACGAAACGGTCGCTGATCAGATTGATCGTCGCCTTAATTCCAGGATGTGATATATTATGCATAGTTTCGAAAACTTTTCGTCTATATGGCTTCGGAATAAACGGTCGTGGTCTGCCTGTAGAAATATCACAGATTATGTTCACTTTGCCGAACGGAGTTTCTCGGAGTACTAAAGAAGTTGTATTGGATGATCTTAGTCTATTTAGCTCAGCGTCCATATTTTGCAACGCTGCTAGTTTATGATAATCAATGTCGGTTTGGATGAGAGCGTTAATCATTGCTCTTGATAATCCATCTGTTTCTTCGTTACTTTGGACTTTTGAGACCACTAAATTCATCGAAACGTGTTCGGTGATTATTCCTCTTATCACCAATGAACGGTCTCTGCTCAAAATCTGGTTTCGTCGCGAATCTACTATTAGGTCGAAATTCTTTAAGAAATCAATACCGATTATAGGTACGGATACGTCTGCTATCACAAATTCCCATCGAAGTGAAATGTTTCGACCGAAATCTAAAGTTATTTTTCGCTTTCCGTATGTTTTTATGTCGGATTTGTTTGCTGCTTTCAACGTCAGCGCCGTATTAACATTTCGTCGTTCATTACTAACGGGCGGCACAACACTTATTTCTGCTCCTGTGTCGACTAAGAATTGAGCACCAGTTGTCTTGTCCTGGACGTAAAATAGACGACTGTTTTTAGGAGCTACGTCAGTTGTTGCAGCAGTTACCGACGATCGACGGGATCGTTTCCCTATTGTATTAGCTTTAAATGTGCATGGCAGTCTACATTTCCGAGCTCTTCTGCCGTACGTCTGGTGATACCAACATATCGTGGGAGCAGATCGTTCCCTAGAGCGTGATCGGTTTTTGTCACTCGAAATAATTCGTGACCATCTTTGTGGTCTGTCATTCCGAGTCAGGTTCGTCAGCTTTTGGCGTAAAATATTAATCATTCTTTTTAACTCTTCGATTTCGGAATTAGCCGAGGTGTGTTGTATTTGTGGGCTCGGTATTCTGGATCTTTCCTGAATCCTATCGGCTATCTCTGCTATATGATCTATGTCGACATCAGCATCTCCGAATGCAAGGATCTGCTGAATATTTTGGGGAAGTCGCCGGAGCCACAGCTGATAAAAGATGCTACTATCTATTTTCCTGTCTCCGATTATGCTTCTCATATAATTTTTTAGCTGTGATGGAGTTCTGTCACCTAGTTCGACTTGGTTGAGAAGTCGGTCTAAGGCCTGTTGGTCGCTTAGCGAGACGGCCTTTATCACAGCCGCTTTCAACACGTCGTACGGAGCTTCTGAGTCTGGCTTGGCGAGAACGTCGCGTACCGCGTCAGCTACTTCGTTCGGGAGCAATGCACATGCATGGCCGAATTTGTCGCGTTGTAAGCTAATACGGTTAACTGCGAAGTAACTTTCGAGTCTCATAAACCAAAGTTGTGGGTCGGCAACACTAAATGGAGGAATAGTAATATTAAGGGACCTCACGGACGCCACTTGTGGCAGACTTGTTTCGTTAACTGAAGACATGTTAATGTACAATTTATAGTACGCGAATAAATTAAAAAAAATAAGGGGATGAAATTAGATGGACGATAATAATGTTAACAACAATTAATAAAAGGTTATAACACGGAACAGACTTACTAAAATGCAGCAGTAAAACAGTTTTATGTATAATGACGTAATTCGTAATTGTTAATATTGTCAAAATATGTCAAATAATGTTTATGAAATAATTGTCATGCAATAACGATATGATAATGATAATAATCCAAAATGTTAATTTAATCCACAATAGTAATTCGTATCGAAATAGTTATTGTCAGTGATATTGCGGACGCGTTCGATTTGTGGTCGTAGTTTTTGGTCTGTCGTCGATATCAGCAAATTATTCCTGGGAGCGTCGAGGTTACCAATTTTGTTGGAAGCGTCGATTTTTTGTCAGTATCCGTAAATATCCTGAGAACGTCGGGATTACCAGTTGGTGATTCTGTTCGATTTGTCCTCGAAATTACCAACTGGTTGGTTATATTCGATTTGTCATCGGAATCGTCGAATTATTACTGGAAACGTTGGGCTTACCAGTTGAGGTGTGCCGATTTAATGCGTGTTCTTACGTTTCGTGATAAGCTCGTTCAGACTACCTTATCCAATTGACGTCTGACGGTTAATAAATCAGAAGATGAATTCCAAGTAGCGTATACGTTTATTGAAGCACACCACAATTAATAATAGCAGACCACAGACAGACCGGGCAGACAGACTAGCTAGCGAATATGCGAATGTGCGAATGTGCGAATGAATTAATAAGATAAAAATGTTCGTATATATACAAAGGAAAATGTCTGAGTCATCGTGTTATTTAAGAGATTAATATTAAAGCGAATAGGATGCATATATGCGTAGGCGTTAAGCAATGCTCAGTCATACTAGCTCATACAAACCAGATAATAAAAAATACCAATTGTACATACAAGTTGTTGCTAAGCGAATGGCTTGGTTAAATAAATTAATCGAAAGGCTTAACCAAGTTAGATGTGAGAGAAGTGAAATATATGTGGAGGCACTACAACGGAATAAGTATTCAGATGAGAGCAATAATAATGTGTTAATGTAAATATTCAATGCAAGGTATGAACTGAGTAAGAAATAGTTAAAATAAGATGATTTCTGCCTAAACTAACTCCACCCGGATCCCTTCTAGGAGTGTTACCGGTCTCGAGCCCGGATAAAGGAGGAGGGTTTGGCACGGTAGTAGCGACCCCATACTATAGAAATATAACTCGCTAAAAATAAGGACTCTAACCAGAAAAAATAATTTCCTGGTCGGTAGCCAATGCTTTATTGAGCGCAACAGGTGTAAGTAAGTAAGTAAGTAAGGTACATAAACTATTTCTATGCTAAAGATTTCAGTAATAATAACGGTAGCAATAATAACGACATCAATATTATATGATAATTACAGCATTATTTTCGGGCAGAGTTTTGGAGGTTTTGTGTTTTTACACATTCGAAATCATCAATCAATCATTGTTAGACCACCATTAGAAACCTGGAAGCACTGGATGGCCGTTTTTTCCTGGTATGGGACTCATCAGTAGCAGTGCGCATCCACGACTCCTGCACCTCACAGGATTCGGACCCGAGACCTTCGGTATTGTGCGCGAACGCCTAATGATCGAACCAGTGGCCCGGCATCCAACGGTGTTGATGTCTAACTCTGATTGATCTACGGATTTTCGCGCAACCTCACCGATTTGTCTTTGGTAGTTACTGCCTACACCCAACAGGGTTGAACTCCATTAGTCACGTCTTCTCAACTACAACTCCGAGAATTTTCTCATGAATCTAGTCACTAGTGAGCACTGTTACGATATTTTTGGGCAGAGTTTACGAGGTTTTCTGTTTTTACACATTTGATATCATCAATCGTGCAAGGTGCAGGAGTCGTGGATGCGCACTGCTGATGAGTCCCATACCAGGACGAAACGGCCGTCCAGTGCTTCCAGGTTTCTAATGCTGGTCTAACATTGATCGATTCATGGTTTCAAAGGAAATATTAAAATCTAAAATATCCCACTTACTTGAATTTCTCTATCTAACGATCGCCTTGTAAATAAACTCCCATTAGTCAATAAATAAAATGGGAAATTATCATCCATCATCATGGAATCATCATCATCATCATCATCATTTGTCTTATTCAATTTCGGTTTCAATGTCATCGTTTCACTTATCAATAATGCATTGGAATGTCCGATAAATAATTCAAATGTTATTTCACTATTGAAACCTTCATCACGATCAATGACTTGTAAATTACCAATCCATGTATTCACTGGTTGATTTTCTTCAATAGCAAATTGTCTTGGACCATGAAATTCCGGGGGATTATCATTTTCATCCGATATATGTATGATTAATTGTGTTGTCGTTGTATGATGTATAGTTTGATGATTTGATGTTAAATAGAATTGACCGGTGAATGTTTGATAATCACCATCGATTGCTAAAACTGTTAACTGTGAAAAACAAACATATGTAAGTTAATTTTATGCATAGTAGAAATGTTGCTGTAAATGAATATAAATATATATTAAGAATCTTTAGAATAAAAACATTCAGTAATCATGTTCATTTGTATTGGTTGTACGAATCTGGCAAATGATTGTGCCGACTTAGATTGATCAGTCTCTTGATCATTGTGTTACAGATTGCTTCGTGGTTGCCTGTTGGCTTTGTGACCTTATTAAGAGAGGTTGACACAATAGAGTGTAGTGCCTCCAAATATATTCCAGTTCTGACTTTTTGGGGGCACAGTTTTGGAGGTTTGCGTTTTTACACATTTGAAATCATCAATCAATCATTGTTAGACCACCATTAGAAACCTGGAAGAAGCACTGGACAGCCGTTTCGTCCTGGTATGGGACTCATCAGCACTGCGCATCCACGACTCCTGGAACTCGCACGATTCGAACTCGAGGCATTTGGCATTGTAGTCGAACGCCTTACCATCGGACCACTGAGCCGTTCGCTTATATTTAACTTGGTTAAGCCCTTTCGATTAAGTTATTTAACCAGGCCATTGGCTTAACGATAACCTATATGTACCATTCGTTCTTATATTATTGTCTGGTTTGTATGAGCTCACTTGACTTGTTCCACTTGTCATTTGACCTTGTCAATCATTCGTCACTTTTATTCCTATGTGTGCATGCCTATCTCGTTGGTCACATGTTCGTCTTATTTTTGTCTGACAACATATTCTTAGTCATGCTTTATCCCCTTGGCGTTGGCTCGACAGCCTTCTCCAGTTCACGTTACTTCTTTCGTTTTATTCGCTGCTTCTCCACTTCACTTTGTGGTGTGTCCCAAATAAACGTATTCATCACTACGAGTTCACCTTCTGATTTATAAATCGTCAGACGCTAGTTAGTAACGACTGTCTAGATGAGCTAATTACCGAGCTTGAGAACACGCAGTAAATTGGCCACCACAAGAGAAGTGTTTAACGTGATAGCATTTGAAGCCGTCTGTACTGGGTTCGAGTCCCGGGTTGAATATGAACTCTGAGATGCATGTACATCCAACGGAAGCGTTCGAAATCGGACGGAATGGGCATCCTGGATTCCATCGCTAGCCATTACCCAACACTGTTAGTATTCATATTTATTTATTTCAAGATAAAAATATGGTCAGATTTAAATAAGATTGAATGATACACTGTCAAGTCATATTAAAACTGTCTATCATTTCAATTTCATTTAGCACTACAGAAGTTAAACTGATCGAAAATGAAATACAAGATGTGCATTTCATCCCATTTGAGATTCGTCGGCTGGATGTGCTTACATCTCAAATTGGACGGAATCGCTTAATATTCCCTATTGTAGTTATGTAACCTGTAGTGTGTGTGTGTGTACAAATATGTAGAGCTCATATAGCTTGTCCTAGTGTTTCGGACAAACTATTAACTTTTTCTTCGCGAGCTACTATTCACTCATCGTTTGACATATCTAGCTTATTTCTGTCTGACTATGAATACTACGTCATGCCTCATCACATGGGCGATGGCTCATTTGCAATCTCCATTTCGCTTTACTTGCCCGTTATTCATTGTCATGTCTGCCTGTTTGAAGGATTTCATGAAATAAACTAATCCAAATGAATCTGTATTCTGCTTCTCATTACCACAGTCGCACAAACGGGGTTCACCTGAGTACGAGAAACGGAAATGAAACAGATTTATTTTATAGCACAAACAGATCTTCGTCCGAATTGGAGCCAAATCGCTGGCCACTGACGTAGTGAGCCCTACTCTGAATTCGAGACAGCGCCCCAAAACATTACAATCGTTTGTAATTACTGTTCACTGACTAAAGGACGAGTGTACTGCGCAGTAGTCCGCTCCGTCTCACTTTATGGCTGTGAAACATGGCCAGTGAGAGTAGAAGATATTCGTCGGTCATTGGTTTTCGATCATAGGTGTCTTCGAAGCATTGCTTGTATATCGTGGGACACCCGAGTGAGCAACGCTGTTATTAGGAAACGGGTGCTAGGTAAGAATGGCAGATCAATAGATGAAGGGGTGAAACTTCATATGTTGAGGTGGTTGGTACATGTGTTGCGTATGCCCAACCACCGACTGCCTACAAGAGCTTTGTTTTGTAGTGTGGGAATAGGTTGGAAGAAAGTTAGGGGTGGCCAAACCAAAACATAGCAGAAATCCATGAAGTCACTGACGAGTGGACTTAGCCATGTCGATAGTTGTCGACTCCCTGGTTGGGGTCCGCGAGATGATAATAATCGATGGTTAGAGACCTTGAATGACATGGCTCAAAATCGTTCGCAATGGCACCGGTGCATTTATTCTTTGTGTTATCTCAAATCCTAATCTTCTGGATTCTTCAACACCTCTAGTTTTGACTTTCTAAACTTATCTCACTGAATCATACTTCTTGAATAATATCTTCTCATCCTAACCTCTCCGATTACCTCTAATACCTTTACTACCTCTTCTACTATTGGATTTGGATTGAAAATTATTTCTTTGCTGATGTGGTATGGCAACATGAACTGATATACTTACGTACGGAGTTCTACGTTGCATCTGACTGACTGACTGCTCAGTGCACATTGTTCATACTATTTAGTGTTCTTCTTCAATATATCAATAAATAATAATCTTAGTTAGGTATAATGATTTGTCTTGCTTCTATTTTCTTTGTTCAATGTTTCTAAGTATTCGTTATGTTATCAATAACTAAATTTCAATAATAAATTCATTTCATTCAGTATATAGTTTGATCTTCCATCATTGAAACATATAAATATTTACATTACGGGGTTGTGAAGAATGTTAAGTTACACAATTATGATCAAGTTCGACATTAACACCGTTAGATACCACCGGCTCACTGGCTAGACGTTCGCGCACAATACCGGAGGTCCTTGGTTCATATCCTGTGAGGTGCAGGAGTCATGGATGCGCACTGTCGCTGATGAGTACCATACCAGGACGAAACGGCCGTGCAGCGATTCCAGGTTTCTAATGGTGGTCTATCATTGATTGATTCATGGTTTCAAAAATATGAATATTTGTGAAACAATTCAGGTCAACTATTTTATTCATAACTAGAATTTATTACCTCATTAATATAATTCAGTATAGGATTAATGTTAATGATATCAGTCATTGAAAACATATCTTTCTAGGTTTTAATTACTATTTTATCAAAATTAAATCTTACTTACTTACCTAGTTACGCCTGTTAACTGAACAAAGGCTGCCCACCACCATTCACCAACCTACTCTGTCCTGAGCATCCTTTTCCACTTCTGTTCACTCGTCGTTCATTCTTCTCATACCCGTCACCATTTCTCGATTTATTGTGTTCCTTGGCCTTGTGCTTTTCCTGTGTCCTTGAAGATGCCAAGTAAGGGGTTGTTTTGTGGTGCGGTTGGGTGTTTTTCTCAATGTATGTCCTATCCACTTCCACCGCTTCTTCCCGATTTGTTCCTCTGCCGGAATCTCGTTTGTATTCTCTGAAAGTAGGTTTTGCTGACGGTGCCTAGTCAACGAATCCTCGGGATTTCGCGTAGACAACTGTTCATAAATATTTGTATCTTCAGGATGATGGATTTCTTAATTTCCCAAGTTTCCGTTCCATACAGTACAACTGTCTTGAGATTTGTATTCAAAATTCTGAATTTTGGTGTTTGACGATAGTTGCTCTGAGTGCCAGATATTGTTCAATTATAGAAATTCAGCCTTTGCTTTCCTATCTGCGCTTTCACATCTGCATCAGATTCACCGTTCACGACACTGATGCAGTCCAGAGGTGTAAAAGATTTTACAACTTCCAAATCTTCCACGTCAGGTGTTGCGTGTTGTGTTTAATCGGAGAATCTTGCTTTTCCATGTGTGCATGCTGAGACCTGCTACTGCTGAGGCTACTGCTATACTGGTCGTCTTCTCCTTCATTCGATGTTGCGTGTGTGACAAAAGATCCAGATCATTTGAGATGTCTATATGCTAGCTGTCCACTGCATCGCGTGCTTTCCTTCAGATGTTGACATCTTCATAATCCAGTTGATCACTCGGATAAAGAGAAAGCGCGATAGTAAGCATCCTTGTCTGACACCGATCTTTTCTTCGAAGGAGTCTGTCAGCTAACCTCAACCAATCACATAACTAATCCTGCAAAAGTTAATGACTTTCGAGGCAACCTTAGTGAGATGCTGATTATTTGTTGTTCAGTATGTACATTAGTCGTTGATAAAATGCTTTTTCTCATTGCCTCAATATTGATCAACTTATATAAGCCTATGTGCATATCACTTACTATTACTGTCAATTTACAATGAAAATAAATATCAACCAAATAACAATGAATAGCTTACTTTAGATGTTGCCTGTGCTTCACGATCTATTTCAGCTGAATTAAAAATCCAACCAGTTATTGGATCGATTTTAAAATAAGGCGTATTCAATTCATTCTGTTGTAAACTGTAGTAAATTTGTGCATTTATACCAACATCTTTATCTGTTGCATGCATCTAATCATTGAAAAGAAAATAGTTAATTAGTTTGTTTAATATCTCTTGTCTAAATAAGTAGTAAGTTAAAAATGTTTTCTCCTTCTTGATGTATAAATATTTATATACCGCAATGGAAGGGGTTGCATAGTGTCATCAGTTTATATTTAGGGTACAGTATATTTGATTAAGCAAGTTGTTGTGTCTGAATTCTTTTTGAACGTAAGATCCACTGACGAAATGTCCATCACGGAGTTGTGAAGATTGTTAAGTTTTTTTGAGACCATGAATCGATCAATGTTAGACCACCGTTATAAACCGGGAAGCACTGCACGACCGTTTCGTCCTGGTATGGGACTCTTCACGACTACTGCACCTGCAGGATTCGAACCCAGGACGTTCGGTATTGTAGGCAAACGCCTAATCATCGGACCACTGAGCCGGTACCTAACGGTGTTAATGTCTAACTTGATCAACTCACGGAGTTGCGCAACCTCATACACAGTCTTCGGTAGTTACTGTCTACACATGAACAGGTTGGATGCGCACTGCTGAGGAGTCCCATACCAGGACGAAACGACAGTCCAGTGCTTCCAGGTTTCTAATGGTGGTCTAACATTGATCGATTCATGGTTTCAAAAGAAATATTCTTCCTTTGTTAGGATGGAGACATTTGATACAAGTGATTTAGATTGACATCGATCTGGGGCGAATAATTATGAATGACGTTTGAGTGATGTTCAACTGACCTTGAGATTATTTATCTCACTACTAGTGTTAAGAGAGGGTTATGAATCAGTGTAAGGGAATCAAGTATAGGATTCAGAGCTGAATACAAGCATTATTCATTAGAGAGAGTTTTAATCACAAACTTGATATTAGCTGTGACGCTAAAATGTTAGTGAACCAGATGGATGGGAAAAATGCAGAGCTAACATTCATAATTTGGGAGACTAAATGCTCTGGGTTCTATCCCACGGGCAAGGTTGTGGGTGTGTACTGCTGATGAATCCTGTACCAGGACGAACTAACTGTCCTGTGCTCCCAGATTTTTAATGCTGTTCTAACGATAATCGATAAATTAGATTGTCGCCTTGGGTTTTTTGAAATGTAGAGGTTCAAACCTTGTGTTAAAATACAAATTTTACCAACGCTGAACCCATCCTATGAATATAGATTTATTAATGAGAATGCTGTGATTAAACTTAACTCATTAATATTTATTTTTCATATATAAATACCTTAAGAAATAAATTTGTAATGTTTTTTGTTTAAACTAATTTTTTCTTGCTAACGCTTTTTTGGCAAGTTAATTTATAGGTAAGATGGGGTCGCCGACCCCATGTCCAACCCCTCCTCCTTTATCCGGGCTTGGGACCGGCAGTAGCCTCGAAAGGTTCTACTGGCGGAGTTTTCGTTTGAACCAAATCTCACTACTATTGTATCACAAAGTTTTGTCATTATTAAAATAAGCCTGATTAAATTGACTATTTTCATGTGAATAACACTAGTTACTCACTAGTTCATATATTATTATTTCATTGGGATCATGAATCGATCAATGTCCAACAACCATAAGAAACCTAGAATTACTGAACAGTCGTTTCATCCGAATTTATGACTCATTAGTAGTGCACATCCACAACCTCGCAAGCCGGAGTCGAAACTACGAATGTAGTCATGCTTTATCTCTTGGAGTTGGCTCACTAGCCTTCTCCACTCCACTTCGCTTTATTCGCCGATTCACTACTTCGCTTGCTTGCTTTACTGCACTCTGATAACGAGTTTATCTTTGAGTGCTTGTAGTTTGCTGATCTAATTGTGGTGTGCCAAAATAAGCGTATTCAACACTTCGAGTTCACTTTCTGATTTATAAACCGTCAGACGCTATTTAGTAAGGATTGTCCTAGACGAGCTAATTACGAAGCTTAAGAACACGTTGGATACTAACTGTCACGAAAACAGTGATATTTTGCACACTACATAAATTGTGAACCCGCCGTCGAAACTAACGCACTCCTTTTGGAAGAGTAATTAAACTTGGTTAAAAAACCGAAGGTCCTGGGTTCGAATCCTGCAGGGTGCAGGAGTCCTGGATGCGCACTGCTGATGAGTCCCACACGTGGACAAAAAGGCCGTGCAGCGCTTCCAGGTTTCTAATGGTGGTGTAACAATGATTGATTTACCATTTCAAAGTGAAAAAAACACTGATCTCCATAACTCTGATCGAAAAAAATGATAGATGAGTATTTAAATATTTAAACCTTTGATTTCGCTGTGATACTGCGATTGTCCATGTTCTTTTCTGTCACACTTAAATAATTTAATTTTATATTTCATTTTTTATTTATTAGAAAAAAAAAACACAAATAACGGTTGTATTTTTCTATTTTTTTGGTTTGAAAATTGAACGAAAATTGAACATGTTTTTTTGCGCAAATTTTAAATTGTTACAACACATTGTCTCTCTCTCGCGCGCTTGGTTTGTAGTTTATATTTATTGTAAAGAATACATTCATGCACATGAATCTTGAAAAAACAATACTCATGGGATGGATTTCAAGAAAATAGAAAACAATTTTCTCATTTGGCATATCAACACATTATTTATTTTTTATAGGTTTGTGATTAAGCTGTATTTCTGATAAATGATTAAAATATTTGCTGAATTCATAAAACATGTGGTGGTTTAATTTTGGCGCTTAATTTTTTTTTAAATTAGATTTTTTTTCAAAATGAATGAAAAATGCTTCAGAATGTCGTTGGTGTATCGGTTGATCAAGGATCTATGTAGGGTCTATTACTTACTTACCTACTTACGCCTGTTACCCTTAATGGAGCATAGGCCACCCACCAGTTTTCTCCAGTTAACTCTGTCCTGGGCTTTCTTCTCCAGTTCTGTCCAATGTTTGTTCAGTCCTCTGATATCGTTCTCTATTTCTCGGCGTAATGTGTTCCTTGGCCTTCCTCTTTTCCTTTTGCCTTGAGGGTTCCAGGTGAGGGCCTTGTCTCGTGCCTGTAGGGTCTATTGCATAGTATATTATGAATGTGTATGATACGTTAAATGGAAATTGAAAATTGAATACCATTGATTTCTAGAGTAAATCACCTTAAATTTATTTAATTTGATGATTATTGTTACGCATGCACGTAAACACGTCATTTTGATATGCTTGACCTATTACGAATTTGCCTTAGTTGGAAAACGAGAACGGGGATCGATGATCCGGTGACACGATAGGCTACTCTAATTCGATTATCCCAACCCTCATTGAATAAAAGAAGAAGACTTCTTATGAAGTAGAACCTGTATTCTATAATCATTCAGGAAGTACGAGGTCCGAGTCCAGAAGAGAATCAGGATCCCGAACTAATGATCCGGGTCATAAAATGTTACATATAATGTGTATTTATACATATTGGTAGAATATGAAAAAGCACTGAAGTTTATGACATTGACAGTTAAGAAGACTAATAGGAAGCATCATTTGAAGTGACGATGATAGACAGGACAACCAATAAGAAACAGCATTGTAGTACGTGACATTGATATCTAAGACGACCATAAAAGTGACCAGTAGGAATTAACCAACATGAATTGACCAATAATTCTCTTAGGATATTGGATGAATATCCTAAGTCTGTAAGTAAATGCAACTAGAATGTATTATGCATCGTGGAGTGGGGGAGATTGTTGAGCTACTTTTTGAAATCACATGAATCGATCAATGCTAGACCACCATTAAAAATCCTGTAAGCACTGGATGGCCATTTCGTCCAGGTATGGGACTCACCAGCAATGCGCTTATGAATAAGTGCCTAACCTTTTTCAGATACATATATCTTGCAAGAGACTATATGTGAGTGTGAATAAGAATACAATCATAGATTATTGTGAGCTGGAGTTTAGAACTTTATCTCCTGAATGACATGAGTTCATAATTAAATAAATTTAGAAATAATATTCAAAGTATTTTGATTCGCTCTAATGGACTGTAAAAACTTCTCATGAGGCCGGATGGGTAACTGCCGGTCTGAAGACCGGATAAGGAAGGAGGTTTAGGCAAAATGTTCACGACTTCAATCGGCAGAAATCCATCTCGCTAAAAAACGCTAGCCACTTAAATAAATTACTGGTCTTCGGCCTATGATCCATTAAGAGTAACAGGTGTAGGTAAGTAAGTAAGTGATTTCATTGAAAATCATATTACTTATTAACAATCGTCCTTGCAAAATACTTTGGATTCTCTGACTAGACAATATCGGCAACAACCTACTGTGTGAAAGAACAAACAAGATTCCAGCAGAGGAAGACGTCAGGGAAGAGCGTTGTGAGTGGATAGAAAGCACATTGCCGAAAGCACCCGACTACGTGACAAGACAAGATCTCACCTGCAGTCCTCGCGGCCAACGGTATGAAGGAAGACCTAAGAACACATTACGCCGAGAAATTGAGACAGATATGAGAAGAATGACTAACATTTGGTCAGATGTAGAAAGGCAGGCCTAGGACAGAGTAAGCTGAATAATGCTGGTCTGCGGCCTATGCTCCGTAAAGGGCAGCAGGCGTAAGTAAGTAAGTAAATATCATTCATTTCTTATCATTCATAAAAATGCATCCAACATTATAATTATCTACGATTTTTTGTACACAGACTAACGCTCCAACTTCGATTTTACTTCAAGTTTTGTCATAGTGGAGAAAATTTGTAGCTCAGGTGGATGATTGTGGTGGTGAGAGAGCGGAACACCACCACAACTAAGTTTTGTCAGTTCAACTGTTATAAATGTAGCTAATCAGCTATACGAGTTATGTTAGGTTGGTAGTAGTTATTATAATCAGCACGATAAAGAAACGTTGAAGTTAATGATAACATCTAGACTTAATGGTTATATTGAAAAAGGGAATAACTTACCTTGATAATTTTAGTGCCTATCGGTGAATTTTCTTTCATTGTAACCTTATATAATTCTTGATCAAATATCGGTTCATTATCATTCTCATCTAATATTTCTAAGAAAATGGTCATTGTAGCTGTTAGACTAAACATTGGTGGTGATGATGATGATGATGATGTCATTTCCAGTGGTTTCCTCTGCATATACACATGTGATGATGATGATGGGCTCAACGGAGAGGAGGAGGACGATGTTGTTGATGAATAACCATCCCAACAATGTAAAATAGCAAAGTATGGATTGGTGACATTTTCACGATCAAATTTTCGTTGACTGTATAATGTGAAACGTTGATAAACATGAGTCTCTGTGTTTGACGACGTCGATGATGATGATGATGGCATCGGTGAGAATATTGTGGAATTATAATAATGATGATAATTATTGATTTTCTGTGACAGTGTTCTGTCATGTAAATACAACGATTCTTGTACAAATAGAATAGGTTGATTTCTTATTAAATATGTTGGTTCTTCACAATGTACTTGACCATTAACTGTTGGACTGTCACGATCAATTATGAGAAGCTAGTTTGATAAATGAAAAATAAATTTTAATATTGTTAATAAAAGTTATACCGATTATTACTTTATTTTTTTCAATTAGACTTATGGATAACAGTGTTTTTACACGTTGAAATCATCAACCATCAACCATAAGATGACCTGGAAGCACTGGACGCGGCCATTTCGTCCTGATATGGGACTACTTGTCAGTGACAGTGCACATCTACGACTCTTGCCATTATCGACCTTGCTCGGACGTCTAACCTCTGGACCACTGAGCTAGCAGTGATCATTGTTGAATTACTTATATATTGATCTGTTCATCCATTTTTTTCCTTGAAAAATCTTCAGAATTATAACAGTGTCACTTATTACATGACATACAGAACACAGTTCAGGTTAATTCTAAAATATGACCTCTGACCTTAATGCAAATGCAAATCACAAACCTCAAAATGGCGCTATGATAGAGCACGTTAACGCTTCAGTCAACAGGAACGAAGTCACTATTCATGCGTTTCATACAAATTCCATTGTGTTCTAACTCTTCCCTTCTTGATCTTCCCCCATGTTCTGCTGCCAGACATTGCGTTGACACTCACGTCGTCATGTACTACTTATAAGTAGCTCGCACCGCACTAGTACTTTTCGATTTCGGAGAAAAGTTGAAAATTGAAGTAATATTTAAGTTTTTTTGTAAAACTGGTTCATTTAATTATCGAAAAATTCTTTCAAGATCGGATGATTAACGCTCTTTCTAAATCACCGTGGTGTAAATGCAAATCACATAATACTGACTAGCACAATAGTAGATTGAAATAGAACGCTGAGTAAGCCAAAAAAATTGCAGTAGTTCATAAACTCAACAATTTTTAAATAGAAATGTATCCGATTAGGAATACCATAGAAGTGAGGTGCAGTAAGTCACAATGGATTTATGATACTATCAAGACACATTTAAACTGTATACGGCAAGAATGATCTGTTTACTGTGTTAAAGAAATTATTATTTATCTAATCAAAAAGGTACCTACATAATTTCCAATAACATCCCCTAACGTAACTTGTAGCAGAATTAATGTATACGGAAAGACATGTCTAGCCTAGGCAGTTAATCACTAAAACTTGTTAACTGAAGCCTTCATGCATTGAATATTCTGTGAAGAGAAGACGGCAGAATTGTTCATTGTAGCAAGTGTCGAAAAGTACAGGACTGAAAAATTCGTTATAATCGTTCAGTCGACAAACAATGATTTCACACCATTGCCCAGTCGGCGTATGGCACAACGATATTCTAGAAATTCTATCAGTTGTAGTTGGATGACTTCTCTTCTGCTTCTTAGGAACCTCTAGATCTTCATCACATTTACTAGAAGTCATTCCAACCACTTCACATTCAGCTATTGAAAGCAAAAGACCAATTGAAACTGATTATCAGGGTCATAAGTGTTAACGTTGAAGAACAAACGATTCTCTTTTTAACTGTGGTACCATCATTCACAAATGTTTGATTCATAGTGATGAGTTCAAGCTGAAACTGTAATTCTATGTAACATGCTAAATTACATTATTACTAAAGTGTATGAATGTGAAAACCATGTTGATTGACACAGTTAATAAATCAATCAATTGATTCACCTCTAACGTCTACATCAACTGAAGTTTTGCAAGCCAAACTCGATAATTATTCACTTGAAAAGTTTATCGATTAACACTTACAGTTTGATTTAATCGATAGAATGGTAAAAAATATTTTTCTTAATCCGTAACGATCATGTAAGGAATGAATTCTCATCGGAATAAGGTTATTTAGAAAAATAATGAATCGTGAACTGAGCATTAGTATTAGGATATCTCTAAGCCTATAAAATTACATAAAAAGATTTGTTAACTAATGAGTGGGGTTCTGCGAGCGAGACCGAAGTTTCTGGGTTCGAATCATGTAAGTAGAAGGTGTCGGGGATACACACTGTCACTGATGATTCCCATACCAGGATGAAACGACCGTATTTCAGTACATTCAGGTTTCTAATGGTGGTCTAACATTGATCGATTCATGGTTTGAAATAATAACAGACAAACTTCATACAGTATCTAGTTCATCTAACTGTTTAATGCTAGACGTAAGGAGTTTTCTTTTCACAAATTTAAAACAATTAGTCCCTTTTATAAACTTTGATTGAACAATGAGAAGACGTCCTGTGCACGAACGGCTAACCTCTGGTACAGTGTGCCGGCATCCAACAGTGATGAGTCCCATATCAGGATGAAACGGCCGCCCAACGCTTCCAGGTTTTCAATGGTGGTCTAACAATGATTGATTGATGATTTCAAATAATTGGTTCTTTTTAGAAAATTTTGATAAAAATCCAAAATAACAATTATGATAGAATTGTACACTGTATTTCATAGATTCTCGTCAGATGCTTAGAACTATGTTCATATTAAAGTATAACGTCAAGTTATGATATAATATGCCGAACCACCGACTGCCTCGACGACCTTTGTTTTGTAGTGTAGGAGTAGGTTGGAAGAAAGTTAGGGGGTGGCCAAACCAAAACATGACAGAAATCCATGAAGTCATTGACAAGTGGACTGAGTCATGTCGGTAGTTGTCGACTACCTGGTTGGGGTCCGCGAGATGATAATAATCGATGGTTAGATACCCTGAATGACATGGCTCAAAACCGTTTGCAATAGCGCCGGTGCATTTATTCTTTGTGTTCTCTCAAATTCTTATTCTTCTGGATTCTTCAACCCCTCTAGTTTTGCCTTTCTAAACTTTTCTCACTGAATCATACTTCTTGAATAACATCTTCTAATCTCAACCTCTTCGATTACTTCTAATACCTTTACTACCTCTTCTACTATTGGATTTGAATTGACAATTACATCTCTGTGTATGCTAATGTGGTATGGCAACATGAACTGATGTACTTACGTACGAAGTTCTACGTTGCATCTGATTATGATATAATATTGAGTAATAGACGTTGGTGATAGAGAACTTTCATCAGTAGTAATTATGTATCAAAAACTAATGGAGGTTGTACAATCTAAGTAAATCTTTGTCATTGAAAAGAAAATTTTCTTCGCTGAATCGACCAAATTCTTTTTCATATGTGAGACTATTTTAAAGATGGAATTTAAAAGCATGTAGGGTTAGGCAATAATTATATGGAGCTCGGAAATCACCAAGATCGCTTATACAATAAGCACAGAAGATATGTAGAGGTTGCATATATTTCATCAGATCACTTGAAAAATAGAAGAAGGCGAAGAGCGATGAGATGGTGGAGAAAATTTGAAGCTCAAGTAGATGACTGTGTTGGAGTTTCGTTTTCTGAACCGAATGTTTTTCTTGTGAAGCCTTCATAATTCTTCTGCTGAACAACATGATCAGCACAAACTTCAGGCAGATAGAAGTGAAGTAGTCAAAGTTCTCCGCACACAACTTGTAGCTTGCCCTGCTGACCTCGATCTTGATTAGTTTCTATTGACCTTAAACCTAACGATGTCTGCACCTCTAATTGTTTCCCCCTTTGATCTGTTTCTTGATCCTAAATTTGTCTATGAATTTTCTGACTGGTTGATAAGTCGGGTCGGTGTCCATGTGTCTGCTGATCGCTGATTGATTTGAGTCTCAAGCTTCTAGAAAATTCTCTAGTGTCCTGTGTACTCTCTCTATCCAGCAGTTCAACATCTGTTTCAATCGAATTGTAAAGCTACCATAGTTGTCCGTATGTATTGATATAAACGAGGAAATGTCATGTCCATCTAAAGTTTATGCACATGATTTTGTTTAGAAGAACAATGAAAGCTTCACAACCAATTAACGAGCGAAACTCTATCACAAAAAGTGATGAAGTGGTACTAGTCTAGACTTAGAAATTATAAACGTTTTGAATAATTGTTTATCAGTTTAAAGAATTCAGTGAATTTGAAACAATAAAATGATAGTTTTGCTAAAGACAAGATGACTACAATTTTAGAGGAAAATTGCTTAACATATTAAACGCAACAGCAAAACAATAGCAGTGATTTAAGTATAAAAAATTATAATAATCATCAATCAGTCATTGTTAAAACACCATCAGAAACCTGCAAGCACTCAATGGCCGTTTCGTCCTAGTATGGGACTCATTAGCAGTGCGCATCCACGACTCCTGCGCCTCGCAGGATTCGAACTCGGGACCTTTGGTACTGTGCGTGAACGACCTCACCCATTTGTCTTTGGTAGTTACTGTCTACAGCCGACACGGTTGGACTCCACTGGTCACGTCTTCTCAACTAGAACTCTGAGAATTTCTACACGAAGCTATTTTGGGGCAGCGTTTAGGAGGTTTTATGTTTTTACACATTTGAAATCATCAATTGTGCGAGGTGCAGGATTCGTGGATGCGCACTGCTGATGAGTCCCATTCATGGAGAAAACGGCC
>OX103972.1:5681966-5707810 GCA_944470395.2 Schistosoma turkestanicum
GCAGGCGTAAGTAAGTAAGTAAATATCATTCATTTCTTATCATTCATAAAAATGCATCCAACATTATAATTATCTACGATTTTTTGTACACAGACTAACGCTCCAACTTCGATTTTACTTCAAGTTTTGTCATAGTGGAGAAAATTTGTAGCTCAGGTGGATGATTGTGGTGGTGAGAGAGCGGAACACCACCACAACTAAGTTTTGTCAGTTCAACTGTTATAAATGTAGCTAATCAGCTATACGAGTTATGTTAGGTTGGTAGTAGTTATTATAATCAGCACGATAAAGAAACGTTGAAGTTAATGATAACATCTAGACTTAATGGTTATATTGAAAAAGGGAATAACTTACCTTGATAATTTTAGTGCCTATCGGTGAATTTTCTTTCATTGTAACCTTATATAATTCTTGATCAAATATCGGTTCATTATCATTCTCATCTAATATTTCTAAGAAAATGGTCATTGTAGCTGTTAGACTAAACATTGGTGGTGATGATGATGATGATGATGTCATTTCCAGTGGTTTCCTCTGCATATACACATGTGATGATGATGATGGGCTCAACGGAGAGGAGGAGGACGATGTTGTTGATGAATAACCATCCCAACAATGTAAAATAGCAAAGTATGGATTGGTGACATTTTCACGATCAAATTTTCGTTGACTGTATAATGTGAAACGTTGATAAACATGAGTCTCTGTGTTTGACGACGTCGATGATGATGATGATGGCATCGGTGAGAATATTGTGGAATTATAATAATGATGATAATTATTGATTTTCTGTGACAGTGTTCTGTCATGTAAATACAACGATTCTTGTACAAATAGAATAGGTTGATTTCTTATTAAATATGTTGGTTCTTCACAATGTACTTGACCATTAACTGTTGGACTGTCACGATCAATTATGAGAAGCTAGTTTGATAAATGAAAAATAAATTTTAATATTGTTAATAAAGGTTATACCGATTATTACTTTATTTTTTTCAATTAGACTTATGGATAACAGTGTTTTTACACGTTGAAATCATCAACCATCAACCATAAGATGACCTGGAAGCACTGGACGCGGCCATTTCGTCCTGATATGGGACTACTTGTCAGTGACAGTGCACATCTACGACTCTTGCCATTATCGACCTTGCTCGGACGTCTAACCTCTGGACCACTGAGCTAGCAGTGATCATTGTTGAATTACTTATATATTGATCTGTTCATCCATTTTTTTCCTTGAAAAATCTTCAGAATTATAACAGTGTCACTTATTACATGACATACAGAACACAGTTCAGGTTAATTCTAAAATATGACCTCTGACCTTAATGCAAATGCAAATCACAAACCTCAAAATGGCGCTATGATAGAGCACGTTAACGCTTCAGTCAACAGGAACGAAGTCACTATTCATGCGTTTCATACAAATTCCATTGTGTTCTAACTCTTCCCTTCTTGATCTTCCCCCATGTTCTGCTGCCAGACATTGCGTTGACACTCACGTCGTCATGTACTACTTATAAGTAGCTCGCACCGCACTAGTACTTTTCGATTTCGGAGAAAAGTTGAAAATTGAAGTAATATTTAAGTTTTTTTGTAAAACTGGTTCATTTAATTATCGAAAAATTCTTTCAAGATCGGATGATTAACGCTCTTTCTAAATCACCGTGGTGTAAATGCAAATCACATAATACTGACTAGCACAATAGTAGATTGAAATAGAACGCTGAGTAAGCCAAAAAAATTGCAGTAGTTCATAAACTCAACAATTTTTAAATAGAAATGTATCCGATTAGGAATACCATAGAAGTGAGGTGCAGTAAGTCACAATGGATTTATGATACTATCAAGACACATTTAAACTGTATACGGCAAGAATGATCTGTTTACTGTGTTAAAGAAATTATTATTTATCTAATCAAAAAGGTACCTACGTAATTTCCAATAACATCCCCTAACGTAACTTGTAGCAGAATTAATGTATACGGAAAGACATGTCTAGCCTAGGCAGTTAATCACTAAAACTTGTTAACTGAAGCCTTCATGCATTGAATATTCTGTGAAGAGAAGACGGCAGAATTGTTCATTGTAGCAAGTGTCGAAAAGTACAGGACTGAAAAATTCGTTATAATCGTTCAGTCGACAAACAATGATTTCACACCATTGCCCAGTCGGCGTATGGCACAACGATATTCTAGAAATTCTATCAGTTGTAGTTGGATGACTTCTCTTCTGCTTCTTAGGAACCTCTAGATCTTCATCACATTTACTAGAAGTCATTCCAACCACTTCACATTCAGCTATTGAAAGCAAAAGACCAATTGAAACTGATTATCAGGGTCATAAGTGTTAACGTTGAAGAACAAACGATTCTCTTTTTAACTGTGGTACCATCATTCACAAATGTTTGATTCATAGTGATGAGTTCAAGCTGAAACTGTAATTCTATGTAACATGCTAAATTACATTATTACTAAAGTGTATGAATGTGAAAACCATGTTGATTGACACAGTTAATAAATCAATCAATTGATTCACCTCTAACGTCTACATCAACTGAAGTTTTGCAAGCCAAACTCGATAATTATTCACTTGAAAAGTTTATCGATTAACACTTACAGTTTGATTTAATCGATAGAATGGTAAAAAATATTTTTCTTAATCCGTAACGATCATGTAAGGAATGAATTCTCATCGGAATAAGGTTATTTAGAAAAATAATGAATCGTGAACTGAGCATTAGTATTAGGATATCTCTAAGCCTATAAAATTACATAAAAAGATTTGTTAACTAATGAGTGGGGTTCTGCGAGCGAGACCGAAGTTTCTGGGTTCGAATCATGTAAGTAGAAGGTGTCGGGGATACACACTGTCACTGATGATTCCCATACCAGGATGAAACGACCGTATTTCAGTACATTCAGGTTTCTAATGGTGGTCTAACATTGATCGATTCATGGTTTGAAATAATAACAGACAAACTTCATACAGTATCTAGTTCATCTAACTGTTTAATGCTAGACGTAAGGAGTTTTCTTTTCACAAATTTAAAACAATTAGTCCCTTTTATAAACTTTGATTGAACAATGAGAAGACGTCCTGTGCACGAACGGCTAACCTCTGGTACAGTGTGCCGGCATCCAACAGTGATGAGTCCCATATCAGGATGAAACGGCCGCCCAACGCTTCCAGGTTTTCAATGGTGGTCTAACAATGATTGATTGATGATTTCAAATAATTGGTTCTTTTTAGAAAATTTTGATAAAAATCCAAAATAACAATTATGATAGAATTGTACACTGTATTTCATAGATTCTCGTCAGATGCTTAGAACTATGTTCATATTAAAGTATAACGTCAAGTTATGATATAATATGCCGAACCACCGACTGCCTCGACGACCTTTGTTTTGTAGTGTAGGAGTAGGTTGGAAGAAAGTTAGGGGCGGCCAAACCAAAACATGACAGAAATCCATGAAGTCATTGACAAGTGGACTGAGTCATGTCGGTAGTTGTCGACTACCTGGTTGGGGTCCGCGAGATGATAATAATCGATGGTTAGATACCCTGAATGACATGACTCAAAACCGTTTGCAATAGCGCCGGTGCATTTATTCTTAGTGTTCTCTCAAATTCTTATCTTCTGGATTCTTCAACAACTCTAGTTTTGACTTTCTAAACTTTTCTCACTGAATCATACTTCTTGAATAACATCTTCTAATCTCAACCTCTTCGATTACTTCTAATACCTTTACTACCTCTTCTACTATTGGATTTGAATTGACAATTACATCTCTGTGTATGCTAATGTGGTATGGCAACATGAACTGATGTACTTACGTACGAAGTTCTACGTTGCATCTGATTATGATATAATATTGAGTAATAGACGTTGGTGATAGAGAACTTATCAGTAGTAAATTTATGTATCAAAAAAACTAATGGGAGGTTGTACAATCTAAGTAAATCTTGTCATTGAAAAGAAAATTTTCTTCGCTGAATCGACCAAATTCTTTTTTATATGTGAGACTGTTTTAAAGATGGAATTTAAAAGCATGTAGGGGTTAGGCAATAATTATATGGAGCTCGGAAATCACCAAGATCGCTTATACAATAAGCACAGAAGATATGTAGAGGTTGCATATATTTCATCAGATCACTTGAAAAAATAGGAGAAGGCAAAGAGCAATGAAATGGTGGAGAAAATTTGAAGCTAAAGTGGATGACTGTGTTGGAGTTTCGTTTTCTGAACTGAATGTTTTTCTTGTGAAGCCTTCATAATTCTTCTGCTGAACAACATCATCAGCACAAACTTCAGGCAGATAGAAGTGAAGTAGTCAAAGTTCTCCACGTACGACTCGAAGCTTGCCCTGCTAACCTCGATCTTGATTAGTTGCTACTGACCTTAAACCTAACAATGTCTGCACTTTTAATTGTTTTCCCCATTGATCTGTTTCTTGATCCTAAATTTGTCTATGAGTTTTCTGATTAGTTGATAAGTCGAGTTGATGTCAGTGTATTTGTTGATTACTGATTGGTTTGAGTCTCAAGCTTCTAGAAAATTCTCTAGCGTCCTGTGTACTCTCTCTATCCAGCGTTTCAACACTGTTCTAATCGAATGAATGTCCATAGTTGTCCGTATGTATTGATATAAACGAGGAAATGTCATGTCCATCTAAAGTTTATGCACATGATTTTGTTTAGAAGAACAATGAAAGCTTCACAACCACAACACAAGCGAAACTCTATCACAAAAAGCAATGAGGTGGTAATAGTCTAGACTTCGAAATTATGAACGTTTTGAATAATTTTTAATCAGCTTAAAGAATTCAGTGAATTTGAAACAATAAAATGATAGTTTTGCTAAAGATGAGAACGCAACAGCAAAACAATAGCAGTGATTTAAGTACAAAAAATTATAATAATCATCAATCAGTCATTGTTAGACCACCATTAGAAACCTGCAAGCACTCAACGGCCGTTTCATCCTGGTATGGGACTCATCAGCAGTGCGCATCCACGACTCCGGCGCCTCGCAGGATTCGAACTCGGGACCTTCAGTATTGTGCGTGAACGTCCTCACCCATTTGTCTTTGGTAGTTACTGTCTACACCCGACATGGTTGAACTCCACTGGTCACGTCTTCTCAACTAGAACTCTGAGAATTTCTAAACGAAGCTATTTTGGGGCAGCGTTTAGGAGGTTTTATGTTTTTACACATTTGAAATCATCAATCGTGCGAGGTGCAGGATTCGTGGATGCGCACTGCTGATGAGTCCCATTCATGGAGAAAACGGCCGCGCAGTGCATCCAGGTTTCTAATGGTGGTCTAACAATGACTGATTGATGATTTCGAATGTGTGCCTGAAAATTATAATAATGGCGGGTAATATTCATAATTCAAAATTATGAATTTACTAAGGCTGTGATTAATTGATTACTAGTATAGGGGATTTATGAAAACTGAATTATTTTCAAAGTTGTAGTCATGAACTGATTTCAATTAAGCCATTATAAGTAACCTCGAATCAATGACAAGTTGTTTCATACTAGTTTACGACTTCAAAGTAATGCGCACTTGAGAATCAAGCCCAAGACAATGAGTTTAATGCATGAACGTTTAACGTCTTGGCTATTCAACCAGTATTCAGTGATATCGGTGTCCGAAAATCCATCAGTTGGTGATTTTGTGTAACTCTCACTCATTAACTGTTATCTGCTACCTGAGCTTGTAAATGCGAACAATTAGGTAAACAGAAGAGAAGCTGCGTTATTTGGTCTGGTGAAAAGTTTGATAAACTGAGAAACTTTTCATCATACAGTTAGTTAGGTGAACAGTTTATTGAATTAAAAAATTCAAAGTTCGAATATTTTCGTATAAATTTATCTTGATAAAAGGTCGTTTCAATGATTTTGTAGGTTTTGCGTTTTTCTTAGCAAAGTTATTTTCTACGGGATGCGGTTTTTTAACCCCTTGCCTAACACTCCTCTTTTATCCGGGCATTGGACTAGCAGTAACTCTGAAAAGGCTGCAGTCAGAAATCAGGAAAAAAGACTGGGGGTTGATAGGGCGCACAATGTGCAAATCATCAAGCTGCATCATAAGGAGAGCTCTATCTTGGCATCCTCAAGGTCAAAGAAAGAATACATCGCATTGAAAACTACAGCAAAATATCAAACGAATATATCACTTTTAGTAAGTAAGTAAGTAAGTAAGTAAGTAAGTAAGTAAGTAAGTAAGTAAGTAAGTAAGTAAGTAAGTAAGTAAGTAAGTAAGTAAGTAAGTAAGTAGTTAAGTAAGTAAGTAAGTAAGTAAGTAAGTAAGTAAGTAAGTAAGTAAGTAAGTAAGCAAGTAAGTAAGTAAGTAAAGAGAAAAATAGATACGTGCTAATAATAACGAAATAACTAACTAACTAAATAACTCACTTACATGACCAATCAATGTTTTTGCTGGTTGATTTTCTTTAATTGTTAACTTTGATGGATTTAATAGAAAATCTGGTGGTTCATCGTTTACATCTAAAATTTTAATAACAAGTCGAGTTAATGCATAAAATTCTCCATCATTAGCACGTACTGTAAAACTATACAAATTACATTGTTCATAATCTAATTGTTCCATGATAATCACTTGTCCAGTTGATTGAATTGAAAATTTCCTGGTGATATTTGTATCATCCACATCATTTTCCATTGAATAAGTAATGATGGAATCTATATCTTTATCAGTTGCCATTAACTGAAAATTACGAAAGAGGAAATAAGAGGAAATTAGTCAAGAAATGTTATTGTGTGATGTATTGTCTGTCAGTTTCATATTTTAACTAAATCATATATTTTGGGGCAGAGTTTTGGAGGTTTGCGTTTTTACACATTTGAATTCATCAATCAATAGCGCAAAATCCCTAGATCAATCAGAGTTAAACACTAGTACCGTCTGAGGCCGGCCCAGTGGTCCGATGGTAAGGCGTTTGCCTACAATGCCGATTGGTCCCGGGTTCGAATTCTGCGAGGAGAAGGAGTTGTGGATGTGCACTGCTGATGAGTCCCATACCAGGACGAAACGGCTGTTTAGTGCTTCCAGGTTTCTCATGGTGGTCAACAATGATTGACTGATGATTTCAAACGTGTAAATTATATATATATATATATATATTTCTGACAACTCAGTACTATTGAACGTTATGGCGGCTTATGACTTTGAACCTTCTGTGATTCTACACACCAAGTTTGAATCTGAGAACTTGTTAAGATATTCATCAAACATCCTAAGAGAATTATTATTTTTGGAAGTCTAATTTTTTTGGTCAATTCCTGTTGGTCAATATTATAATCGTCCTAACTATCAATGTCATACACTTCAGTGTTGTCTCCTATTGGTCGTACTAACTGTCATTGTCACTTCAAATGATGTTTCCCATTGGACGTGCAAACTGTCACTGTCACAAACGTCCATGCTGTTTCTTATTCGACCTAAATATATTAATACGCATTATCTGCAACGGTTTAGGACCCGGATCTGGGTCCTTTGTCCAGGATCCTTATTCTCCTCTAGACTCGTACCTCGTACTTTCTGGATGTTTTTAGAATACAAGTTTTACTTGATATCAAGTCTTCTTCTTTTATTCAATTGGGGTTGGGACATTCGGTTTAGAGTAGCATGTCGTGTCGCCGGATCCTCGATCCTCGCTCTCGTTTTTTGACAAACGTAAACTCGTAATACTAATTCAAGCACATCAAAATGAGCTGTTCACGTGCATGCGTAACAGAACTGATCCATCTTACTGATTGAAGGAGGTCAGCACAAAACCCTCGAAGATATTTTTAGCACCAGCTGACAATATTTAACATCCAAACATAGTACCTTCGGCATTAAGTGAATAAAACTAGTGGCCTCAGGGTAACTAGATTTATGGAATCTGATCATCACTAAAAGAATACCTGGACATGATATTCATTGATCAATCTCTTCTAAAATATATATTATTTCTCTAGGTAGTAAGTAGTTACATATCGGATTATGAAGCAGAGAGATGGAAGCTAGGATCCTATAGAGAACAGTGGTTCTCTGAAAATTGTAAGCATATCAGTCTGACCAGTATCAGTTGCCGCAAAACCAGAATTTCATATAGACCGTCTGCAACCACGTAATATACATATTCTCACTTGTAAGTTTTGATATTGGCCAACATATTTGTGGTTTGTCTTTAAAATGTTGCATCTGCATAGTGTAATCGAGCTTTCAAACTACAATATAAATGGATTTGTATTATGAAAAGACAATTTGTAGAACGCTTACTATACTTGTATTGTTGGCAGCTATTGACTAGCGTTGTCTTGAACCTAGCTAGATCCTTCTTCTCTTTCCGTTTATATTCGTCACTATCTAATTATGCACACACTTTGTATTACGTAATGGTTTTGTAATGATTTGTAATGATTATTTTAAGTCTGTTTATCCACGGTTTGACCTACTATTGACAAAAACTTTTGTTATCGTATTTTATAATTTTCTTACTACTACTATCAGTGTGGTGCGCGCTACTTATAAGTAGTATATGACGCGAGTGAAAACGTAATGTCTGGCAAAAGATGAGGGAAGATCAAGCAGGGAAGAGTGGGAACACAATGAAATTTGTATGAAACGCATGAATTGTGAAATGTCAGTCAGTGGATTGATGATGGATTTAGGATTTGCAAATTAACCGTTAACGATATAGTTTTCCTATTTTACTGAGTAACTCTGTAATTTGCGATAAATACAGTTCGGTTGCCCTCACCAGTGTTGGCCTTCACTACATCAGTACACCTCTGTCTTCCTCCTACTATCAACTTGTACTTTTGCCTATTAGAGGTGTAGTGACGTAATCACTATTTCATTTCAGTTTGTGATTATTGACTCATTAATTGCCTTGATTTGTTTAACAATTTCTTGTATAAATATATTCATGTATATTAGGGAGTAAAGCAGCCTGATTGATGACGATCTAATCGAAAACAACACTATTGTTCGCTTATTATCTCTGTGTTGTTCTAATTTTCACAATGGGAACCTTTAACATTTTTGTATTTGATGTGTGAATCTTTCAGTCGATGAATAGCAATCACTACAACTAATGAATCATTTTGACATATGCTCACCTAATAAAAATATCTTCGATATTGTTATTAAATAACAAGTGTTAATGGGAATAATGAAATTACCCATTAACAGTGTCTGTAGCGTATCGTGTTCATCACTGGACACCCCAATACTTACAAAGAAGACAGGTGAAAGGTTACAAGATAAACGGAAGAGGAAGTCAGCCTCTGTTTTTCAGAGTAGCCTAGGCCGCTGTACGATTATGAAAGCTCACCTACCAGTGAAAGCAAATGCCAAACCTATTTCACGTCTGAGACGCCCTATACAATATGCTGCTCATAAGCCTCAACAAAACTTATAGATGGGGAAGCAGCCCAATCGACGGTTGTTCAAAGATATGGCTCCTACAAAGCAGGCGGCTCGTAAGAGAACGGGTGGCCAGGTACCCAGGAAGCAGTTGGACTCTAACACCAGATCCTAGGAATCTTCTCAAAGGAGAGGTGTTAGTGGGACATAGATGGAATTAAAGCATGACTATGTTGCTGTGCACTGATTGACTAATTTCCTATCCAATCAGCGCCTGATCGAGTCTTGGAGAACAGGGTAGAAAATTCTCGTACTGTTAGCTGCATGCTGGTTGGCTAAACCTAATTCAGTCGATCACGTGAATTTCCATCCAGAAGCTTCTCATGTAAATGCTATAAATAAACTAACGTTGTATCTATTTTCGCCATCGGCTTCTTATTTCCATTTAGCCTTTGCTATTTGGAATATAATCTTTTCCTGTTCAACCGTGTTTTTTTGATTCTTTGGAACTTGTCCAGTGTATTGTGGTCAGAGAATACTAAGCAATAGGATTTAGCCGGAAACTATCTAAGCAAGCGTTACAATATGTGGGATTGAAATGTGGCTGCCAGTTGGATCTAGTATACAAGGGATTCATCGAATCGACGTATCTAAAATAGTTCAGTAGCTAAATGGATAATATGACTTGCCTTTGAAATGAACAGTACTACTGCAGTTAAGGAGAACACAGGTGGGGCAACCGAATTGTATTTAACGAAAATTACAGAGTTACTCAGTAAAATTGGAAAACCATATCGTAAATCGTTCATTTGCAAAATATCAGTTCATCATCATATCGAACTGGACTGTTCCTGTTGCAAAACATCAATCCATTGTCACTATTCATGCGTTTCATACAAATTCCATTGTGTTCTTCTAACTCTTCCTTTCTTGATCTTCCCCCATCTTCTGTTGCCAGACATTACGTTGACACTCACGTCATATACTACTTATAAGTAGTTCGCACCACACTAGGTTCAAATTCCTGAGTTGAACCACAACTCTAAGAAACAGTTCATCTTACTGACAGAGTCACAAACCTGATGAAATGTCAGTCCACATGATTCAACTGTGTTAGCCACTACTATCCAAACTTCAATCACACAAAAATATTTTTTTTCACTATAACTTTCTTATTTATTTCAAGTAATAATAATAATCTTATTTGAAACCATCAGTTTTTAAATGAAAATAAAAAGGCAACCAGTATTCAACTGGTCTTAACTGGTTTATTGTGTTTCTTTATTTTGGGGAGAAAAAAACATGCAACATAGCGTGCTAGCTTCATTTCTGACATGAAACATTAATGGATTACTATTATTATTATTATCATCGTTGTCAAAAACAATAGCTCTGCATTATTTCGCCTATATAGTATCGGTCTTTCTAATCAATAATCAAAAGTTCAATATATATATCTATTTCATTTGACTATTTTATTGTCTATTAATCAGTAGAAGCATTTAGCCTAAAACGATGCCTTTCAATCATCTTTACTCCTATGTCATTTGACAGTTACCGATTAGCTTTTACTGATGAAATTTAAACTGGTGAATGTCAACTCACTCGTTTGACTGTTTTAATGATAACTAGTCTTAGTTAAACAATGGAGTTGTGCGTTTGTTTTTATGCGTGTGTGTGTGTACAACTCTATAAAGAGCCATATACTTGAACTAAATCGATATCCGGCGTTTTCTTGCTCAATGATTTTCAATAGTTATGTAAAACGAAACTCGTATGTAAAATATCCGATGTTCAGCATGATCATACTATAAAATTAGATTGGAATAATGGTAACCAATTGGATAGTTGACAATTATGAAAGCTTTAAATTCGTTCACAAGTACTGTTTACATAATTTCAGTTATATCTGTTAAATCCCTAGAGCTCATTTGACAAAGAACCTAATTTTGGATTACATGCTTTCGCTTATGGACTGACCTTGAGATTATATTTCCCGCCCGGAAAGTCCTTGACTGTCATTGGTTGATGTATTATTTAAGTACGTTATTTTTGTGGCCCTGCCAAGGACGTCTCTGTCTTATTTAAATAAACTCGATTATTGTGCTTGTCAAAATCATATTATCTGGGTGCATGTAGAATACACTTTCTACGCCATATCAAGACTTCTTCTGTGGTGTGCGCTACTTATAAGTAGTATATGACGCGAATGTAAACGTAATGTCTGGCAGCACAAGATGAGGGAAGATCAAGAAAGGAAGAGTGGGAACACAATGGAATTTGTATGAAACGCATGAATAGTGAAATGTCAGACAATGGATTGATGATGGATTGAAGATTTGCAAATTAACACCGATTTTCGATATGGTTTTCCTATTTTACTGAGTAACTCTGTAATTTTCGTTAAATACAATTCGGTTGCCCTCACATATGTTCTCCTTCACTACACTACCTCTACTTAGTATGGATCCTTGGGACGCTCGTATTGGAATAGCCTATCATGTCACTGGATTGGTTGTCTTTGTTCTCATTTACCGAGTAAGGTGAACTCGTAAAAGTTTCAAGCATGTCAATATAGTTCCTACGTTCTCCTAATGTAGTCATGAAGTGTGTCAAGGAGTTTGTTAAATCGTTCATGTAGGTTGATTGGAATACTAAATGAGTTCAGAATGTTATGCGTCATTTTTGTCAAAAAATAAGAGCAAACTATGAAATCACTGTCTACGAACTTATAAAAACTTTTGTTTCACCAGTTTTTTTTCAATGAAAGAATTTTTTAAGCAGGTGAAAAAATTAATTTTCAGAAAAATGTACAAGTGTTTAATACATTAAAAGCGCTAAACGTTAACTGTGAGATCCTATTTTTTTGAATGCTTTGTTTGTGCAAAATCCCTCCATATATATACATTTGCAATTTGTTCTTATTGATTCCTTCAGTTGTACATTTTGTCAATCTGTTCGATTTCATTTTGTGATGATAATATTTGTATTTTATTAAAGTTTCTATTTCTTTTGCCTTTACTGAGTTTCTATGTTTCTTCCTGAACTGCATTTATGTTGTTTAAGCTGATAGTCATGGCGGCAGCCATATTGATTTGTTGCTATTGTGACTATGTTGCTTGCTCTGACTGGAATAGTGAATTTTGATTGTAAATTGAAGTACTCTTCCAGAATCGGAAACACTCTGTGTTATAAAGCAACCAAATATTATCTTTTGAAGGAATCTTATCTATCCAGGAGGGATAGAGTATCATTTATTTGTTGCTGTTGATTTGAATAATTGAACAATTGTTGATGGAATAAATGAGTGGTAATATTTGTCTAGGTAATGATGTGTATATTTATATTTATGATGAATATTAGAACTGTCATTTACTCAAATAACTTGTTTTTGTTCTAAACTACCCTAGACAATTATTCCTCAGTTTGGATCTTACATTTACTTTTGAAAATTCTGTTTGTTTGGCGAAAACTATAAGTGATATTTTTTATTCAGAAGTTATGGATATGATCATTTGTTTTCATTGCTGGCTATTAACAGGCTACTGGACAGATTTTATTTCCTAAAACATCATTTTGTTTGATGAATTGTGTTCAAACATATATTTTCTCTGGTTGACATTTAAAATGTTAGCTTTTACGAGTGAAGATGGGTTTGTTTACGTCAAATTAACAAAATATGAAAAAATGCTCTACATAAAATGGCTAACAATTTTAAATGGTTTAATAGTATATATGTACCCGCTTAAGTTATATAGCTTGGATGAGAACTTTAGGAATGTGTGACACTCGTCATTAGGTATGCTTAAAACTATGAAGGGTTCACCTTAGTCGATAAACGAGAATGAGACAATGAACCAGTGACACGGTAGTCTAATCTGATCCGTTGACCCAAAAATACTTACGAGAAATCTTGATATAGCGTAGGAAGTGTATTCTACAAACAACCAGCCAGCACACAATGAATTGAAGCATACAAATCGCGTTCATTTTACACCTTAGAGACGTCCCTGGGAGAATCACAAAAATATCACACTCAAATAACACAGTAACCAATCACAGCTCAGGCTTTTCCTGGTGGGAAATATGATCTCAAGGTCAACTGATTGGCCCATGAATAAAATCCAAAATAAAGACATTTCTAGAGCGAGTTCTGGGGATCTAAGATCCTCAACAGAATAAATATATTAGGTTAAGGGAATCTATGCTCATTGAGGGTGCTAACATTTTCGGTGATTATCTGATTTAAATAGTAATTCACCAAAGTATTTGAATTTTCAGCCAATTTGGAAAAAAACATGCAATATGCAAATGACCAGTATTCGTTATGCGATTATTAATATTATCAATCTCTTATAGAATCGTGTCATCCGAAAGGAATCTAACGTGCGATGCACATTTTTACGAGAGTGGCATACAACCAGTAAAGAAACCAATGCATTATAAAAGCGAAATAATTTAGCAAAGTCGCCTGAAAATACACCATGGTTATCACACTGAGTGGTGCCTCCACACACATTTGAGTTCGCTCATATATTTAATTTGGTTAACCTTTTCGAATAACTCATTTAACCAAGCCACTTGTATAACAAAAACTTATGTATACCTTTGGTTTTTACTATTGTCTGGTTTGTATATGAGTTGGTATTGTAGTGAAGGAGAACACAGGTGAGGGCAACCGAATTGTATTTAACGAAAATTACACAGTTACTCAGTAAAATAGGAAAACCATATCGTAAACGGTTAATTTGCAAATCTTCAATAAATCATCAATCCATTTCACTTATTAATGCGTTTCATACAAATTCCATTGTGTTCCCACTCTTCCTTTCTTGATATTCTCCCATCTTCTGCTGCCAGACATTACGTTTACACTCACGTCATATACTACTTATAAGTAGCGCGCACCACAGTATGACTGAATATTGCTTACCGCATACGCTTATTTTCATCCTATTCTCTTTAATATTATTCTCTTAAATACTTCGATGACTCAGACATTTCCCTATGTTTCCATTTGTACATTTCGATCTTATTAATTCACTCAGCAAATCGCCAACTCGCCCGCTAGTAAGCTTGCCCTACTCTGTATGTTTTTGGTCTGCTGATCCATTTTGTAGTGTATCAAAACTAAACGTATTCGATACTGCGTGTTCACCTTCTGATTTATAACCGTCAGGCGTTATTCGGTGACCATTGCCTAGACGAGCAAATGACGAAGACCAAAAGAACAAGTTGAATAGCGGTCGTCACGAGACTAGTGATACACTGGCCATCACAACGGATTCCATGATGAAAATGATTTTCTAAAATATGGTTTAACTTTTGCCAAAGGATTGAATATTGATCATATTTATAATAAAATGGTTATTAAACATTTGAAATCATCAATCAATCATTGTTAGACCATCATTAGAAACCTGGAAGCACTGAACGGCACCAAGACGAAACGGTCGTCTTTCAGTGCTTCCAGGTTTCTAATGGTGGTCTAACAATGATTGATTGATGATTTCAAATGTGTAAAAACACAAATCTCCAAAACTCTAACTGAAAAAACGGTTATTTTCCGGTTTATATTTTCTCAAAACCACTAACAAGATTACTTACATTTATGTTAAGTTAATGATGATATTTAACCATTTCACTTAAATATTTCAAAGTGTTTCATGTTAATTCTTGAATTATCTTGAATTTCTTTGAACTTACTTAAGTGACTTGATTACAGTTTCTTTATTGTGGTCTGTGATCTTTGTGTTGTTATTATTACTTAGTCTAATCTAATTTACGAGAAAATTTCTTTGAATATAATAATTAATTTTCCTGTACATCTTATTGAATTTTCTTCCTTGACAAAATGAAAATTATCTCTTGGTTGATTAGCTTGAGCGGCATTTTTTAGCGAGTTAGTTTCCAACGTGATGCAGTCGCTATAACCCGACACCTGACATTCTTCCTTTAGAAAGGTTAGGAGCCGGAAGTAGCCCCTGAAAGGGTTCAACGTGGAGTTCTAGTTAATTTGGTGATTTTATTTCATAAAGGGAATTTATTTTGTTAAAAAGTATGAATGAAGTTTCATCTCATACCATGTGAAATCTCCACAGTATTCTGTACTGATAAAATTGAAAATGTATATTGATCTTGCACTAAACGTATAACCACTGGACAACATTATCAAAATTATTGATTTTTTACTGCAGTCCGATAATCATTTAGTATCATAAATGAACATATAAATATTCTTTCTCTGTGTCAACATTATCACCCCTAAATTATAAATTAAAGCTTAGACGTTCAAAAAAATGTATAGGTATTTTAATTTCTGAAAAAAAGTAGTAAGTTTTTGGTAAATATCTATGGATATTCATAAATCATGTTTTTATCTACTTAAATGATGAGTCGATCATTGTTAGATCAGCATACGAAACCTGGAAGCACTGTATGGTTCTTTCGTCCTAATACTGGACTCATCAGTGGTAGTGTGCATCCACTACCCTCCTGCACAAACAATCGAACCAAGGATCTTCGGTCTAGCATGCGAACGCCTAAACTCCAGACTACTGAGTGGACCCAGCATCCGACGTTGCTAATTTTTAACTTCAGTTAATCTTCAACTCTTTATTCAAGCCTTTGTTCTAGCATACAGTGATACTTATACACTTAAATGACAACATACATGAAACAAATGAAGGTAGTTTGTAAAATTACTAACAACCAATGATGAGATTAATTACATTGTTAAACAGGATGAATTTTAAAGTAAGATAATAATTGTGGGATCCATTTTTTGAAGGCTTTGTTTGTGAAAATCCCTTCATGTATTTATTTGTAATTTGTTCTTATTGATTCCTTTAGTTGTACATCTGTTCCATTCCATTTTGAGATGATTATATTTGTATTTTATTATAGTTTCTATTTCTTCTGCCTTCAATGAGGTTCTATGTTTCTTTCTGAACTGTATTTATGTTGTTTAAGCTGATACTTAGTCATGGCGACAGCCATATTGATTTGTTCCTCTTTTGACTGAACTGCTTGCATGGACTGGAATTGTCCATTTTGATTGTGAATTGGAGGACTCTTCCAGAATAAGGAGAACTCTGTGTTATAAAGCAACCAACTATTATCTCACGAACGAATCTGATCTATCCAGGAGGGATAGAATATCATTTATCTGTTGCTGTTGATTTGATTAATTGAACAACTGTCGGTGGAATAGTTGAGTGGCAATATTTGTCTAGGTAATGATGTATGTATTTATATTTATGATGAATATTGGATCCTACAATAATTGTCAGTTTACTATCAACTTGTGCCTTTTTACATATTATGATTGAATATGTGCGCATTCTATCGAGAATATGATTAGTGAATCAAATAAATGATTTTAAATGGTTCACTGATATTTTATTTATATTTTAGAATCAAAACTAATAAATATATGACCTGGAAATTATATTTTTCGTTGATGAGTATTATTATTTAACGTAAGACTATAAATATTTTGAATAGAAATTATTCTTCTCATTGTCTCTGTTGCTTGTCATTTTTGTCCTGTTTTGAAGAAAAATCAATATTTTTTCTAAAATATCTCAAAACTACATTGAATTGAATAATTAGAGGAGTGATGATGATTACGGAATTTTGAAGTGTTGCTGTGCCTTAAACTGAATTCAACTGGGGGGAACGTTAAGACAATGAAGCAATGGAGTTTATTGGCCAGAGATCTGATTCCGATTCGGGCGGATGATTGGCTAGGGTAGGAAATAAATTTTCCCTCTAATTTGCATCTATTATATTTAAGCGACAATGAGAAATTAAATACGGATTCGTTCATGCAGACATAAAAGGGAAGCGAAGCAAAGTGAAGTGGAGATGGCTAGTCATACAACTCTTTACGATGAGGCAAGACTAAGTATTTATATTCCGACGATAATAAGCTACTTATGTGTTAAATGAAGTACGTGTGCAACCAGTAGGAACACATACCCACAGCAAAACAACCAAGATTTTAATCAGGTGATCAAAAGACATGTGAATAGTAATTTGGGCAAGGAAGGCTAATTAGTTTGTTCATACTCTACAACAAGCCAGGTGGATTCAAAATATTACTAAACACACTAAAGGACATTCATTTTCTCCTAAAATAAGATTATTCAGAAGTGTGTATTCATTAATCAAATCCTTATTTTGAGTGCATAAGTTACTCAAAATCACTAGTTCATCTTTCATCTTAAGAAACATTGTTCGGAAATCTATGAAGAATCATGAGAAAAAAGATTACATAGTGAAATTTATTGGAGTGGTCCATGTATTCATTAATAATTTATTTGGTCAAATATAATATAAATTTTTAAAAAAATAAACGAGATTTGAAAGTAGTGATTTTAGGCTGTTGAAAAAAAATCTCCTGATCTTGATGCCTACATTATTGAGTCAGTTAAGATTAGCGTTTTAACTACAAGTTCATAAATAATATACTATCGGATTCAATAAATAGCTGTAGAGTGTAGGCAGTAACTACCGAAGACAAATGTGTGAGGTCGTGTAAAATCTCTAGATTGATCAGAGTTAGACATTAACATCGTTGGATGCCGGCCCAGTGGATCAGAGGTTAGGCGTTCGCGCTCAAGACTGACGGTCCTGGGTTCGAAACCCGCGAGGTGCAGGAGTAGTGAGTGCGCACTTCCGAAGCGTCCCACATCAGGATGAAACGGCCGTTTCCAGTGCTTCCAGGTTTCCAATGGTACTCTAACAATGACTGCTTGATCGATTCATGATTTAAATATGTTAATGTGAACTAGTGGAATGAAGAATCAATTAATTTTAGACTATCATTAAAAATCTGGAAGCACTGAATGGCCGTTTCGTTTCAGTATGAGATTCGTCAACAGTGCACATTCGCGACCGCTGCGAAATCATTCAAATCCACGACTTTCAGTTCCGTGTGCAAACGCCTAACCTCTAGACAACTGAGCTGGACAACATCCAACAGTGTTATTGTCTAACTGAACGAGATTGATACTCACTGACTAGCCAATGAATATAGAATTTGAACATAACAAGAAAATGATTATCCCTTAATACTCATTATAGTCATCATCTTTAACAAAACTCATCTTTACTTACCTCATAAATAATTGAATTAACTGGAGTATTTTCCATAATTTGTATTTCATAAACTGTTTTTGAAAACATTGGTTCAATATCATTTATATTCAATACTTCAATAATAATTTCTAAACGATCTTCTATATTCAATGTGGATGAATAATTAAATCCTATAATTCTTGGTGAAGAACAAATTAAATAAAATTTATATTCTTTTATATATTCATAATCTAAATTACGTTGTAATACAAGTAAAAGACGTGAATCATTACTAATCACTAAACGAAATGTATCCAATACATTCCATTTATATTCTGGCAATGAATCTAATCGATAAACAATTTCTGCATGACTAGGTTTAATATCCACGTCTTGTGCTTTAGGTAATTCTACATATTTCCCAATACGATAAATCACTTCTTTCAATTTCAAACGATATGGTCTTGGTATAGTCAGTGGAAATCGTGGTACATTATCATCGAGATCAGTGATCAATAATTGAACATTGACTATGCAGATTAATTGGACATTGAACCATACATTGATTTGAATATTGAACTGAGCATAGAATGTATTCTCTTTACAATATTTTGGACATAATTTTTCTAGATCAATAATTTTCTTTGTGTATAGGATACTTGTTGTTTCATTTAATTCTACATAATTTGATGGTTCTGGTAATTTATACAATAATCTGTGTTTATTTAATCCTGTCAATAAATTGAACAGATGGCTGGATTTTAAAATTTCTGGTATTTTTAAAAGATCCGAATTAATTTTACCGATTTGAAAATGATACGGTTGATTTTCTGTCATAGTATATTGTATAGTATAATGCGTAAGAGTCAATTCATTGTTATGAATGTGTTTATTGTCAATAGGTTTACTATTTTCAATGTTATTGAATATTGAATTGTCAGCATTGACAAATGTGTTCAATGGAAATTCATCGTAGAATTGCAAATGATTTGGAATTATAATTAACCAGAATATATTTGATAGAAACCATTCTGAAGTAAAATAATCCATTTGCATTCTATGTGTTCGTTTGAAAAGAACACAGTTAGTATTTAATTTTTCCCTTGAAATTTATACATTAAAACAAAAATAGTTGAATTTTATTTGAGAATAATAAAAACTCACTTTGAACGATAAATAAATGTTGTTAAAATAATGAATTTGCAGTAAAAAAATAGATCGATGGTGATAGCTTTGATGACGTTTAGTAATTGGGATAATCGATTTCTTAATTACTTGCATCAGTTACCTCTAAACGCAGCATAAGCCCTTAACTAGCGTTCTCCAACCTACTTTGTCAAGGTCCTTCTTTTCTAGGCTTGTTCAACTGCTGTCCATTTTTTCATGACTGCTTTCAATTCTTGGCGTAATGTGCTTTTTAGTCTTATTTCTTTCCTTTAACCTTGAGGATTCCAAGTGAGAGCTTGTCTTGTGATGCGGTTAGGTGAATTACTCATTATGTATACTAACAGTATTTGAAATATTCATGATAATAACTATCCTGGAAGCACTGCACGGCCGTTTCGTCCTGGTATGGGACTTATCCATGACTTCTAATGGTGGTCTAACAATGATTGATTGATGATTTCAAATGTGTAAAAACACAAACCACCAAAACTCTGCCCCAAAATATCGTAACAGTGCTCACTAGTGACTAGCTTCGTGAGGAAACTCTCGGAGTTCTAGTTGAGAAGACATGACCAGTGGAGTTCAAGCCTGTCGGGTGTAGGCAGTAACTACCAAAGACAAATGGGTGAGGTTGCGCAAAATCCGTAGATCAATCAGAGTTAGACATTAACACTGTTGGATGCCGGCTCAGTGGTCTGATATTTAGGTGTTCACGCACAATAACGAAGGTCCCGAGTTCGAATCATGCGAAGAGAAGGAGTCGTGGATGCGCACTGTCACTGATGAGTAGTCCCATACCAGGACCATGCAGTGCTTTCAGGTTTCTAATGGTGGTCTAACAATTATTGATTGATGATTTCAAAATTATATTTATTGTATTAATTCCGACGTCATTTATTATTACTGATCAACTCACTAAATCTATCAAATATATATTTGACCTTGTCAATTATTCACATGTCACGTTGATTACTTTTATTCAAAAATGTGCATATAAACTCACCCCTAACAGTTTAGTTTTACATGACTTGTAAAAACCTGAGCTACTTTATTATTTTCTGGGATTTTTGTATCAATAAACGTTCATGATCGTAATCAAACGACTGGATATTTTAATGGGTTTGTCTTTCGTTTATTTGAATTAAAGCACCTTAGTACAGTTTGTATTCATTCACTATGGTATTAACATGATTTATTGACTTGATTCACACTAATAAATAGTATGTTACTGAAAATACTTTACATTACCACTAGAGATTAATAAATTATCACTTGTTCAGCAAAAAACTGACATTTATCCGATAAAAAAAACAACTCGATTATCATCTATTAAACGGAAACTGTTTTTAATTATCCCACTAAAATAATTGTATAAATCAATAACCGATAGTAATCAATGCCGGCGCACTGGTCTAGAGGTTAAGCTTTCGCGGGCGAAACCGCAGGTTCTGGGTTCGGATTCTTTGAGTAGCAGGAGTCATGGATACGCACTGCCAGTGATGTCATCATCATCATCAACAGTAACGTAGAACTTTGCACGTAAGTACAGCAGTTCAAGTTTCCATACCACATTAGTAAAGAGATGTAATTATCACTTCAAATCCCATAGTTGTAGAGGCAGTAAAAGTATTAGAAGTAATCGGAGAGATTAGGGTTCTAAGATGTTGTTCAAGAAGTATAATTCAGTGAGGTAAATTTAGACAGAGGAAAATAAAGGTGATCAGGAATTTAAAAGGTTAGAATTTCATCGAACACCTACACCATTGCAAACGGTTTTGTGCCATGTCATTCAGGGTCTCTAACCATCGATTACTATCATCTCACGGACCCCAACCAGGTAGTCGACACCTACCGACATGACTAAGTCCACTCGTTAGTGACTTCATGGATTTCTACCGTGTTTCGGTCAGGCCACCCCCAGCTTTCTTCCAACCTACTCCTACACCGCAAAATATAGCTGGACGAGGCAGTCAGTGGCTAGGCATACGTAACACATGTCCCAACCACCTCAACTGATGAACTTTCATTACTTCATCTATTAACCTGCCATCCTTACCTAGCACCCGTTTCCTAACGACAGCATTGCTTACTCAATTGTCCCACGATATTCGAGCAACTGCTGGTGATGATTACCATACCAGGACGAACCATCAGTGTTCAGTGCTTCTACGTTCCTAATGCCAGTAATCTATCAATGATTCATTTATGATTCCAATATCAATTCATTCGACTTTTTTTCAATTATTTACAATTAGAATTAACAAACACTCAACCTCACAAAAAATCAACTTACGAAAATATATTTTCAAGATCAATTTTCAATATTGTTGAAATCAATAATACTAATAATATTCGCTTTTGTGCTCATAATAGTTGTTAACAAAAATTTATCATCCGAATGACGAAAAGTATAAAAACGTGATTGATTTTATACTCGTTGTATTCAAAAAAACATTATTTTTCTTCAATATACACGATTCTGCCTTATTATTGCAACGATGTGATATAACCAGTTGACTGTTCTCACACTGAATTCTCTCAGTTCAAAATTCGAAAACACGTACACTTGGTTTAGATATAAGCGAAAAAGCGAACACTGATTAATTAATTCATTGACACAATGATATGAAGCATGTCAAAATATTTCAACACATCATTAGAGATTACTGAATTACATGTGTTTTTCCCCTATTTACTAGGTATATATATATAGTTATATATATAAGGAAAAAGAATATCTCACAGTGATTGGATGAAAATTACTTATTAGCCTAGGAAATATTTTGATTGGCTAGCGAGTTATATATGGCCAGTCTTTGAACAAAACTCCAATCTTATTCATTGTAAACATTAAGGTATTTAGAAAGATTGACTCATTCGAAACGACATCAAAAATTAGCTGACTATGCAAAATTTTGAGTTTAATCTTTGATGTGAAGTCAGTCTATTGGTGCCTGTTTGTTAGTTCAAACTGATATGATGACGACTGACTGTCAATAGTATTTTTTATAAGGTTCATATCTTTACAACAATCAAAGGAAACTTCCATGCCCAATGATTATTTGCATTACGGGGTTGTAAAGATTGTTAAGTTACAAATTTTTGAAACCATGAATCGATCAATGTTAGACCACCATTACAAACCTGGAAGCACTGGACGGGTGTTTCGTCCTGGTATGGGACTCCTCATCAGTGTGCATCCACTACTCCTGCACCTCGCAGGATTCGAACCTAGGACCTTGGGTATTGCGCGCGAACGCCTAACATTTATCAATGAGACACTTGAATGTTTCATTTCTGACATCCAAACCTTTAGTTTTCCTATATCATAAAAAATGTGTTTTTCCATTGAACTACCGAGTTTCACGTAGTTTATGAAGCATTATTATTGTGGTGGTGTTTCATTCTCGGAGCTGGATGATTTGGTTGTGAAGCTTTCATTGTTCTCTTTCTGAACAACATCATCAGCACAAACTTCAGATAGACAGAAGTGAAGTTTGACCTGTAGCTTGATGTGTTAACCTCGATCTTGATTGGTTACTGTTGACCTTAAACCTGTCGTTGTTTTCACCTTTGTTTTGAGAACATCTACAATCGAAATAACAACGTCTTCGATGACATGAAATTCACTATGAGTGATAATCACAATGAAATGAAAAAGGTAAAAGTACCAGTGGATAGTAGGAAGATAGGTGAACCGATAGTAGTAGGAAAATTTATAAAATATGATAACTAAAGTAGGTCAAAGGTGGATGAATAGAATTCAACTTCACTATGGGAAAGGAACCAAACAGCAGTCTATAATTCCTGGATATTCTAATAACCAGAACTAACACAGGAAAACTAGAAAATCAAGTATTTCGGAAACCAACCCACATAGACATTATTCTCAACTACGGTAGCAATAACCGAAGAACCCACAAAATCAATGTAGACCTAAGGACAAAATGACAAAGGAAGAAAAATCAAATATCATCTACAAAATAAACAAAGGCTAAGATTGTGAAAAACACTACACAGGACAAAGTGGACGTGAACATCAATTACCAGTCAAAAGCCACGACAACGCTTCGCCTCTATCAATACATATCTACAATTATGGATATATATTCGATTGGAACAATGTAGAAATACTGGATAGAGGGAGGACAAAGAACACTAGAGAATTTTTAGAAGCTTGGCACTCAGGTCATTCAGCAATTAACAAACACATCGATAGTGATCCAATTTTTCAATCAATTAGGAAAATCACAGGTGACACAGGATCAAGAAACAGATCAAAAGGAGGGGATACGATCAAAACAAAGATGCAAACAACGACAGATCTAAGGTCGACAGCAACCAATCGAGATCGGCGTTGGCACAACAAACTACAGGTCAAACTTGGAGAAATTCGAATACTTCACTTCCCTTTGAAGTTTGTGCTGATGATGTTGTATAGAAAGAGAACAATGAAAGCTTCACAACCAAAGGATCCAGCTCAGAGAACGAAACACAACCACAATCATCCACCTGATCTGCAAATTTTCTCCACCATCTCAGCAGTAATACTGAAGTTTGAAAAGTAGGTATCTAATATGTACTTTAAATAGAATTTATATATCACAAGAAACAGCTCTACGTGTAAAGTTCATTTTTGTATTTGATTATTATTAACTTCCACTGTTGCCTTTTTTCCAACTTTGAAATTAATGATATGATTTACGTTATTTTGTCATCAAAACGTTACGCATGTACGTAAACACGTTAATTCATATGCTTGAACTGTTACGAGTTTACCTTAGCCAGAAAAAACGGGAGTGATGTTCGGAGATCAGCTGGTTGTTGAGCTTAGATATGAAGATACTCAGTAAATTGGTACAAGATGTAAGGCCAGTCTTCGGTACTTCTGAACGTTTTGGATTCTTCTTATTTGCTTGACGGGACATCTGCTGATGTTAGCTGTTTGAACCAATCTAAACCGAGTCATTTCAGATCAGCTGTCGGACTGAGCTAAGGTGAAGTGGACTGGGTATATCAGGGGGTACATCTGCTCTGGTTAGTTGACAGTTGCACTATGCAACGTCAAATTGACTTGATCCACCCTATTCGTGTCACGATCCAGCTTTATATCCATCAATATCTTCATTATTTCAGCTGCTGCTCGGGTAATAATTCAAGTGTCAAAGGATCACTGTGATAGCATCCCCATCGCAAAATTGTTATGAATGTACGTAAACACGTCATTTGATATACTTGAACTATTATGATTTTACCTTATTCGGAAAAAGAAAGCAACGATCGACGATCCGGTGACTCGAGCATCTTAAACCCTCATTGAGTAAAAGAAGTAGAACTTATATTCTATAAACATCCAGAAAGTACGAGGTCCGAGTCCAAAAGAGGATGAGGATCCCGGACTATGGATGCGGGTCGCAAAACGTTACAGATAATGCATATTTATGCAGTTAGGTCGTGACATTGATAGTCAACACGACCAATAGGAATCGACCACTAGACCTAGGCGTACAAATAATTGTCTTAGGATATCGGATGAATATCCTAACACAAAATGAGTTTATTTTTATGCACGGAATTAAAATTTTATATAGTTTCTGTAGAATTTTATAATTTAGATGAGTTCCAACTCATTTTTTACATCCTCGTGAAGTAAGTAAGAAAGCATCATGAGTATGAAATGAAGAATGTTTCAATAATCTGTAGTTCGTGCAAGGGATTAATTGTCATTCAGCGAACTATTGAAACGAAGGAAGTACAAGATAACGCATGACCTAGTCAGATTTACGAACTTGGAGTATTCGGATCTTGCGAGGAGTGCATTTCACTCAGACGAATTGAGTTCTTACACAAAGGTGTAACAACAATGATTAAACAAGCACAATGGAATAGAATCAATATCTCTAAATGTAACTACATCACATATGCATGAACAAGTTGTGGAGATTGTTGAGGTATTTTATTCAAATCAGTGTAAGATCACCATTAGACTCAGATGTCCAACGCTTCCAGGTTATCTAGTGGGGGGTCTATCGTTGATCGATTTAGGAATTCAGTAAAGTAATTCAGCAATCTCCACAACCCTATCATACAAGCTATCATGTGCTCACTAGTGATTAGCTATGTGAAGACGTGAGTGGTTGTGACCAGCAAAGTTCATCTTTGTCAGGTGTAGACATTATTCATCAAAATTAGACATTCACACC